>JABTTQ020002196.1:0-385679 GCA_016081115.2 Rehmannia glutinosa | reverse complement strand
GGGTTTGTCAAAGAGATTGGTATTATTGTAGATAGAATTCCACAAAACAGACTACAGAGTAGACAAAAAAAAAGTGCAGCAGTAAAAACATGGAGAAAGAAAAGATGATATTTACGATAGCTTTTGTGGTTCTGGCTGTATCATGTGCAGGTTCTAATGATCAGCAGCTAAGATTGAGGAAATGGGGGCCTTCAAGCAGCAGCTCATCAAAAATCAATAAATTTGGGTCATCAATCATATTCCCACTATATGGCAATGTTTATCCCAATGGGTATGTGGATATTTTACTGTTTATCCTTTGGAAAAATGGGTAACTTTTCTCAATTACTGTTTGGTTAAGTCAGGGAACCCAGATTTTGGTTTTCTGATATTATACTTCTGAAGTGGTAGAAAAGGGTAAAATTTTGTTCTCAGAGAGCGTGGTGAATATCTGGATGAGTGGTTGGATTTTTGTAGAGTTATATTCTGAGAATCAAAGTTACAAGATTTTGGTATTGTTATTGGTTTTGGATAATATGAGTTAGCAGAGAGTGTTCGTTGCAGGTTTTATTTTGTTCAAGTTTATCTGGGATATCCTCCAAGGCCCTACTTTCTTGATCCTGACACAGGCAGTGATCTCACTTGGCTTCAATGTGACGCCCCGTGTGTTCGTTGCACCACGGTAAACTGGATCATTATTACTCTGCAGCATATTATCTGTTAGTTTTATACATAATGCATAAATGGCACTTGTAATTTAAGATGGGGCTAAGAAGTATTGATGAGATCATAAAATTGATGACTAAACTGAAAAATTTGAGAGAAATAGGAAAAAGTGAGGTTGGGGAAGAGAATGGGCTAACAAGTATTGATAAGATCATAAAATTTTGTGATTTCTTTCTTATAGAAGATATTGATTGTTCATGAAGTTAGTTATCATCGATAAGTTTATTTCTGTGCTTTTAGTGTACGACGGTGCAATTCTTGATGAGAAATTTCTCATCATAAGATTTCCTATGATTGTAGGGATTTCACCCACTTTACCGACCCAGCAATGACCTTGTTGTCTGTAGAGATCCCCTTTGTGCTTCTCTGCACCCGAGCGATTATAAATGCGACAATCCACAACAATGTGATTATGAAGTTGAGTATGCAGATGGAGGTTCATCCTCGGAGTTCTAGTCAATGATTTGTTTACGCTGAATCTCACCAGTGGAGTTCGCATGAGTCCTCGTTTGACTCTTGGGTTAGTAATCAATCTCACAATTTTCATCTGGTTACAATGTATTTATGTTATCCTGGTTAATGGAACATTGAGACATTAGTCTGTAAGCTTTAAGGTTGATATTGCACAGACAACTCTAAATATTGGTGATTATATCCACAATATTGCTGTCGACTTTATATCAGATGCAAAGCTAGAAACAAATGAACAATTATGATTTACATAACTTAATGGGATAATTACAAAAAACCCCTGAGGTTCAGGCTAGTTACTAAAAAAACCAGAGATTTTTTGAAAATTGCAAAGAACCTCGTCTGATTATGTATTATATTTTTTGCCTTCACAAGCAAAAACATTTCAGAAAAAAAAAACCTGATATTCATAAAAATGTTATAGTTTATCCCCTTAAATGTAAGACATAACCAAATCTAAGGGAGCTTTTTATAATTTTGAAACATCTCTGGGTTTTTTGTAATTAGCCCAAACATTAGGTGTTTTTTTTGGTAATCATCCCTAACTTAATTGTTACTTGGATATCTCTCTGCACATCAATGACATAAAGAATTTTGTCTTTGTGCACGTTTGTCCAGGTGTGGCTACGATCAGTTACCTGGATCATCTGATCACCCCTTAGATGGAGTGTTTGGCCTTGGGAAAGGGAAATCTAGCATTGTGTCTCAACTTCGCGATCAGGGAATTGTGAAAAATGTTGTGGGCCACTGTTTAAATGCGCAAGGAGGGTTTCTTTTCCTAGGAGAAGATGTTTATGATTCTTCACGCATAACATGGACGCCAATGTCACGTGACTACACGTAAGTAGTAATCCACTCTCTGAAATGCAATTTTTTTCCTCCTGTCCTACACTGGAAATTGATCAACTCTTGTATAACAATCTTAATCGATGATTGTGTACAGAAAGCATTATGCAGCTGGATTGGCCGAGCTTCGTTTCGGTGGGAAAAGTACAGGTTTTAAGAACCTCAATATAATTTTTGACAGTGGAAGCTCTTACACATACTTTAATTCTCAAATTTACCACTCGCTTCTTTCTTTGGTGAGTTTGGAGTGTCCCTATCATCTTACCGATAGATTTACGAATGTATTTTTCGGATTTCTAACATTGTAATTGAATGCCACTTGGCTGTAGATAACAAAAGAATTACGCGGAAGCCACTGAAAGAGGCAACTGACGACCGCACACTTCCGTTCTGCTGGAAAGGCAAGAAACCTTTCGAGAGCACACGTGATGTTAGGAAATATTTCAAGCCTCTAGCACTGAGCTTTCCTAATGGGTGGAGAACTAAAGCTCAGTATGAAATATCTCCAGAATCGTATCTTATCATCTCCGTAAGATCTTGAACCTAATTCTCGAAGATTTTCTGTTTCCATTGTCACTTGTCCTAGAAACTCTAAAAAAATTTATTCGTGTGCTTGGCAGTCGAAGGGCAATGCGTGTTTGGGAATTCTAAATGGCACAGATGTGGGATTGAACAATTTTAACATGATTGGAGGTAAAGACATAATGCTTTGATTTGATCATACCGTTGGATTGTACAACAGTGTTTGTGGATAACATAATAATCCACCTTTTACTCTGCTGTTTTTTTCTGGTGCAGATATATCAATGCAGGATAAATTGTTGATCTATGATAATGAGAAGCAGGCAATAGGTTGGACCCCTGCCAATTGTGATCAGCCACCAAAATCCAATGCCATATAGCTTATCTTTTTCTCCTTTTATCCCACTGTACATAAATATGTAAACTCAATAAGAAAGGTGTTCGCTTTAGATTAGATGATTGTCACCGTGACCAGTTCGATAATCTGGTGTAATTCGACTAATATACTCAATACTACAGATCAATAAAGTAGGATGAGGTTTGTTTGGTAATAGACAATAGTGTTAGTATCCAAAGGCTTAAATCAATGATAACTGGACTGGACAATTGTGTTAGCTATTTAACTCAGGTTAATGCTTTTATACACAGATGCCTTCAGTTTTAATAGAATGGCCATTTCTTTTTCTTAGATTAAAGCCCTAAAAAATATTGGTTTCTTGACTGATGGAGGAATTTAAATTTATGGTGCAAGAGAAGAAAAATAAAAAATAAAAAAGCCCTCTATTGCAGATTTTGTCATAGTGATATCCCCATTCTGGTCAAAACAATTTTGATTCTTCAAGCAAAATATCTCAGTAGGGGGAATTGGGAATTGGATAATGATCGATGGTTAAGACTCTCAACCCAGACCAAAGGTTCGGGGTTCGATTCTCATTCAGATATGTACTCATATATATATATATATATATAGGATTTGGATCCGGTGAGTCCATATAATTTAAATAAGTACGTGAGACCAAATCTGGAGCGTTGACCTCTTCTTTTTAACGATGCAGATTTAATTAATTTTTATTTTAGTTAATATTTAATTAATAGTTATTAAGGATAAATTGGTAATTTTGCTTAAATATCAGCAAAAAACGGGAGTTATTTTTGGTAGTGCGCGTTCACATTCCGGATTTTTTGGGATATGTTTGAAACCGTATCTTTGACCTTATCCGCTGTGAGAAATATGTTGCTTATTGAAGACAAATATGTTGCTTATTGTAGACAAATATGTTGCTTTTTCGGATATGTTTGAAATTCTATCTCTCGAATTTCTCTCTTTCCTTTCACAAACAAACTTCCAATTAATATTGGCACATTACGCATGGAAAATATGTTCTTATCGAGGACAAATATATTCTTATTTAGGCAGACAAATGTTGCAACCACAAACTATTCCCTTTGATTTGTCTTTTTATATATATGTAATTTTGTTGCTTATTTATGTCAACTTTGTTGCTTATCAAGGACAAATATGTTGCTTATTTAGGCAGACAATGTTGCTAAGTAAGTATGTTGCCTTTTTATGTGGATTGTATTGCTTATTGGAGACAATTATTTTGCTTATTTAAGAAGACAATATTGCTAAGATGGGTGCAAATCATGTTGATTTAAATAGGTCATATGTCTTGTATATAAATATTTTTTGTTGCTTTTTTATGTCAACCGTGTTTTCTTATTGATGACAAATATGTTGCTTAGACATTGTATATTTGTTGCTTATAAATATTACGTAATTTTTCTATGGTTTTAGATGATAAGATAATATATATGTTGTTGTGTGTAACTTCCTAATTTCATGGGATATGATTGATTTGTTTAAATTAATATACCCCATTATCAATTTAATTAGGTATTTTATATATTTTAAACATATTTATTATTAGTCATTAAATTTGTTGATCACATTCGTCATTTGGTCTTACGTACTTCACCAAGATATTGATGCCTCATATAATCCAACTATATATATATATATATATATATATATATATATATATATATTAGTTACAAACTGAGGATACACAAGTTTATTTACAATGGAATTCATTAAAACAAATCTTATTCTCTTTGTCCCATCATGAGTGCATGAATGCTACATTCTAATCATACAACCAAAAGAACGAAAAAATTCTAACATATTATAAGGTTCTAAGCATACAAGAATGCCCTACTTGCTGCATATGTCGACTCAGTTCCCACTCTGATCCTGCCATTCTCCACCGTTCGATTAAAATCGATCATATACCGACTGGTTACACTCTAATCCCCAAATACGGCCTCTTTTTGGCCTTTTTTAATGATTGTAGGGAAATGGGGATAAATCAAGGTTCTAGAACCTTGTAGTGTAGTATTTAGGACCAAGCACATTTAGATCCCACAATCAGAAGGGCTTGTGCATGTAACCAAACATGTCTTGAAACATAGATAACTGGTCATTATACTGCATTTGGGAGGTGAAAGGGTCATCTTGAAAGGCATCAATGTAATTGAGCTGAAAATCAAGAGAATTTTCAAACTCACTCCACTTGGGTTCACTCTGGACCTCCTTATCAGACGGTGACAACACGTGCTCGGAGCTACTCGAGTCGGTATGCAGCTTAGGTAACGAGTCGGACGCGTCGAAATGCATGTAATCATTCATCCTTTGTGATGTAAAAGTCTGTGTTGCCATTGGTGCTGGTGTTACAATCCCGTCATACGGTAATAATGAGTCCACATTCGGCTTTTGTTCCTCGCTGTCTGAAAACTGGACTTCCTTGTGATCCACATTGTAATGTTTTTCGAGAGTTCCTTTCTTGTTGTAAATTCGACACAGCACCCAGTCATCAAGCTGCAATATCAAAATATCAAACGATTAATTCAATGAAGAATTTGAATTGAATAATCAACTCAATCAATGATTATTAATTTAGGATGATCATGAAAACTACCCTTGCCGTTTGGTCTAATTACAAAAAGATTCTAATTATTTATCAAAATTACAAATACCCTTTAAAAGTATTACGAACAACTTTTGAGTTTATTATTTACTTAGCAAATACCCCTTTAATTTCAAGATAAATTTTTGAAGAATCTAGCAATTGAAATCAAAATTAAAAAAAAAAAAATAAGGGATCAGAGTTAAGTACCCTCAAATTATTGCTCTTGCCAGCTGATCGGTCGACATTAGCCAGGCGATATTCGTGCATAATCCAATTGGTTTTGACTCCTTTTGGAGCTTTTCCGGCATAAAATACCAGAGCTTTTTTGATGCCCAGAGTCTTGGGCTTCCCCACCGGCTTATCGGCTCCGGTTGCCTTCCAGTATCCGGTTCCCGCCGCCCGGTTCGGCCGTGAACCGTTGGGATATTTTCGGTCTCTTGGGAAAAAAATACCACTCTTTTTCACCATACAATGCCATACCTGTCATCCACCACACAACATTACGAACCACAAATTTTATCAAAAACTAGATGGGACCGTAAATTGAAAATGAAATAAAGCTCAAAATATTGAAAAACGAAGATGTTTTTTTTCCAAGAAAAGGGAAATTCCATTGGGATCTAAGATGAGTAATATTATTCGTGTAACAATTGGAACTTTTATATTTTCCAAATTCCTTAGCAGGGTTCTTGCTATTTTCATCTTTAAGCGATTCTTCAAATTACAAAAAAAAGGGGAAAAAAGGAGAAAAAGGGAAAATATGGAAAACAGAGAAAAACAGAGAGAATAGCTATCGAATCAGCGATTGACTTTCCGAAATTGAATTTTCTAGAACAAAAAAAAAAACATATATATCAAAGAAAAATTAACTAAAAAAAAAACAGAAAATAAAAAGAAAAAAATGTACCAGGAAGGTCCCAAGGATCAAATTTGTAGAGATCAATCTCAGCTATAATAGGGGCTGCAATCTGGTGGCCCGCACACTTGCGGCAGAGGTAATGCGCCACCAACTCGTCGTCCGTTGGATGGAACCTGAACCCCGCCGGCAAATTCAGTTGCTGATCACCACCCTTCATTCACTTTCCGAACAAGAATCTTATCCTTCCCTCTTTTTTCCTGCTAGTAATTTGACTAATTGAGCTATAGTAGACTTTTCTGTTCAAATTCTCCTGCTTTAATTTGGAACGAAGAAATTGGAAGGTTTGGGTTGTATATATATACACAAGGTAGGAAGGGTTCACAGTTAGCACGTACTATGTTATACTACACGTGGGTCATTGCATCTGCATTTTTGTAAAACGTGCTTTCTCGTATCTACTTTTCTCTCTCTTTCTTTGTCTGTGTGTGTGAATTGTGATGGCGGCGGGCGTATGTCATGTGTACAGGGTCGTGAGGAAACGGCGGGGGTACAACCAGTTAATTCATTAGTGTTGTAATAGAAACCAATTAATGTATTTAGTTTTAGGGATAATTACAAAAAGTACCCCTGAGGTTTAACCTAATTACAAAAAAATCCAGTTAACTTTCAAAATTACAAAAAGTATCCCTGAGGCATGATTCAGTGTTAAAATTAAGGGGTATACTGCAATGATTTTATAAATATGAAGGAGGATTTTGAAATCTTCTTGCTTATAAATGGGTTAAATGTTAGACAAAATAAAACTTTAGGGGTATATTTTATAATTTCAAAAAATAGCTGGATTTTTTTTGTAATTAGGTCAAACCTTAAGGGTACTTTTTGTAATTAACCCTTAGTTTTATATGCGTAAGTGCTAGCAAAAACTTCTTATTTTAGAAAAAGTAATTTATAGTAGTAAAAGTAAAAGTAAAAGTAATTTATAAGCGGGTTCGACACCGATTCGCATTCGGAACATCTTTGAAGGACCTTGATTCGATTTCCCACATACACGAGAGAGAATCGACCCGGATATCACCTAAAGAGTTGGGAGTGCTACCCTTGGAGCGATCACATTGTTGATGAGGACACGACTTCTCACCACCTTCATGCGCTCATTCGGATGGACCACCGGGATATCCGAGCTTCCATTTTCATAGATTATTGGTTCTCCTATTATTCTTTAGATTTCTCTCTATGATAGTCTTTCTAGATATTGTAGTGATAGGTTATTTGTTCTTTGATTTTCCCCCACTTGACGGCGTGACATTGTATGACATTTTGATTATTTGATATACGAGATAGAGGATCACGCCTCAATCCCCCACCCCAGGTGTTATTTTGCTATAAAAAAAAGTAAAAGTAGTTGAATCAAATGTTGGTAGTAGGAGTGTGCACGGTAAGGGGCGGTTGGAGATTTAAAAATCTCGAACGTCCGAAGTTCGGAGATTCTAAAAATAAATCTCCAGAACCGAACCATAGAAAAAAATCTCCATCCCGAACTGTCATCAAAGTTCGGGGCGGGATGGTACGATCCGATTCGGGACGGAGATTCGGATATTACCCATAAATAAAGCATACAAATTTGGAAAAAGAAAAAGAAAAAGAAAATCAATATAAAAATCACCAAACGGATATCTTCTAGAGTTACAGTATCTTTTTAGCGTAGTCTCAAAATAAAAACTAAAACTATAATAGGTAACACAATCCAAAATTCTAAACTTAATAACCTCTATAATACAATAATAGTATATTATTTGGTTAATTGTCCTTCTATTGACATAGAACATATATAATTAACTAATAGTTTTTATAAATTAAAATGAAATAAAAACATGTATAAATTTATAATCTCAATGTCTCATACTTAACAACTTAGCATAATCAATAAAATTATATTTATAATTTATGTTAGGTGGTAAAAAAAAATTAAAATATGATTTTTTTATATTGTTATAATATGATACTATTACTTGTTTCTCTTTTAAGTGCAATTTATTAAAATTTCAAATTATTTAGTCTATTTTTTTAAATAAATAGAAATATATAAAAGAAAGAAAAAAGTTTTGATCATAAACCGATCAGGTAGCAAATGAAAAAAAATGTCAAACTTCAAAAAAAAGGAAACAACAAAAATAACTTAAAAATGCAATTTAAACGACGGACGTCTATTTCTAGAAGATCTTCGAATGGCATAGTAATTAGTTGTTGCTTTAGCACATGCTCGAGTATCTTCTTGATGATCTAATGTAGCCTGTGGAATATCGGCCCATGATCCACGAGCCACAATTGTCATAGACTTCAGAGCTTCTGAAGAATCACATGAGGGAAAGACAAGCGGAGAGGTGGAGGGGTCACCTATCTTTGCCTTTAAAGCTTCTTCTTGTTCCTCGTCTTCTTGTTCCTCCTCTTCCGCCATATCTGACCACCGTTTTCGTGTGGCTGTCGCCATCACTTGGAAACTCTCCGACAAAGTAGCAGTGTTAAACTCATAGTCATTAATAGGCATATTGCGTGAGACTGCGTCTATAGCTTGTTGCAAGCTCTCTTTACCTTTATCATCTAAACTTGCAGCCATAACCATATTGTCCGAAGCTATCACTAAATTTTGCTGCAATTATTGATGAAGAACCATCCTTCGATCAATATTTATTGCCCCTGCTCGATTAGTATCTTCCATGCAATCACTATTACCCCTGTTATGACTTGACCCCTCCCCGCGAGTTTGAACTTGCTCCGAATTAATATTTTCATGAGGAATTTGTTCATCCTCGTCCCTGAGAACCTCAAAAGGATTATTAATTTGAACATGAAAATTAGATGTACCCTCTTCCGGAGAACGACCTGCTCGGGTTGTCCGCTACTTGACTTGCACCCACTGTTCTGCATCCACAACTTTACCCTTAGTGGTAGTAGCATGGTCTCGGTCGGGCTCGCCACGCACGGGACAATAGCCTGGTTTAGCACCATCCACAGTTTTGGATTCTGCATTATGTTTCATCGCTTGATTGTTCGCTTGCCTGCAATTAGCACCCGAATGTCCAACAATTCGATAATGAGAGCAGAATTCTGGCAAATTTCGTAACTGAGCGATACGAACGAACAATGGCCTATTCGTTCTACCATAATAAATTCCTGCAATGGAGAATTAAAATCAAATTCTATAAGAACTCTTACGAAATGTCCCACTTCTCCCATAAGGGAACGACCGTCTATCTGCATGGGCGTGCCAATAGCACTTGCGAGCTTCATAAACGCAGGATGCCAATATTCCATACTCAACTCGTATATACGAACCCATACCTGAGATTTTGATGAATTTATGCGGTATGGATTGAAGTCCGGAACCCAATTACTGAGACGGATTGAGCCCAAATTCAGATTCCAGATAGGCCTCCCAAATACTTTGTGTCTGTCATTCACGTTCGAGAATTGTATGTTGTAATAACCCTTTCCCAGGGGTATAAGGCGCCATGAACCGTCATATGCCAAACCTCCGAAAGTCTTCGTTTAAGATCCTCTAAACCTAAAGGTTTGGATCCTTTAGGTAACATTAATCTACCAATCAATGTGTTTCGTAATTCCGCTGCACGTTGTTGGTAAATCCCTCATCCATAGTGACCAAAAAATACTCTCCTTTTTTCACAGGTTTCAAAATCTCCCCTAGGGATAGCATTTGAGCGAAAGTTTGAGTGTTAATCCCATGCACGTTACTTGTGTATATGGGATTAGGGTTTAAACTAGGATTTTGAACAAAACCCTCCTCCATTCTAGGCGCATGGGTACGACTAGGGCACCCTAAAACTGGATCAAAATTATTAATTGGGATGCCTGAAGTCAAGGATTAATTAACTGTTTCATCCGGAAGTTTACGATCTGCAATTTCGTGAAATTCCGGATTAGCTGCTGCGTGATGTATGCGCGATGCGTTGTTAGGTCTTGATGCAAATTTTATCGATTGTTTATCACCAATACCTGACTTGGTGATCTCAGGAAATAGTAAAGAATCGAAATCTATAATTAACATACTATTCTTTGGATTGAAGAAGATGATTATGTTCGAAAATTGTCATTCTCGAGAGAGAATTTCCGAAAACCTCATGTGTTTTTAGGGTTTATTTTCTTTACAAATTGCACATCCTTGTTTCATAACTCTATTTAGTCTATTATTAATATCAAAGTTTTTTAAAATTCATAATATCGGAAATATGTTTTATATTCAATTTGATTTCAAATAGTTTGTAGTTAATTCAATATCAAAATAAAAATAACATAGAAATAATGTATATGTATTTATATAAAATCTTTAAAATTGGTTCTAGCTTCGGTCCTTGGTTCGGAGTGGTTCGTTGATGCGTTCGATGCGGTTCTCGATGCGGGTATTTGAAAAATCTCTAAACCGCACCATAAATATTTTCGATGCATGCGGTTCGGAGAAAGTCAAAAAGTCAACGGATATTTTCGATTCGAAGATCTTTCGGTCCGATATCGGTTCGGTTTCGTAATCTCAAGTCCTGCACAACCTTAGTTGGTAGTGTTTGAAAATAAAATGAGTTGAGAATAAGAAGTTAAGAACGTTTTTGGAAAAATAGAAAAAATATATATTTACATGTAAAAGTCAAACCAGATTCAAAAGTTGAAATTTAAAGTATGCATTTTTGTGCTTTAGATCTAGTTAAATTAAAATGAAGCATAATTTGACATTTGCAAATATGTGTGTATTTAGTTATTGCAAACACTGATTATAAGATTTCAAAATATAATAGTGTATATTAATTAACTAAAAATAATTTGTTTATAGTGTATTTAAAAAATCAATTAAGTTGATAATATAACAATAGCTAATCTGGACATGAATTAATATATAATTAATGCGAATAGAATTTGAATTAGCACCTGATGAGTTGACATCGAGGCGGATCTACATGGGACTATGGGTGTACAAGTATTCCCCAATTTTCTAAATTTCTAACAATAATCTTTAGTGAAAAATAATAACAATAAATTTGTACCCCATTTTATATTCATAATTAGAAATTCCAAATAATACAATACAAATCCCCAATAAAATTTCAAAAATAAAAAATTGGTTTAAGAACGTAAATAAATAAAATACATGGCAAATATGCAAAAAGTGAAAGTATCCAAAAAATAAATCTAATAAAATAATAATGTTACAAAAACTATGTTTTGTTGTCTCTTATTTTCTTAATTACTCTAATTAGTTCTTTTATATGTACTCAAAAAAATTAGTTCTTTTATATATGGGAATTAATTTTTCATTATTGTTACACAATCAGCTTTTGTAAAATCTTAAACAATGTTTTGTTGTACGACTTTAAATATTAAATAATATTTATGTGTTTTCTTTTTTAATATATATCGTACCACGATTTTCAAAATTCTGAATCCGCCACTGGACGACATGACAATGGAGCCAAAGTGACTTGATCACGCGGACAATCCTCTCAAGTGGGGTGAAAAATTACTTTTTAGCATCCTTCAAATTATTAAATTGTGTTCTTATATAAATTAATATCTCTTTTAGAATTATTTGATTTTGTTACTAAATTATTCATTCTCTCATTTAATTCGATACTTTTCTCGCACACATCACACATGTACTATTTTGTGTGACAAAAATATCAATCTCTCTTATTTTCGAAAAAAAAAATACTAATCTGACTAAATATTTCAGATCCTTGTTTTTTATTTTTTTTCTTTTATGCAACTTGTTGTAGGCGTTTGCTTGGGGCGAAAGGTCTTGGGTAGGCTGACCGCCGCCAAAGAAAGGTAGTAGTCGACCTCTAATAGTGATTCGCCACGTGTGATGACTGCACCCCACGTGTGGGTGGTACGTCACTGCTTTCGTCACCCTCCCAAATACACTTGGAAAAAGTTGGCCATAATTTCCCGTTCTTTTCAGTCAAACTCTGACTCATCTGATTATCTTGAGAAGTATATGGATCCCTTCAAAAAATGAAAAGTTTATGGATGCTCTACTCCCACTCTCAAAAAGCTTAACACCGCTTATTGCGCTCAACATCACATTAACTCACTATTACCATTATACAATAAAATAAAATAAGGTTAGTATCCTGTCAGATCCGTTAGACGGATCTAAATACCCGGCCCACGGTCACTCCGACTATTAACCCCCACAACCACTAACATCACAACAACAACATCCGCTGGTCGCTGTTGATACTTTTTAGGAAGGATACTAATACTTTTTCAGTAGAAATACTAAAATATCTCTAATCGAAAAACCTAATACTTTTCAATAATATTATTATACGTTTTAGAGGGAATACTAATACTTTTGTGGGGAAGGGTTATTAATACTTTTCCAAGGGATTATTATACTTTTCAAGGGAAAAAGTAATACTTTTGAGGGTTGCCTAATATTATATCACTACTTAATACTTTTCAAGTAGATAATTAATACATTTTAGACGGATTACTAATACTTTTGAGGCAAAAAAATCAATACTTTTGAGGGCTACTAAAAATATTGTTCAAGGGGATTACAAATAGTTTTCAGATTAACTACTTACTTTTCAAGGGCAAAACCAATACTTTTAACGACCCCTAATATTACAAAAATACCACTAGTAAGTGGTATTCTGGAGATCCTATGATACCGGCCCAGAATATTACAAAAATACCATTGGTGCATGAAATTACAAAATACCCCGGGCCAGGTTGAATCAAATCTTCAACGAGAAAAGACCGGTTAGACGGCCTAACCCCAAGTTTTTGTCGGGATAAAATAAAATATTATAATCCCCATTTTATCTAAATGGGAAAGGAGATAGGAGGAAAATATTGTTGGTTAAAAGTGTATGGTTTTCGGTTTCGAAAATGGCTGAGTGTATGGATTGTATGGCTAAGTCGAGGCCTGAATTAAATTCAGTCTCCGCAAGACGAAAGACGCCCCGTATACAAAGTGCTTACAGTTCCGACGTTCGTCTCTAAGATACAACGACTTTTCAATTCCGGTTTACCAGCACTTGCAAAAATCGGAATCACATCAAACTCTAAGTATTTCTGACTTTCAAGCTTTTGAAGGAGGAAGTGAGTCAATATGCAGAATGCAATGACCGATTTTATGTTTCTGATAATTTTCGTGTGTTCATTCCATCAGCAGGGGTTGAATAATATAGGCCTAAGGTGCCTCGTATGGAAAGATCACGTCTTTTGGCTCAAAAAGACAGATTTTCAACGAACAAACGCATATGTTCTACACTTCGCATCGATACACGACCTGGCGCACGGCTCGTGCGCGTGCCCGTGCGTGGATGCGAACCAAAATGGCAAAGGTATGGCCTGGCCTTACGACGCACACGGCCGTGCTTTCGGATCGAAAACAGGGGCCGACGTCGCGAACACTTCCCAGGTTGAAATCCGTTAATTAATTTCAAAAATTAATTAAACATTTATTTTAAAGGTTTTTGGTCCAAAAAGAATAAGGGCCTTGAAGCCCGTGGCCGAACTGGCCCGGGGCGGGCGGGCGGCGGCGGTGCGCGGCGCGCGTGCTTGTGTGCTGAACTGGACCCACAAGCATGTAGGTCCTCACCCCTTTAAAAACTTGAGTGCCCCTAAGGGCCAAACTCATAAATCCAACTGGGATAAATATAGTGTGCAAACTTTGTCTCTTTATCCTATGTGGGATGAAGCATTTCTCCTTCCCCACATTTTCCATTTTCCATACCATTTACTTGTATTAAGTGGCTAACTTCTAGCATTAATTTCTCATTCACCCGGAATTAGTTTTGAGAAATTACAAATGCTATTTTTATCTACTCTCTTAGTAGAATTTTTACAAATAATTTAATTCTATTTTTTACTAATGGAAACCTGCTTAATTATTTGGTCAAAATCGGGTCAACACCCATTTTATACACCAAATTCCAATAATCCCCACATGAATGAAATTAATGCATGTGTGTATACAAATTCGCTTGAAAGTCTCGGCGAATCGTTATTGCATCAGGATAGGTAGCTTGTGGCTTTGAACCTTCCTTTGTAAAATACTATCGGATTTACTAGCTGCTTAGTGACGCGATGTCTTAAACTACTCAACCGTTTGTGTAAACCGAGACAACAGTACTTACACAATAACAACTCTAACACTTGGTGTACTCACGTTGTGTCCATTTCGGTCCTGAACCATATCTTAGATTCATAAGTGTTTCTTTGAAGCGGCCATTACTTCTCACTTATATATGTGATCTCCTATTGAAGATTATCCTGCCATACTCCACCTTTCGGTATAGAAATCATTAAAAGTCTTAAACTTAACCTCACCACATTCAGTAGGTTTTCATTCACTTAGATGTTTCGAGAATGAGCTAACACATTTTCCAAGTGTTCAGCTGAACATTCATAACTTCGTTGTCCCATTGAACCAAGGTATTGGGATCTCCAATTCACAAGGTTGGGTTACCGTAATGAACATTCTTTAAGTTGTGGATTTTAAACCCATTCCCCTTAACAGTTTATACAATTGATCTCGATTTATGCCTTTTGTAAGCGGATCCGCAAGGTTTTCCTTTGACTTCACGTAGTCAACCGAAATAACCCTATTCGAATCAATCGTATAATGGTATTGTGTCTCCGACGTATATATCTACACTTACCATTATACATACTACTTTGTGCCCTTCCAATTGCCGATTGACTATCACAATTGTATCATCACAAGAAAGCGGGGATTATTCCAACAAGGAATATCCTCTAAGAAGTTTCTAAGCAATTCTCGCTTCTTCTCCAGCTTTATCTAAAGCAATGAACTCGGATTCCATAGTGGATCAAGCTATGCATGTTTGCTTAGAAGACTTCCACGACATCGCTCCTCCACCTATGGTGAAAACAAATCCACTTGTGGACTTGGAGTCTTTTTGTGTCTCGATATCCAATTGGCATCACAATATCCTTCTAATATCTTCTGGATATCTCGTATAAAGTATTCCATAGTTCATGGTATACTTTAAATATCTAAGTACCTTTGTCATGGCTTTCCAAAGTCCGCATACACGAGTTACTTGTGAACTCTACTTTTTACTCACTTTGAATATGCAATGTCCGGATGTGTACAATTCGTTAAGTACATCACACTGCCAATTACCCTTGCATATTCCAACTGAGAAACTGGTTCGCCTCTATTCTTGGCCAAGTGTAGACTTAGATCTACAGGTGTCTTAGCTGGAGGACTATCAAAAGCATTAAACTTTCTAAGTATGCTTTCGACATAATGGGATTGTGACAAGACAATTCCATCTGAAGTTCTTGAGATTTTAATCCCTAATATAACATCAGATACTCCCATATCTTTCATGTCAAAGTTCTTCTTCAACATGTTCTTAGTATTCACGATTAAATCATGACTACTACCCATAATCAACATATCATCTACATAAAGGCATACTATGACGTAATCATTTGTAGTACCTTTAATGTAGACACACTTGTCATATTCATTGATCTTGAAACCGTTTGACTTCATAGTCGAGTCAAACTTTTCGTGCCATTACTTATGTGCTTGTTTTAGTCCATAAAGTGACTTAACAAGTTTACACACCTTTCGCTCTTGACCGGGTGCAACGTACCCCTCGGGTTGTTCCATATAAGTCTCCTCTTCAAGCTCACCATTCAAGAAGGCAGTCTTAACGTCCATTTGATGTATCTCAAGGTTATGCAAAGCTGCAATAGCAATGAGAACACGAATGGACGTAATCCTCGTGACAAGAGAATATGTATCGAAGAAGTCATATCCCTCCTTTTGTCTAAACCCTTTAGCTACCAAACGGGCTTTATATTTGTCAATAGATCCATCTGCTTTATACTTCCTTTTAAGGATCCACTTGCATCCCAAAAATTTGCAACCCGGTGGGAGATCAACTAACTCCCAAGTGTGATTTTGCATGATGGAATCTATCTCATTATTGCTAGCTTCTTTCCAGAGAGGAGCTTCTCGACTAGACAATGCTTCTTGAATAGTTTTGGGTTCGTTTTCTAACATATAAGTTAGAAAATCAGGACCAAAAGACTTAGCTACTTTTGTCCTTTTACTGCGTCTTGGTTCTTCTTCATCATCACTTAGAGGTAACCTTGCAGTTTCATAAGTTCGTTTACTCAAACTTTCTTCTTTCCGTTCTTTGTTCGTAAAGATATTCTCGAAGAATACAACATTACTTGATTCAATGATCATACCTTCATTTATATCAGGAATAGCTAACTTATGCACTAAAAAGCAATATGCACTACTATTGTTAGCATATTCAATGAAAACACAATCGATTGTCTTCGAACTGATTCTAACTTTTTTCCGCTTATGTACTTCAACTTTAGCCAAATACTCCCACACTTTGAGGTTTTATATGATGGTTTACGTCCCTTCCATAACTCATATGGAGTTTCGTTTTTACCATTGTGTGGGATCTTATTAAGAATGTAGTTTGCAGAAAGTATGGCTCCCCCCACAAGTTTTGGGGTAAGCCAGAACTTATCAACATCGCATTCATCATCTCCTTAAGAGTACGATTTTTGCGTTCTGCAACTCCATTTGATTGAGGTGAATAGGGAGCAGTCGTTTGATGAATTATACCCGCTTCTGAGCAAAATTCTTCAAACGGAGCAACATACTCTCCGTCTCTATCACTTCGAATCTTTTTAATTTTCAAATTAAGCTGATTTTCAACTTCATTCTTATAAGTTTTAAAAGCTACTAAAACTTCATCTTTGCTTTTCAAAAGATACACATAGCAATATCTTGTGCAATCGTCTATAAACGTTATGAAGTACTTTTTCCCACCTTGAATTTGCACAAGTTTTAAAACACACACATCTGTATGAGTTAACTCGAGTGGTTTGGTACTTCTCGTTACCGAATGAAACGGTGCTTTGGCCAACTTCGCTTCAACACAAATTTCGCATTTGTCTTGTGAATCGATTTTAAACGTAGGTATTAATACCAGATTCACTAACCTTTTAATTGTGTTGAAGTTTACGTGTCCTAATCTATCATGCCATAAATAGAACAATCCAACAAGTAAACAGAAGTAATAGTTTTATTCTTCGCCTCTTGGCGGAAAACAGACATTACAGACATCTTAAACAGACCCTTATCAAGGTAGCCCTTACAAAGAAACTGACCATTCTTGATCATTACAAACTTGTCGGACTCAAACACTAGTCTAAACCCGGCCTTACTAAGCAAAGGACCGGAAACCAAATTCTTGCGGATGTCCGGACATGCAAAGACATCTACAAGCGTAAGCTCCTTTCCGGAAGTCATCTTGAGCACAACCTTGCCAAGCCCCACGATGTTGGAAGTCGAAGAATTTTCCATGAAAAGCTTCCTTCCATTTATTGGGGTGTAGGAGGAGAACATCTTCTTATCGGCACAAGTGTGACGAGTAGCCCCAGTATCTATCCACCACTCCCTTGGGTTATCCACCATATTGGCTTCAAATATAATGGCGGTGAGATCGAGCTCCGACATGTCGATTGGAACCGACTTGTCCTCCGTCACATTGGCTTGTTGGTTGCCACCTTGATTGCCCTTTTTCGGGTGACGGCAATCCTTGGCCATGTGGTTCGGTTTGCCACAGTTATAGCAAATACCCTTGAACTTTTTGGCCTTTCATTTGTTTTTCCCGGAGTGCTTGTGTTTCTTACTAGTGCTCGATTCAGCAAGATTGACCTTGGCCTCCATTCCAGACTTACTGGATTTCACATCTGAGTTTTGGTTGTCTTCTTCGATCCAAAGCCGAACAATCAAATCCTCAAACCCCATCTCTTTGTGCTTGTGCTTGAGGTAATTTTTTAAATCCTTCCACAATGGCGGCAACTTTTTGATTTTTGCAGCCACTTCAAAGGATTCATTCAAAATCATCCCTTCAGACACTAAGTCGTGAAGTATGATTTGAATCTCCTGAACTTGGTTGATCACCGTCTTGGTGTCAATCATCTTGTACTCGAGGAATTTGTCGACAACAAATTTCTTTGTGCTGACATCTCCGTCTTGTACTTCTTCTCCAAAAAATCCCACAATTCCTTGGAGGTCTTGAACGTGCTACAGACGTTATAGAGGGTGTCGTCTAGCCCGTTCAACACATAGTTGCGACACAAAAAATCGTTGTTATGCCAAGCACCCACAACGATTCCCTGGTTGTTGTCGATTTCTTCATCGCCAACGGTAGGGGGTCGTCCTTAAGAAAATGAGACAGTCCCAGGGTGGTAAGGTAAAACAACGTCTTCAGTTGCCAACGTTTGAAGTCGGCGCCGAAGAACTTGGGCGGCTTTTCGCCGTGAGCAGGAGCAACAGCCATTGGTGTGAACGAGATTGAAGCCATCGTCTTGAACAGAAACAGATCTTTCGTCTTGCGATTGTTGGTTAAAAGTGTATGGTTTCTATTTCGAAAATGGTTGAGTGTATGGATTGTATGGCTAAGTCGAGGCCTGAATTAAATTCAGTCTCTGCAAGATGAAAGACGCCCTGTATACAAAGTGTTTATGGTTCCGATATTCGTCTCTAAGATACAATGACTTTTCAATTCTGGTTAAGCAGCACTTGCAAAAACTGGAATCACAGCGAACTCTAAGTGTTTCTAACTTTCAAGCTTTTGAAGGAGGACGTGAGTCAATATGCAGAATGCAATGACCGATTTATGTTTCTGATAATTTTCGTGTGTTCATTCAATCAGCAGAGGTCGAATAATATAGGCCTCAGGTGCCTCGTTTGGAAAAATCACGTCTTTTGGCTCGAAAAGACAGATTTTCAACGAACAGACGATCTCGATTACGCCTTCGATCGACGACGACCTGGCGCCGCGGCCCGTCGCCCGTGCGTGGGATGCGAACCAAAATGGCAAAGGTAAAAGCCGACGCACGACCTTACGACGCAGCGGCAAAGTAGTCGCGTCGGCCGTCTTCGGATGCGAACATGACCGACGACGACGACCAACGCATGGGCCGTGAGTCCGCCCGTGCTCGGGTGCGAACACTTCCTAGGTTAAAATCCGTTAGAGCCGGCAAAATTGGCCTAGCCCGATGGGCCAGCACAGCCAGCCCGCATATAGGGCTGGGCTGCGCCTTGTTTTTTAAGGCCCGAAAAAAATCGGGCCTAAACGGCCCGATCCAGTAGGCCCGTCGGGTCAGTCGGGCTCGGGCCATAATAGCCCGTATTTTTCGGGCTAGCCCGAGCCCGATAATATTTAATTAAAAAAATATGTAAAATATGCTTTTCCTTCAAGTTGGTGGAGGCCTGGAGCACTCCGGTAGTGAACCCACGGCCAGTAAGCCATACGCCTACAACAAGATGATGGTGTGGGGTTTGATTTATTATTTTAATAACTTTTTAACTTTTTTAATAGTTTGGCTTTGCTTTTTAAAAAAAACAGTTGGTATGGTGTAATGTTTTTTAATGCTTGTACTATTTAATGTTTTTTAATAGTTTGGTTTTGCTTTTAGAAAATATGAAAGCAGTGAGCAGTGAGCAGAGAATATGTTTGGACCTTGTACTATTTAAAAAAATGTGTGTGTAAAAGACCCACCCAGTGGGCAGTGATAGGTTTTTAATGGATTTTTTTTTTGTTTTGGCGTAAAAAATTAGCTATTTTTCTGTTTTTTTTTTTAATATTTAACTTGGGCTGGTTTGGCCCGTGGTTGGGCTGGACTGGGCTAGGAAAATTAAGGCCCGATAAAAATCGGGCTGACCCGACCCGATTTTCCCCAAAGTCTGCCAGCTCTAAAATCCGTTAATTAATTACAAAAATTAATTAAACATTTATTTTAAAGATTTTTGGTCCAAAAAGAATAAGGACCTTGAAGCCCAAGCCCAAGCCCAGGCCGAGCCAAGCCGGCGGGCAGCGGCGGCGATGCGCGCGCGTTTGTGCTTTGAACCAAACCCACAAGCATGTAGGTCCTCACCCCTTTAAAAACTTGGGTGCCCCCAAACCCATAAGTCCAACTTGGGATAAATATAGTGTGCAAACTTTGCCTCTTTATCCTATGTGGGATGGAGCATTTCTCCTTCCCCATATTTTCCATTTTCTATACCATTTACTTGTATTAAGTGGCTAACTTCTAGCATTAATTTCTCATCTACTCTCTTAGTAAAATTTTTACAAATAATTTAATTCTACTAATAGAAACCACTTAATTATTTGGTCAAAATCGGGTCAATACCCATTTTATACACCAAATTCCAACAAATATAAATAGCATCCCCATTACATTATCGGTTCTAGTGAAACGGAAAATCTCTATCCATGTCTCATTTCGAAATTAATCGCGAATTCTCTGTCCCCTTTTTTTTTGAGAAAGATTCTCTGTC
The DNA here is from genome assembly GCA_016081115.2 of Rehmannia glutinosa. NCBI lineage: Eukaryota > Viridiplantae > Streptophyta > Magnoliopsida > Lamiales > Orobanchaceae > Rehmannia > Rehmannia glutinosa. The sequence goes on along the minus strand of JABTTQ020002196.1, from coordinate 364,930 downwards.
CCATTTTATTAGTGTACCAATTGGGATTTTTGCCCGCGAGGACTTTGCCAAACCTACTTACATTCCAAATGACCTAAATATTTCTAGTTCAGATCTCTTTTATGGGTGCAAATTAATTGAATTTGACTGAACTAAATTATGGTAAATGGGATCAAATTTTTTGTTCCACTACTCGTTATATTTCCTATTTTACTCAATTAGATGATTGACATGTATAAAACATCTAAATACAACGCATGTTTATCATATAAACACGTGTCAATCATCCAACATAGTGAAATAGAAAGTGGAATACACAATGTGGAACATGAAATCACATTTAATGTATGGTAAGGATCTTGGAATTGAAATATTTGATGGAGTATTGTATTATATTTTATATAAAATGATTATTTTATATAATTTGTTGATACACATAAAATCGACTGAAAGAAAATATGCAAAAGATTGTATTGTTCTTTCGAAAATGTGTAAAATGCGATGTTCAAAAAATTCAGTATCACAAAAATAATAATTTTTTTTTGGAAATGATTAAAATCTTGCTGAAATGTGCCATCAATACAAGAATAATGTGATAGTAAACAAGTTTGAATAACTTGAATTAATTTGATAGAGATAATTTCAATTTCGATACCTAATCTATGCCCCAATTTTATTTTCAATACCCCTGTTTCCAACCTAATCAAGATTGATACCTAATGTTCATAAAATTAATCACTTTTGGTACCTTGTCGTTAACTCCCCATTAACTCTAACAGTTTAACCTATTATAGCAGGTTTCAAACTTAGAACAACTTGTTCAATTTCAGTACTTAATGTTTTATGAATAATCTCTTCCAATACCCAAACTTTACTCCTGCTACAATAATGGAAATAGTCCATTACGACCATATCAGGCCCAACATGCTTCCGTAGAATTAATAAATCCCTTAAAAATTCATACCTCTTTTTGACCGAAACAGCACCGGGTGAGATGGCTCGCAACACCACCAGTCGGAAAATTATCGCCCCGGATCGTTTGACAAACAACTCCTCACTGTTCAACCTCACCTCGGGAATATGATCTCGCAAGTTATCCGACTCCTTCAAAGAATCGCTCAACACACGCCTTGGTTCGTTTCCTACTCCAGGCGTATGAAATAATTCTTTGAAGGGATGAATCAATAGTACATTATGAACACATGTTGAACAAAAAGCCTTTATTTTATTAAGAACTTAAAGAAAAATTTATTACATCGAATCTCCTTTTGGGAGGAGAAAACTGTTTAGCCTCTCATAAAGGCTATCACACTCTTGTACATAAAATTAAAAACTCAAATCTAAAACTCGAAAACACTCTCTCAAAAATTCTAAACACTCCACAAATTTTACAAAGGAAATTTATTGTTAGAAGACTAAGGGAGATGTTCGATGTTTTTAGCCTTCTGAAAGCTTATTGTTTATATAGAGGTAAGGGATGCCTCTATTCTTTGGATTCTCCCATCCACTTGCTGAAAGTAGTGAAATACTTTACTATCTTCACATGGCTCGGGTCCCTCCTTATCTGGTATCCAAGGCAAATTGATAAGGCTCCAAAGCCAACTGACTCTTCGTTTTTCGTCTTTTAGCTAGATGGAATCTTATGACGTCATTGCTTACGTCATTAACTTGAATTATCAGCATCTTGATGAGTTGGATGCCAATTACTAGATCTGACCCACTTTTTGTCTCTTTGCTGAGTGGGTTATCCTTGAGTCACATGTCTCCTTTAACTTTGTCGGGGAATCTACTTTTTTGGTGGTCCCCGAAACTTTGATACTCTTACGTGACTTTTCTTCTCCGTTAATCGGGTCTTCTCCCGATCAACTTTTGCCGAATCCTTTGCTAAATTCTGTTCCTTCGGTTTTGACATTCGGGACAGACCCAAAGTTCCCAATGGCCGATGTGAGGCATATTGCGATATTTCCGATTTACTCCCCGTTCTTTACTCCCCGTGCTTGTTTTCCCACGTAAGATTTCTTTTCTTTTCAAACAAACCTTCTCGCGAATCTTGTAGTTTTTCCCCGTCATAATATTCAACAAGAAAGATCCGTTCACTGAATTTTGATAAAATTTGAACGGAAACTTGACCTTGTCCATCTCCGTGAGACAGACCCACAATCCCCATGCCCTTCTTGTAGTAATCTGATCTTCAGTGAAGGTCATGGCCAATTGTACTTCTTCTGAACTTGCCTCCTTGATATTTAAAGGCTCTTTCATCCGGTCTTGGCTTTAATGTAATGGAACGCTTCATGTCCAGCTTTTCCGACGACTCTGTTCTTTGCACTTATGAAATACTGACTCAATGTATCCCCTCGTTTTAGGTGTCATTGTTGGACCAAAGACTCGTGACGCTGCTTCCTCCTGGATCCATTTTGGTAATTTTGTGATCTCCGGGAAGGCTGGTGAAGTAGTATAGACTGAGGCCAAAGCCCCAAATTCATACCACCTCTTTACTTCTTCAGGGATGGAATTTGGTAACATCCAAACCCTTGGATATTTTCCAGAAATATCAATTTTTGTTTTTTCCGGAGATATCCCTTGCCTGGTGATTAGTTTCTCCCAATTCGCCTGGTATTCCTGCCAAGAAGAAGAAACTTTAATCTCGTTAATATCAATCTTAGAAGTGCCCATCATAGGCCTAAGATTAATCTCTTCGTCCTTTACCCCGGACGTGCTGGGTTGATGTGATAACTCGGGGTTTGACTCCGGAGTATCAGTTTTTCCTTGAGCCAACATTTATGCCAGCTTAGGACTTGTGCTAGAGGTACTTGAATCCTCTGCTACAGGTTTGGGGAGCCTGCGCTCTAAACGCTCCGTTTGCTTATTAGCGGCCCGGAGGAGTGGCCCTTGAAATGTCGTTCTCAGCTGAGAGTGAGACCGGACACATGCTCGTATATGATCGGTTACTTTGTCCCGATCATTCCTTTGTAATTTCTTGGCCAAATCAACATTGATGACCAGGGTATCAAATTCTCGGAGTAGCATTTCAAGCTGGTCTCCAAGATATCTTGAGGCTGTGAGGATGGAATCAGCTTCAATTCCCTCCATCTCTTGTTAGAAAATCTGCCAGAACATTTTCATGAGATTTTATAATGACAATATCTTAATCATAATATTGACATTCAGCTTGCCATCTAAGTATTCTAGCTTTTTCTGGTTTTGATTCAATTTTATTTTTCAAAAAAGCTTTAACACTTGAATTATCTATTTTTAAGATAAACTTTTTAGCCAAGAGGAATAAAGGCCATTTTTGAAAGCCTTTCTTCGATTGCAAAAAATTCTTTCTCGTTGATATGCCACCGAGTTGCTTCACATGCGTAAAAAGACCGATCGCAAAGATTTGCATGGCACTTCACCATTTGGTGTGGCTTTAGTAAGAATCACCGCCCACCAATAATCATCGGCATCCGTGTAATGAACCAGTTCATCTTCATCCTGTGGAATTGCAAGTTTTGGAAGCTTTTTGCAAACTTCTTTAAGCTGCTTAATTCCTTCTTGATGTTCATCCTCCCATTTGAATACTGCATCTTTTTTAAGCAATGGGCTAAACACCTTCCTGTAATGAGCTAGATTGTTAATAAACATCCCAAAGAAAATTAACAACTCCAAGAAAACTCACGTCGCTTCTTTGTCTTTCAAATAGATCCGAAATTCCTGTATTTTCTCCACAATATGACTTTGTAGGATAATTCCAGATTCATCGATCTCAATCCCAAGAAATTCGATATGTTTAAGATGCTCCTTCATGTTCTTTGATGCGATAAGAATATCATCAATATACACGAACATGAAACTGAAATAATCCTTGAAGAGATTATCCATCTTCCTTTGATATATCTGGGGTGCGTTAGCCAATCCCATAGGCATCACGTTCCAAATATAATGTCCTTGTGGTGTAGAGAAAGTTGTGAACTTCTTGCTTTCTTCATCCATCTTAATTTGGTAGAAACCAGTTTGCAATCGAACTTTGAGAATATCCTGGCACCTTTGATACAGTTAATCAAATGTTCTCTTGCTTGGGATATAGTATCCGTCGAACTCCAAAATGTTATTAATCCCCTTGTAATTAATAACAAGTCTTGGCTTTCCTCTTTTGATTTCTCCATGGTTTCTGACTAGGAATCCTGGATCATTGCTTTTATGGAGAAACTCCTGATGAAATTAACTTAAGGTCAAGATGTTCCTTAAGTATCTTCTGCATATCCTCACGATCTTCTTGATTCATAAGGATTGGTTTGAATCTCACGAACTCGTACTCCATTCCAGGTTTAACCTTTAAGGAAGATTTAAGCTCGTTCTTGTCCCACCATGCCAAAGGATCTTCATTATAATTCCTTTGGATCTTCTTCTTGACATCCTTGAGTGATATTTGTTCCTCAATGGTCACGTCACTCTGTGGATTTTCCATTAGACCCATCCATAACTCTGCAATGGTTTCTGGAGTAACTTGTTCTTCTCCTTGTACTCTGAATGAATACAAGTTATTATCCCATATCTTCTTATCCTTTCGGCTTCCGAATTGTCTATAGGATAATAACGCTTCACCAAATTTTCTTTGATCCGCCATTTTTGGATTGCGAAGTTTGGCTTCATCACCACGCTTGCTGCGAAAATTAATAGGCATTTTTCTGTAAAATGCTTCCCGCAGTCTCTGGACAATAATCTTATGATCACATAATGTTGTGAAAATAAGTCTTCTTGTCTCATTTTCCTGTGTAAATCGCTTCAATGTTTGTAGGAAATTATTTCCTAGCAAAACATCTCGCACTGTATCATGGAAATAGATTGGTGGCATCTTCACTTTGTACCATGGGTACCGCCCGCGCCTCCGATCATGATTTACGCTTGTTTTAATTCCTTATTAAGGATAAGAATCCTTTTAGAGAAATCTCTTCCGCAATAGCTGGTAAATCTTCTCCAATTTCTTTAGGAAAAACATCCGGCTTTGCAAAGTACATATTCCGGCACTGAATCAATATAGGCGTGAAATACTCGGCCTTGTATTCGACATATAACATTCAATAGAAATGTATATGGAGAATGGACTAGTGGTCATTTGATTACGTATCTTTTATTAGCCACTGTGAACTCCATTCCGTCTTGTAATCTTTCCCAAGGTTTATGATCCTCAAGAAATTCAATTCCCGATTAATTGTTCGGGATTTTTCCCCAACTCTGTGATAGTCGGCTCAATTTCACCTATCTTCAGGCTTCCTTGATACCGTCCAACTATTGGTTGTTGGAGATAATATAGAACATCACAAGAAAAATATTATCCTTTTGAGTAATGTCGAATATTACTTCAACTTCTCGCCATCATCGGACATTTCGGCTCTCTGCTTTGTTTTAAAAACATCTCGGATACGCCGAATCGTTTTGGTCTCCTTTCTTCCCAACGATCGCTACTACTCGTCATTACGTCTGTTGGAAAGACATCCTTCTTGGCTCAACTCTAAGACTTCGACTTTTGTTGAAGATCGGTTGATCTTGTATTTTCATATCGATCTCCTTGATAGTTGGAGACTCAATAATCTCTGGTAAAACCACCCTGGCAATTTGCCCTCGAAAATCCTTGGGACTTCAATAAATTCCTTTCTCAAGAATACTTCTGAATGATGTGTATTCGAGAGAGCATAGGATATCTTGTATGTGATCGAGTAGGGTCTATTCCCTTCTTTCATCAAATCATCTCTTTTGAAATCTTGATGAAGGGTTAGGACTCTCTTGAAATCTCGATCTCCCGGTTGTATGCAATTCTAGGATAGACATTAAATGCCAATTTCCCAAGATATAAATTTCACAGAATCGCTCCAAGGCATGAATCCTTGAGGTTTGAGATTCGCTTGTCAACGATAGCCGTTGAGTGGCGAATCTATCCCTTCTTTGAATGTTGCTTTAATAATGACTCTTATGGCTCCAATATGAATCCATGAGAGTGTATTTGCCACTTCTCTTTTAACTCGCTTTTGATCTCCTGGATTTCTTTAATAGGGACCAACCGCATCTCGATCAAAGTTACTGGTAAACTCCATTGGAATAGCAAATTCTCCGGTTGTTACCCCGTGGATAATTTGGTGTTTTCTGCATTCTGAAACCCAATTTTATCCAATGCTTTTTCCATAGCTCCAATTGTAAATCCATCATAGACTTGAAGCTTTGGATCTTCCTTCATGATTCTCATAAGAGTTTTATGAGAAACCGTCGTATGAGAGAGGAATCTGACATATCCTCCCCGATCTCCCAAGAATTTCTTCTCCACTCGATTTTAAGTCGAGTCACTTCCATCGTCGAAATAGATCTCTTCTTCATAGATGCTTTCATCGAGGGTATATCCTCATATTGATACACATGTATAAGATCTTGATAATAGACAACTTCCTCGATTTACGGTGTAGCCCCGAACTGTCGACTCCTCGTTTTTGATTGTCCGGGCAATCCGTTGAGATATGCCCTCTTGCTCGCATGTCCAAAGCAATTACGATCTTTGAAACTTTCATTTGCTCGGTGTGAGCACGCCCGAAAGTTCTCCTTCCCCGGTGTTCTCACTGGTACTTGCTTGATTAGACCCTGATGAAGAGGCTCTACTCCTGCTTGGTGCTGGTCTTTACCCCATTTTGTAACTTCGGGCTTTTTGTTTTGACCAAAACCTTCTAGGTCTCCATGAAGACCTGCTTCTTTTGCTGTTGCTTCCTCGATGGTATGGATGGCTTCCCTCCTTCTTCTTTCTGTGCCGCCTTGGTTGACCTCCCACAATTGTTGGGATGTCATTATCCACGCAACATAGAGGAACTGCTTTGTTAATTCCTCTTAATCTCTTGTAATTCCTGTACAGAGCTGTTTGGTAACACCATTCAGATAATTTGGCCTTTAGGAAAGACATTTTTAAGCCCCACGCTTTCTACTTCCGCTCCATCCTTGTATTCCCCGATAAGCATTTCTCTCCAGGGACTCGGAATCTTGGCAAAGAATAGTTGTGCAGCTTCCTTTTCTTAAATCTTGGATTTCCACCGGTATTCGGTGAACATCTTGATATATTCGTCAATATGACAAATATCATATAACTCAAGGCTATAGAGGGCTTGTTTATATCTTTTTTTTTTTACATCCTCTAATCCCTCGCATTAACCTGTTCCGATGAACTGGATTTTGAATAGTTTTGCCATACCATCGACAATTCCTTTAAGTGATTCTCCTGATGTGACCGAACCTTTTGTACTAGCATCGGTCGTATCCCAGGCAATCTTCACCGATCCTTCAAGACTTATTTCAAGGAGTAAAATGAATGAATCCTTAGTAAGATCGAGGGTTCCTGCTGAAATTCTCATAGCTGAAGCCCATTCATCAATGAGAACTTCTCTATTTTTAAAATCTGGGATGTCCAGATTTAACATCAACCCATATGGATGTATTGGGTCGAGGTGCGATCTTCCATAAGGCGTTTGATAAACATTCGACCTTCCAGTAGGTTGTCTAGTTCCCGCAAGAGGGTTTCGACCTCCTGTCCCTGAAAGTGGATCACTCCCGGTTGTGAAATCCCCAGCGTGTGGCATCCTCTCGTCCCGAGCTCCATGATTCGAACCCGTACTTTCTTCGACGTCAGGATTAACTGGTGGTGGTGGTGAAATTGGTCTTCCTGCTGGATCATAGGTGACCAATGTTCCATCTCCTGTGTTCATCTTTAAATCTACAATTCCTAATCCTGCGAAGAATTCTGCAAGGTCATGTAGATCTTTAAGATTCATCTTTTCCATATCCATCTTTTTTAATTTTTGATGGATTTTCCTTTGATTAGAGCAATGAGTTTCTCCTCATCTATCATTTTTCATATAATTTCGGTTGGTTTCCCCTTTTGGTGTAAATAGGGTACTATCCCAAAATCTATATGCTTCTTTCCTTCGGAAGAACTCGGCATGTCCTCCGTGTTCTTGACTCGTTTCGAATATCATGAAGGAGTTCAAGAGTTTCCTTCGATATTTCACCATCGTCTCCATTTGGTTCTCGATCTGATGAACTTGTCTTTGGTAGATGAATATGGCGGTTGCCATAATTCTCACCGCCTCTTCGGACTTCTCTAAGATCTTCGGAGAACTTAGATTTGTCTGGAAGTATCTCGTTCCACTCGGGTACTCCATCGGAATCATTGTTCGATGGGAATTTTCATGAACCGTTTCTTGAAGGTTCATCAAGTGAACATATAAGTCCAGTTAAGCATCCGAATCGCCTTATAATATTCTGCTCGCATTTTGCATTGCCTTAAGGTTTCCCCATCGGCTCGCCTCCTGCATTCTTTTTCTTCATGTTGGTATTCCCAATATGAAACCTGGTCAAGGTGTTCTTGTGCATACATCGTCAATATTTGACGATATGTCCTGTAAGGGGTACATCTCGGACATTGGTCCGGATCCATAATCTCGGAATAATTTCTCCTCACCAATTGTTAATTACATAAATATAATAAATTTAACTAAAAGTTCTTAATAAACCAAGGCTCTGATACCATTTTTGTTGGCCCTCAGTAAAAGAGTTGGAGTATTGAAGAGATCAGATCTTTTGAATAAGAATTGAAATATCTAGGGATCAATTTTGATAAATCAATAAACTTAGAGTACCAAAACTGATATATTCAAAAGTTTGAAAAACCTTCTACAACCAATCAACCGGTCACTTTTAACAGTTATTTAACGATAGATATCCAAATTGATTAAAACTCAAAACGTTGGGTACTCAAACTGATTAAACTGAAACCTTGGGATCAAAACCGAAAAGTAGGTATAATTGAGGTACTAAAACTGAAAATAACCCTAATTTGATACTATATTGGTTCAACTTTGACTCCAAAATTGCACGTCACATTTCTTGTGAAATTTCGTGTTTTCTCTTTAACTAATTAACACAAACATTTCCTAGCGTAATAGTTTTTTGTTTAGTAAGAAAGGAAAAAGAAATAAAAGGTACGTGGTTCAACCGTATATTGTGTTTATCGGGTTCGATATTTCATAAAGTGATTTCAGGCTTTTTTAACAGTGCAAAATAAAGACAACAATTCTTCCAAAATCTACCATGATATGGATATGTTAAATTTTATTACAGTGAAGGCGTAGTTTTAATTAAGTCATTAGGTGCGGTAACCTCTATATATAGTAAATAGGGATGGTAATTTCGACCCGACCCGACCCGACCCGTGAGTGGGGGGGTGGGACGGGGTGGGGCCGAGTGCAGGTATCACTTACCCATGATACCCGCTCCACCCCGTCTAGAATTTTTACTTTTAATATATATTTTGCATATATAATATATATTATAATATAATTTTTATGTATTCTTATATTATATCTAATATTTATAAATTAGTAATAATAAATTTTTTAAATATATACAATTTTTTTTTCATTTCATTTAATTTAAAATGGGGTAGAACGGACCGACCCGCTTCCGCCGCGACCCTGACGGTCGGCCCTCCCCGCTGTTCTAGTCACGCTGAGATGGGTGCAGGTCTGGCCGACCCGCCCGACCGCTCCATTGCCATCCATAATAGGGGTTAGTCGATGCTACCCCTAATAGTTCACCGTTTCTTTTTGTATCATATTAACACATGTTAATATTTACATATGTTGTTATTGTTGGCATTATCATTTTTATCGAGACCTCATATTAGGTAAGCGCCATGCCCACTTATGCAATATATATATATATATATATATATATATAGGGATGATCAAGTGAGACCATATCTCTATGTGAGATACAATGGACTAATCTTAACCATCCCCCACTATTAATCAATGGGTATGATTTAATGGATAAAAAATATATTAAAATATTAATTTAATCAATATTAGGGTAGTATGGTAAAATAACATAACAAGTTAGTTACAAAAATAGAATCAAATCCCTTTCCCTCTCATACATCTCCCAATTTTCCCAATCTCACGTCTCTCTCTCTCTCTCTCTCTCTCTCTCTCTCTCTCTCTCTCTCTCTCATTCCTCCATTAACGCAAATAAAGAAAACTGTGAAGAACTCGAAAATTACAGTTCATGAAAATTATAGAGAAAAAAATAAGAAAATCGGTGCAATATTACAGAGAAATAACGAACAGTGAGTTCAAAAACTAAATATGCAACAAAACTCAACTAAATATGCATTATTTGAAAACTATCCATGCAGCGTAAAAAACTAATATGTAGTACAGTATATCCAACTATGCAATACGTCATAAACTATGCAACAAAATCAACTAACTATGTGTTATCTAGAAACTATCTATGCATTGTAGAATAACTAAATATGCAGTACATTATGTAACATCCCATTTTTATAATTTCCAAAAGCAACATCCCATTTTCATAACTAAATATACATTATATTGAACCTATTTATGCAGTGTAGTATAACTACATATGCAGTACGTTATATTCAATTATGTCTTGTTCACTTGAACCAAATCCTATATATATATATATATATAGGGGGAGGATCAAGTGAGACCATGTCTTTAGGTGTGACACAATGGACTAATCTCAACCATCCTCCACTATTAATCAATGTGTATGATTTAAGGGATAAAAAATATATTAAAACATTAATTTAATTAACATAAGGGTAGTAGGGTAAAATAACATAATAAGGTAGAAATCAAATCTCTTTCTCTTTCATGCATCTCTCCTCTCACGTGTCTCTCTCCCTCCCTCTCCCTCACGCCTCCCTCCTCTCTCTCTCTCTCTCTCTCTCTCTCTCTCACACACACACACACACACACACACAATTCCACCATTAATGCAAATTTGAAGAACTCGAACTGTGAAAATAAAAACAGTGAAGAAGATGCATTTATGTTCGAATCATGATGCATGATGAATCATCAGTCGTGGAACAAACTCTACACAACATCATCAATGGTGTAGACATCGATGGAGAACTCGAAAATATCCATTAACATCAACTCTTAAAAAATTGTACTTTTCACGAATAAGACGATGCATAAATACTTATGAAATGATGTATAAATACTTATTAAACAATGCATAGATACTTATGAAACGGTGCATATATCTGTAGGATATTACATATTTGAAAATATGCAACAAAAATAAACTAAATATGCATTATCTGAAAACTATCTATGCATCGTAAAAAAACTAATACGTAGTACAGTATATCCAACTATGCAAGACGTCATAAACTATGAACAAAATCAACTAACTATGTATTATCTAGAAACTATCTATGCATTGTGGAATAACTAAATATGCAGTACATTATGTAATATCTCATTTTTATAATTTCCAAAAGCAACATCCCATTTTCATAACTAAATATACATTATATTGAACCTATTTATGCAGTGTAGTATAACTACATATGCAATACGTTATATTCAATTATGTCTTGTTTTCATAAAACAATGCCAACAAAATAACTAAATATGCATTATTTGATGTCTAATTATGCAGTAGAAGAACCCTAACTATGCTGTAAAATAAAAATATTTGGAAAGAAAACAGGTTCCTTAAATTCCGCCACAAAATCCGGCAGTGTCAATTTCAGCCCATAAAATCCGCTGGGACCACTAATTTGAACCATAAAATCCGCTGGGACCACTAATTTGAATTACAAAATTACAATCTTACCCTTAAAATCAATGAAATTAGGAAATAATTAAAAAAACTGAAAAAATCACATCCCTTCATTTTTTAAGATCAATGGGTAAGATGAATCCACACTGTCTCACCTAGGGAGGGTGGTCTCATTTGAACCAAATCCTATATATATATATATATATATGTATAGATATATAGATAGATTGGTTCAAATGGGACACCCCTCCTTATATGAGACGGTGGGGATTTATTATGTCCATTGGATTGGTTTTTTGGATGGGCCATATTTATTCCCTCATTTTAGGCAATTAGTTAATGCAGGGGGTCAAATTGGTAATTTATTTATTTTTGAATTTTTAATTAAGGGCATATATGTCTTTTATTTTTTAGTGTAGAAGGTAAGTTTTCTTTTACCCTTTTTGGTTCCGTGTTTAGAGGGGGGTGGTTATATCCTTTCAACATATGCGTATCTTCAGATTTCAACATATACGTATTTTCAAAAACCCTCTTTTTATCATCGTCTATCTCACCGCGCAGCCGACCGGCTTGGAGGAAATACTCTCTCTTCCCACCGTCTCTCTCACCGTCCCTTCTCACCCCACAACCGACTGTAAGTTTGGCACACTTTGTTTAATTTCTTGTTTAATTTAATCTCCATTAATATCTTTATCTGGTGCATTAATTTCTCTGTAGCCATTTTTATGGATTTTGACAGCATTTGAGGATGCAGGGGATGGAATACCCTTTTTAACTCAACTAATTTTGACCCAAATCTTGAAAATATTTTTAGAAGTAGTTTGTGTAGTTTCTAGGGTTTAGTTAACCTCAATTGTAGTTGTATAATACAATTTTAATATTTTTGTCATCAAATGTTTGTGTAGTGTTAGAATAATTTTACTATATTTTGTCATTGCATTTTGTTGAATTGGAATGATGATATTTTCTTTGTCTCCGTAATTGCAGTTGCTAATTTGTGAAGATGGCTAGAGGGAAACAAACAAGGCAGTTTAGTATTGGTGGTACGAGTAGTGGGGCGGGGGAAGCAAATGCTCAGCCCAAGAAAAGGAGAAGGGGCAGTCGTGTTGTCAAGAATTTGTGAATGTTGTATAATTAGTGCAGTTTTACTGCATATATAGTATTAGAATGTTGTATAATTAGAGCAGTTTTACTGCGTAATTAGTATTAGAATATTGTACAATCAGTGCAGTTTTATTGCGTGCATAGTATTACAATGTTGTATAATTAGTGTAGTTTTACTGTGTAATTGGTATTAGAATATTGTATTAGAACGTGTTTAATCCTTCCAAATAATTTAGGATGATATACATTGTACATACTAAGTCAATAAGAACGTGTTTAATCCTTCCAAATAATACTGTTTATTCACTTTAACATTACCGTGTGGTTAAGAGCGTTGTACTGTATAAATGACGAAATTTCACTGTACTATATTTTTATTTCACTGTGTATTGAAGTGCATTTATTTTATAAAAAAAAATAAAAACGTGTTTAATCCTTCCAAATAATTTAGGATGATATACAATATACATACTAAGTCAATAAGAACGTGTTTAATCATTCCAAATAATACTGTTTATTCACTTTAATATTACTGTGCGGTTAGGGCATGTTCACTGTATAAAAATCGAAATTTCACTGTACTATATATATTTATTTCACTGTGTATTGAATTGCATCCTACAATTTAGGAAACGTTGAATACACGGGTTAGAAATTTTCGGTATTGTCAGCCTTTTTTTGGGCTCTATTGGGTTTGATTTGATAAGATTTTGTTGCCATTATTTTGTGTTTATCACATCCTACAATTTAGAAAACGTTGACTACATGGTTGGTTATTTTCTTAATTTGTCAATTATACCCTTACTACTTATAATTAATACTTATTAATATAAATATTACCCATTAAATCTGGACCCTCAATTGCGATATTTCAATGGCTTGGATAAATCCCCACTGTCTCATATAAGGGAGGGTGTCCCATTTGAACTATCCCCTACATATATATATATATATATATATATATATATGATACTTTTCTTAAAGCATCAAAATGGATTTTATTCATCGGAAACTTAGTTTACAATATTGAGTAATTAAACATCATTGAGTAAGAAACAGTTTCAAGGCCTATGGGTCATAAATCTACACAAATTTAAAAAAAAATTAAAAAATAGATGGATCTACCTGATTCGTAGAATCAAAAAATCGCAATGAAGACTTTGGACAAAACATGTACCAAAAAACACAAAAACTCCTGTCAAACCGTCTAACGGGCCTGAACCGTTAGACGAATCTGACCCGGATCCGCGCCCATAATAGTGGCAATTTTGTCATTTCGCCGGTAGCGGCATTTTTGTAATTTATGTTAAGTGTTATTTGAACTGCCTTTTCAATTTCAGCGGACAAAAACATTGAACCGTCGTTTCACTGAACGTGGCTTCTCAGTTACATCTCATCATTTCTCAACTCCGCCCCTTCTCAACATTGCAAAAAACCTACAGAGGCAAAAAACCTACAGAGTTCTTCGTTCGTTCGAATCGGGAGAAAGAGTGCGTTCGTTGGTGGCGTTGGTCGTGAAGTTTTCGTTCATTTTCGTTCGAGTTTGAGTTCGAGTTTGACAGAAGAGCACATTTCCTTCGCGTTTTTCGAAGGTCCTGTTAGTCAAATAAGGTAATGTTTGATTCATGCACCGGTTTAACTTTGAAAACGGTAGTTTCGTCCGTAGTGTTTAAAGTTTTGTGGTGATTTGTTTGATTTTTCGAATTCCAAACCCTATTTTCTGGTTTTTCGTAGGTTTTTGTTATTTTCTGTTTGTTTATGTGTTTTTGTTACTAAACATTTAAGTTATACAAATATTTTCTTAAATGTATTAGTAGTTAGTTCATATTGTATTAGTTTTTATCATGTAAAGTATTAGGGATGATGTATATGTTTTCTTCTATTCTCAAGTTTCTGCCCTGTTTTTTATGTTGGAGGTTTTTTTTATTTTGTATTACTTGTTATTCTCAATTGTATTAGTTGTTACAAAGAAAAATATTAGTGCAAAACCACGAGTCCCGCTTTTATCTTTGTTGTTCATTTTTCTTAAATTGTATTCGTAGTTTGTTTGAATAGTATATCTTTTTTATGTAAAGTGTTAGAAATGATTTCTCTCTTTTTTATGGCATGTAGTGAAGTGTATATTATTGGTGGTATTTTGTATTAGTTGTTACTCTAAATTGTATTAGTTGTTAGACTGAAATGTATTAGTCCAAAACCATAGTGTCCTGCTTATGTGTTGTTGTTCTGGTTTCTTTTAAATGTAGTACTTTACTCTGAATAGTATTAGGCATTACACTGAAATGTAATGATTATTCGAATAGTCCGAATAGTGCTAGTTTTCTATTTACGTGGTGTTTTATGTTGTTGGTGCTTGCGAAACAAGCAATGCTGTGTATATGTTTTCTTTCTCATGGATGTTTTTTTTTTTGTATTACTTGGCATTCTCAATTGTATTAGTTGTTACACTTTGAAAAGTATTAGTGCAAAATCACATTCCCCTTTTTCTTCTTTGTTTTGTTTTTCTTTTAAATGTATTATTAGGTTGTTTGAATAGTAATACTGTTATATAAAGTGTATATTATTAGGGATGTTTTGTATTAGTTGTTATACTCTCAATTGTATTAGTTGTTACACTTTGAAAAGTATTAGTCCATAACCATAGTGTCCTCGCTTATGTCTTTCTTTGTTCGGGTTTCTTTTAAATCTTTGAATAAGTCTAGTTTTTGATTTCTTTGGTGTTTTTATGTGTTTGCGGTAATAAAAAATAGTGCGTCTGAAGAGATCGTGAAGAGGAGGTCAAAAATGCTGATATTCCTCCATTAGCTCTTGTTCCATACGATGACCCATCCTCCTCAAGTGAGGATTATATTCCACCCAAGAAGAAGGCGCAAGAGAAAAATCTTGCTTTGAAAAGAAAAAGAGCTAATACGTCTATACTTTCTTAACAGATTTTTAGTGTACGCAATTTAAAGTATAAGCACTAACCTTTTTTTTTTTTCCACATTTTTTGCGGTGATTTTGTCACACAATGATAGACCGCGGTCGGTGTGAAGTCATATCCAAACTTACGATGCTCAAAAGAGAGACGTTGAAGCCATTGGCTTTGGAGGTCTGTTGAAGATGTCTGGGGTGAATGCAATCCCAACAAAACTTCTGAGGTGGTTAATTGGCAATTTCAATGGTACAAGTCAGCTCCTTAGAATTGATCAAAATAGGAGTTTAGTTGTGACGGCGGAGAATATTCATGACTGCTTCCTTCTGCCAATGAACGAAGGGTGTGATGTTTTAAGAAATAATGAAAGTTTATCTCTAATGACTGATTGGAACGCTAGGTATAAGTTTAAGGCAGAAGTTAGTTTGAAGTATTTTAGGTCTATTTTGGAGAGTATGGTGGACGGTGGTGACGACTTTAAGCATTTTTTTGTTTTATTTTCATTGTCTTCATTTTTAACACCAAGTGCCAATAGGAATGTGGATTTTGGTGTGTTACGTTCAGTTGTTGAGGTGGAAAACATAAAACAGTTGGATTGGTGCACACATGTGCTTAATAGGTTGTGTGTTGCTGTTAATAAGTATAAATCAGGGAGTGTTAAGAATGTGAGTGGCTGCATTTTAGTTCTGCAGATCTTGTATTTTCATTGTTTGAAATGGCAAGGTCGTGCGGAAACCCACAACCCTACCATTGATACAAAGATTGGGACACGACGAAATCAAGAAAAGGGTTGCGGAAGAAGTTGCAGCCGGTGAATTTGGACAGGGAGAGTTCCTGACAGACACATATCCCATGTCTCGCAAGAAAGGGCAGAGTGGGAAGAAGCCTCTTGGCGAGGGAAATATTTGTGAGGAAGAAGATCGAGTAAAAGATGGGCAGGATGGGAAGAAAGGGCAGACAGAGGAGAGAATGAAGCATGAGATTGATGATGAGAGCGAGGACTGTGAGTTGATTGAGTTGATTAAGTACAAGCTGCCCAAGGGTGAGATGGTGGATGAGGTGATCCACGAATTGGCGAAGGATGTAAGATAAATGTTGTTATATATATTATTATTTACTTCAAAAGTATTAGTAGTTTTCTAATAATTTTTGCTGTTTTGTTTTTCTGGAAATGAGCGAGTTATTCATGTTGCTTAGGAGGGACATGAATGTCATATTTCACGCACACATGGAAAGGGTTAGGAAGCTGCAGGAACAATTTGAAAAAAGAGACTTCATTGTCCCCGAGCCGTTGAGTTGTGCGAGACTCAACAGATTCTTTTCAAGTGCAAAGTTGCATGAATATGTTGACGAGGTTGTCGGAAATTTGAAAAAATGAAGAGATTCATTGACCCTTCCATGTCGCACTTTGAGATTCTCGACCCAAGAGGCGTTATACAGGATGAATAAAGATGTCCCTGCTGCTGCGCATGACGATGTAATACCCGAGGATAAGGAAGAGGTAGAGGATGAGAAGGAACATGATAAGGAAGAGGCTGAGAATGTGAAGGAACAGGGGGAGGATGATGAGGATAAACAGGAAGAATTTCATGTGAATCAAGATGCCATTGATGATTGTGTTGCAGAACTTGAGAAGGATGATCAGGAGGAGAAAAATGAGGAGGATTTAGCTGTGGCTGAATCAGGTATTAGTAGTTGTACTGTAATGTATTAGGGTTTACACTATAATGTATTAGTTCTAATTCTATTAGGTATTAGTTGTTGCACTGTACTGTATTAGTTTTTAGTCTGTTAGTTATCAGTTGTTATTCAATTAAGTATTAGTTGTTGCATTGAACTGTATTAGTTTTTACTCTGTTAGGTATTAGTTGGTGCACTTTAATGTATTAGCTGTTACACTATAATGTATTAGTTGTCATACTAATACATTACACTATAATGTATTAGTTGTTATTTTATTAGGTAGTAGTTTAGTTGGTGCACTGTAATGTATTAGCTGTCACACTATAATGTATTAGTTGTTGCATTGAATTGTTTTTAGTTTTTACTCTGTTAGGTATTAGGTGGTGCACTGTAATGTATTAGCTGTCACACTATAATGTATTAGTTGTCATACTAATACTTTACCATTTGTTTTTGTGGAAACAGATGAACAGTGGCCCATCCGTGAGAAGAAAGCTTTCAGGTGTTCGTTTATGAAAAATCACAGTAAGAATTTTATTGGTGTTGTCTTTGTCAAAAAGAAAAAAAGGATGTGGCTGATTATTGTTTCTTCAATCATAAAGCAAAGAAAGAGTAAGTAATGTTTTCAACTACCCGCTTACGATTATGTTGGAATAATTTTTTTTTTTCATTATTGATATAAGTTATTTTTTTCGAGATGAACTAATTTTTGCACATAGTGGGTTTTGTTACGTGTCGCCGGTGATATCGCACGTTGAATGATGAAAGTCCGATCCACATAAGCATAATTGATACATGGGCATTGCTCCTCAATAGAAGAAGCTGTTGATGCAAAGAGGAAGAAATGCTTTATTTCTATGCTCGATTCGTGCAGTAAGCAAACAATGTTGTTTTATTTGATGTATTGGCATGCTCTACATTAAGTAATACATTAAAGTTTAACATTGTGTTTTATTTTCAACAGTTATACATAGGAAACATGGCTGAAGAAATCCCTGGCAGAGATTGGGAAGAAAGTTTGAGAGATCGTTGGATGCACTGGATGAGAGTAGTAGGTGTGATGGATTTGAGTGGTTTTGACTTGGTAAGAAATCATTTTTACTTCTAATGTATTACCATCTAGATTGTAAAGTATTAGTTGTTAAACTTAAATGTATTAGCTAAATATTATTATTTTTGTTGACAAATGTAGATTTTCTTCCCAATTTGCTACAAATCCCATTTTGTGGCTGTTGTCATTAATTTTGTTGATGGGAAGGTCCAATATCTGGACAATTTGGTCCACCACGAGGCTGTTGTTGAAAAGTATAAGAAACTTTGGACTGTTGTGGTAAGTATTAGTTATTACACTGAAATGTATTAGTTTTCATACTGCAATGTATTAGCTAGTATATTTTAAAGTATTAGTTGTTACACGTTAGTTAATCTTGTTATGGTTTTTTTCACTTGATCCAAAGAAAGTAATTTTTTTGAATCAAGCTAAAGAACTAAAACACCCACAAGCCCAGGAGGTTGAGCGTTTTCCCTGGGAAAATGTTCCCTTTAGCTGGCAAGCCGTTGCGAACAATGTGGACTGTGGTGTATTTTTAATGCACCACATGGAAAATTTTATCGGCCAAGTCTACTCAAAGCCAGATTTGAAACTGGTATGAATGTTCCATTTCTGAAACATATATTGATTATATTCATCCCTTCTTGTATGAATTTTTTTCATGTCTTTATTTTTGGGTTTTTTTGTAGCGCAATGATATGCGGGCGTGCTTTAAGGGCATCTTTCTGTTCTAGAATTCTGTTGAACCCGTTGAATGAGAAACGAGTTCAATCGGAGAAAGATGTTCTTGATTTTGTGAGAGAGATGAAGTAAAGAAGTAAGATTTTATTTAACATAGATTCAATTTTACGAGTTTAACGGTGATTTTTTTAACATAATGTTTTTATGATGTACGGGTTACAAGAATGGTTGGTACAGGGGATTGTGTTCTGGGCCGGATAGTTTGAATGTTACAAAAATAATTTGAATATTTTAGGCAAGTATTAGTAGTTATGTGTAAATGTATTAACATGTAATGGAAAAAGTATTAGTACTGCATTTAGTAGTTTTGTGTAAATGTATGGAAAGATGGTTGGTACAAGGGATTATTAGAAGTACAACTAATGAATTTGTATTGAAACTTGAAAATATATGTATGGTTTTTTGTGTTTTGTCTTGAAAAAAGAATTTCCGTATAAATGTATTAGTTATTGAATAGAAAAGTATTAGATGTGAAAGATAAAAGTATTAACACAAACGAGTAATGTTTTTATGCGGACAGACTTCTTCTTGCCGAGGGCTTTTTACAAGCGATTCTTGCAAATATTATAGGTTCGGTATGTGTTTTACAATGCATTAAGTCAAATTAATAAACAATCCCGGACAATAAACATGAGATATGATAAAAAGTATCACACACAAATAACAAATGTATCAAAAATACGTTACAATGTATTAAGCCCCGATCAATTTGTTACGATGTTCAATAAACAAGAGATAAGTTAAAACGTATCACACACAAATAACAAATGTATCAAAGGAGATACATTGAAACGTATTAGTCCCCGATCAATTATTACATTGTTCAATAACAAATAATCCTGAATAATAAACAAGAGATAACTTAAAAAGTATCACATACAAATAAGAAATGTATCGTGAGATACATTGAAACGTATTAGTCCCCGATCAATTATTACATTGTTCAATAACAAATAATCCTGAATAATAAACAAGAGATAACTTAAAAAGTATCACATACTAATAAGAAATGTATCGTGATACATTGAAACGTATTAGTCCCCTGATCAATTATTACATTGTTCAATAAGAAATGTGCCAGCAGATATATTGAAAGGTACTAGTCCCCTGATCAAGCATTACATTGTTCAAAAACAAATAATCCCTGAACCATTAAACTGAACAAATATTCTAAAACACCCTCTACTGATATATTCTAAAACAGTCTAGGATTAGAAGTTTTGGTCCCGAACTCCCTTGATGTGTTTGTGTTTGATGTGTCAGCACTCTTCTTTTTCTTGTTTTTTTTCAAAATGCCATTTCGCTCTTTATTTTCTGCCCTTTGTAACTGAACGAGTAGGATCTAGTATACTAGTAGAAGAACTAGAAATCTCAGTTTCAGCTGTAGAATTCATTGTAGCAGCCATCAATTCATCAATTGCCATAGAATCCCGGTTATAACTATCTTCAATGATTCTTCTTGATTCCTCATTTTCTTGGCATTTCAATACAAGATTATAATACTTGCGCGCCATTTCATGACGCCAAGGGATGCAATCCTTAGGCCTGTTACTCAGTCCAATTCCTCTATCTAATCTATCCCATAAGTCCTTTCTTGCAAACTTTGTCCACCTTCTTTTGATATAACAATTTTGTATTTCAGTCACCAAATTCACATGAAGGACCCGTAACGAATGACAACACAGTAAACCACATTCCTCAAATCTCTTGCAAGAGCAACTTATCAATTTAGTTGTAGTACAAAATGTCACCGTATGTGAACCAACTCCATCATCATTTGATACAGTATAAAACATAATGTCGCTCTCAAAATGTAACATTGTACAAGAAGTGGAAATTGACTTTAAAAATTCATCTTCAAAATCTTTAAAAAGTGTCAATGTGTATACCTCAGAAGCATGCTTCAATAGTCCAGTCAATGGCAATACAGATGTAGGAGCCGCCCTTGAACACTGAAATTCATCCTTTGCTTCATTGCTCCTGCAACATTTAATTGTTTCCTTGAAAATCCCATAAAAGTCAGATCAAACTGGTTGTTTTCTTCACATTAAATCCAATGGCATAGTTTGTACTTTCACTTGTTTGTGACAAAAATTCCAGCTGAGAAAAAGTCCTTGTTAAATGTTGTACACCACTTCTCTCTAAATCGAATAACCTCTTAAACCATGGATGGCTTTTTAACCCATTTTTTGTAATCATTTTATCCCAACAGTCCTGGAATTCTGCTTCAGTTGTGCACCCCGATAAACACTTGGTAAATGCGTCATTGAAACATTTGTTGCCTTTCAACCTCCCGAACCGGCTTACAGCATTTTGGTAGAGGTGCCATAAGCATAACCTATGCCGCGTTCCTGGGAAAACCTACACCAAAACAAAAACAAAAAACAGATTAAAAGTATTATATATAACAAATGAATGTATTAGTATTAAGAAAGAAAAGTATTACATATAACAGAAAAGTGTATTTTTTGAATATAAACTGAAGTCTGAAGTCCAGTGCAGGTTTGAGACAGAGCATAGTTCAGTATTACACATTAAATTGAAAAGTATTACACATGACATTGGAATGTATTACCATTAACAAAGAAAAGTATTACACATTAACTGAAGTACAAATTGTACTGTATTTTTTTACCTTTTCAATTGAATTTCCAATTGCTAGATCTTGATCTGTGAAGATTGATATAGGGCATTGACCTTCCATTGATTTTTTAAAAACTTCAAAAAGCCAATCGAATGATTCAGTTTTTTCATCCGCTATGAAGGCACAACCAAACATCACGTTCTTCCAATGATTATTAATCCCAACAAAAGGGGCACAAATCAAATTATACCGATTTGTTCGATATGTCGTATCAAATACAACAACATCACCGTATATCTTGTAATCCTCCTTCATCATTGAGTCCCTCCAAAATAAATTACACAATCTCCCCATATCATCTAATTTAACTCTGAAAAAGAAGTCTTGATCTTCAGCACTTTGTTGATACAACATGTCAATCAGCGTTTGTGCATCGCCTGCCTCAATTGCATTCATTTTGAATCGATTCACAAAATTCAAGTGGTCCTTCATTGTATGACCAATGCATTCTTCACCCCCTGCATCTTGCGCCATGTATCGGAAAGATTCAGTGGCTCTCATTCCAGAAGAAATCATCTCCCCAATAGCATTAGCCTTTTCAGTGGTAATCACTCTTTCAGAACGATGCAAATGACTCCACTCTTTTCTAGTGAGTTTGTGGTTGTGCAACATACAATAGTCAACAATTTCATAAACACCATCACTGTTCAGTTTTGTCCTCAATGATCCCTTACACCCTGTTCGTGTATTATAAAATTTATACAAAATATTTTTCCGTCACAACACCAACATCATTGCATCTTGTAGTTGTTTTACGAATACTAAATCCAAGTTGTCGAGCATGATTGCGATACAGTGTATATATTTCTTCAACACTATTCCTCTTCATACCAATAAGACAACCAAAAGTCTTCTTCGTATAATTAATAGAAAAAAATAATCATTAGGTAAGGGATGTATTAGTTGTTACACTCGCAATGTATTAGTTATTACTGAGATAAATGTATTAGTGTAATGACTTTTTACCTTCAAAGACCTCTCTGTTGGAATAATGTTGTCCCCCCTCGTTCGTGTCATTATTCCCTTCTTCATGATCATCACTAGAATCATTAGTTAGTTATTACACCTAAAAGTAATATAAGTTAGGAACAACTAAGAAATAACACAGATTTATTTCTTTTCCACAAATTTAAGCCGTTTAAGAATAAAACAAAGACTTACACGAACCTTAAATTCTGATGTTCGATAGAGCCAAAGATTCCCCCCCACTGATCGGAAAGATGCGTATCCACACCTATCTCCATTGTCCGGCCCCCGGGGAATCTTTAGAATTCCCACTGCTTAGCTTTAAGCCCATGTTTTTTCCTGCCTGCTTCAGCCCAACCACTTCAGTCAAGGCTCTGAAAGAGATAGAAGCCCCCCACGGAGCGGTATTATGAGTCAAAGAGACTCTCTTTCGAAAGTGAGATCACCACCGGCTTGTTGTATTTCCCATACACCTGCAGGTTGCTGTGTCGCCTGAGACTTTGGTAGAACATCCGGCTGCAGAAGGCATCTGGTTTGAAGACTTGTTCCGTATACATTTATTTGATACATGTAATATATTAGAATGCAATGTGTAATACATATGACCAAATTTAAGCCGTTTAAGAATAAAACAGAGACTTACACGAAGGTGTAAAGCCTGATACACTTATTTAATACACGTAATACATTAGAATGCAATGTATAATACTTATGCAAAAATTTAAGCCATTTATTAATAACACAGAGACATACGCGAACCTGTAAAGTCTGATACATTTATTTGATACATGTAATACATTAGAATACAATGTGTAATACATATACACAAATTTAAGCCATTTAAGAATAAAACAGAGACTTACACGAAGGTGTAAAGTCTGATACATTTTTCCAATACAGTTAATACATTGATATGCAATGTCTAATACTAATACACAAATTTAAGTTTTTTAATTATAAATAGGAGGCTTTCAACCCAACTGCAAAGTCTAATACAAGTAATACATTTTTTTAATACAACTAATACATTCCAATGCGACGTCTAATACTTTTTAAAATAATCAAATTAAAAATACGACATTCACCTCTGTCATTCTCCAAGTTGTCTCCAGCCTCCATTGTCTCACCTTCTTAAGCTTTTTGCCCAATGTAGATTTAACCACTAAGTAGCTGGAATGTAGACATAAACTAATACGTATTAGGCTCGACCGAACAAATAGATTAATGGTTGTGCGGCGTAGGTGATGGTCGACGGAGGTGGTGGTGTCAATTTGCGAGATGGTCGACGGGGAAATATCACATATTGTAGTTGCGTCGGTTGTTGGTGCGCCGTAATGTGGTGTTTTTTACGCCCCTTCGTGTTGTTTTTCGTCGCCGTTGTGGTTGTTCTTACGGCGGATGTGGCTTGCGGCGGTGTGGTTGTGTCGACGGAGGAAGGTGCTGCCGAGTTGGGATTAGGGCTCCAAATCGCACGAGAATGTCTAAACGCGGGCCTGTTTTTTTTTTTTTTTTTAATTCGTTGGGCGGACACAGATGCAAAAACGGGTAGGATAGTTTGACCCGTCTAACGGATCTAGATCCGTTAGACGATCTGACAGGAGACTAGCTCCCAAAAAAATTGATCTCGCTTATATCCCAAATCATTGGGTAATGACTCATCTATATCTATTGAATAAAAGCCCACATATGGGGGCACACTTATTAAACTAAAACAAAAGCCATCTATTGAGGATAAACAAAAACCATATATTTGGGACAAACTTATTCATAAAAAGAGACTAAAAACATTGAAAATCACTTCTCTCGTCCTCAATGGAGGGTGACGAAAGAAAGAGAAGAAAATGACGAAGAAATAGAATACATATATGTAAGGCTTTTGAGTGGGGATCAATGTTATTCTCTTTTATAGAAGTATGTATCTTCACTCTTTGTGGCTGGAAGATTAATTGGCTTGACTTGGACGAGTTTTAGTTTTTTTCGTCGGATCTGCAGTTTTTGGGGAGACTATGAATTCTTGGTCATCCTGCTTTTCTATTGGTCATGCAAGCGTACCTACTCTACAGAGATTTGTTGTCAATGCGATGGATCTAGACTTTCCATGTTCTATCGAGCTTTTTTCCCCTCTTTATTCATCCTCTTTTTTCTGTTTGTTTGGGATGATGTTTTTATGTTGTAAGATAAGTGTATATATTATATACTAATGTTACAGTCTATTTGCATTTTATGAAAGAAAAATATTATTGTCAAATAGCATCACAAAACCGTAGTATAGCATGTTAAAGTTCAACCAAATTACATGACAATGATAAAACACAAATACAATTTATATATCCGTATCTTTTGTAAAGATTAATCAAATTACATAAATTTAATCACACAGTTATCTTGAATATTGGACAATAAATTTTATTAATTGCTCTAAGCAAAATCCCTCCCCTTCCCCCAAAAAAAAAAAAAAAAAAAAAAAAATTCTGCATGTGGACATGCTTATCAAACCTTTCCCCCACCCCAACCCCACTCTAAGTCATTTATGGAGGTGGGTAGAGAAATATCAAACTTCCACAGATACATTCTCCTTTGAAATTTAGAATTAACTCGAATATATCCAAACTGATAGTACTCAAAACAAGGAAAAACGCATATTTTTTTTTCTTGAAGGGAGGAAAAACGCATATTGACCATTGAACAAAGTGCAGATAAGTCCATTCAACAATTCAATTATAACCTAATCTTGAGTAACCCACCCCCCAAAAAAATATGTAATTAATTAAAAATTCCCTTCAGTTGTAACTTAAACTTACCCGCAACCATTCTCCCAATTTGAATTCTTTATTTTTAATTTTATTTTAATAATATAAATACACGTTAGATGTATTTTGATCCAAGTTAGTTAAAGACAAAAACTCATATGAGACGGTCTCACGGATTAATTTCGTGAGACGGATCCTAAAATAATCCATATTAGCTAACTCATTTGAATTTGGATTTAGATTGCTTTGATTTGTAAAATAAATTAGATTCGTCTCATGAATTTAAATCCCTAGACGGTCTCACATGAGACTTAACGAGAAAAGTTCGACGTTTAATACGTAAGACAGTAAGAATATATTATGAATATTTAATTTGTAAAAGGTTATGGTTAAAATATGGGCAAAAAATACGAAAAATAATAAATATATGGATTTGTTGGCATACGGGTAAAATATACGAATGTAAAGGATTATTCAAAAATAAAAATACGCTTATTTTGACATTATTTTTATGAAAATGATACATATACTAATATTTAGATTATATAAAGAAACAATTAAAAGTAATTTTATATTATTTAAACTATAATAATGACATAAGGTTAAAAAAATAATTATTTAATAATTATTATTTTATTTATAAATATTAATGTTCTTATTTTTATTAGTTATATAATACTTAATTGATACTTCTAAATTGCTCTTAGATAATTTTTAGATTATTTAAATACAATAAAGACTAATAAAAAAAGGTATTATTCGGCAAATATTATATGAATAATTATAATATGTGTATACTATACATTTTATTTTAAAAGCACAGAGTATTGCAGCCATGGCCATTCTTTCGGCGGTCAACCTGGCGCCATCGCACAAGGCCCCCCACCAGCAAGGGCCCCCGACCCCAATTTTTTCTGTTTTAATGGTTTAAAATATTAGGTTAATGATACTTTTGTCCCCATATTCTGGAAAAAAGGACACTTTATTGCGTTCTCCGGCTTTTTTCGAACTTCTTTATGCTCCCGTACTTTTTCAAAAAAATTTACACTCTCGCTAATTTTGCCGAATTTTTTAACATCGTTGTTTCAAGGTTGTTTCAAATATGTTTCAGACATGTTTCATCTAATAAAAATTCAGTGAAAAAATAACTTCTGACCCCATTAAATAATCAATTTTATACTCAACATCTTATAAACAAATCAGGAAATATATATACACATATTAAAACCAAATAAATTGAAAATAATATAGAAACATCACATGAATAAAAAAAAAAATTCAATTTTTGATCCAATGCATTAGAACATCAAAAACATAAACAACCAAGAAACAAAATAACAACATTGAAAACTATACAGAAACAACCCAAAAAAAACAAAAACAATATAGAAAGTACCATATGAACAAAAAGATCTTGAAAATGTAGAAACTGCATTGAAACATCAAAAACTATATGGAAACAAAGAATCATAAGAATAACATTAAAAACAGTATAGAAACAACCCAGAAACAATGTAAACAATATAGAAAACATCACATGATCCAAAAAGAGCTTAAAAATATATAAAACTGTATTGAGACATTAAAACTACACGGGAACAAAAAAAAATCAGAACAACATTAAAAATATTATAGAATAACCTAGAAAGAAAAAAAAAATATGTAAAACAACACATGAACAAAAAATAACGTAAGAAATAGGTGTAAAAGCTGTATTGAAACATCGAAACAACATTGAAACAATCAAGAAATAAAATATAAACAACATCGAAACAACCGAAATATCATACATAAGTGAATGGAGCGTAAACAGTGGCTTTTTTTTAGGAAATTGGGGCAAGTGCGCACGGCAATGTTTCTAAAACAAGTTTCAAAAAATAAATTTTAAATGTATGACATATTGATATTGAAGTATGTAGCACTATTTTAATGAAATTAATAATTTTGAAATTGAAATATAATATTTATTAATTTATGTTTTGATCTATGAAATTATTTTTGGTAATATTGATTAGTTAGTTTTTTAAATTTTTTATGTGAATACAAAAGACCTTTTTTTTTTGTATCTGGACCTTTTAAAATATTGGAACACCTTGACAGTGCTTCAAGATGTGTACGGGCCAGAAATGGAAATATTTTTTAATATTTGTATGTACAAATACTATACGAGTATTAAATAAGAAAGAATATAATTATTGATGACCATGCAGATAATAATATATATAATACGTAATGAAACACAATTTAAATTAAAAACCCGTACGCTTGTTCTGAAATGCCAGACCAAAATAATGAAAAGGGGTCCGATTGTCTTGAAATTAAATGAGGTAGAGATTTGTTTGTCTGTATTACAAGAAATTAAATTAAAACCCAGTTGGGGGAGGTAATAATTTTGTTTGCTAGAGAGCCTATGACGTGCTCCATGACCTTAACATAGATAAGGATGTTCTCGTCTTCAAAAAAACTGGAAGCTGCTACGTGACTTCATCCCAAATACCACTAGTCTTTGTCTTTGAACTACTGTCTGGATCATAACTTTTTTATATATTTCTTTTATTTGGTAATTATTTTGTAGCATGTCTAGATTGAAGTAACCCCTTGTACACGTGGAGCCCATTAGATCAGAATCTTTTGTGTATAGCTTTAATTTTTTTTCTTAATTATATAATGTCAATTGAGATTTTGTCCACATGCACTTTTTTAATTAATATTACATATGAAATAATGGAGACCATGGTTTCTCGGGTTGAGTTCATGCCACCAAACTGGGCACTACCCAACTCCACACACAAAGTGACACATGTCACTTTTACTCTATTTTGACAAGCCTATTTTGAAATGGGCAAACCAATTTATTAAAACCATTTTGCTTACAAAAGCAAAATATAAAATGATTT
This sequence comes from Rehmannia glutinosa, assembly GCA_016081115.2. NCBI lineage: Eukaryota > Viridiplantae > Streptophyta > Magnoliopsida > Lamiales > Orobanchaceae > Rehmannia > Rehmannia glutinosa. Next base: position 336,585 of record JABTTQ020002196.1, on the reverse strand, counting down.
CTGAATTTTTCAAAAATCATAATTCTGAAAAATTAATTGCGAAGTATTTAAACTAGCAAAATATAAAATAATTTTTGATTTTTCAAAAATTTATGTTTCCGCCAAACCCGCCAAAACTTGGTATCAGAGCCGTGTATACGGTTCTAAAATAAATTATTTGTTTTAAATAAATTTTTAAAAAACATGCCTGGTTTAACACTAGAGAAAGAAATTGAACTTCTTAAAGAAGGAAAATTAGATTTGCTTGAACAAGCAAGAATTTTACAAAGTATTCTAAAATCTCGGTTGAGAGATCATGATGCTATATTTGAAGATCTTCAGATCTACATAACTAGAATAAATAACATTACTGATTATCTTGAGCAATTAAGAAATCTTAATGGAAATAGAAGATAAGTCAGAATTTTCTGATGATCAACAAATTATTTTCGAAGAAAATACCGGGGTTTTTACTCTAGTATTATCTTTAAACAAGAAAAACTTTCAAAGATCGCAAATGACTCAAATAGAGATCTCAAAAAAGAACAAGTTTTTAACTTGCCAAAATTTATTCCCAAAATGATGAATAATATTTTGAAAAGTAAAAATGAAATTTTTATTGTATTTCTAGTAAAGAAATGCATATCGACATTTCTGATACAATCGGTGTTTTTATTTACCATTAATTACTCGTGAAGAAATTAATAGTAAATTAGCCAGTATTCCTATAGATATTCGTACAAAAATTAGTGTTTTACATCTTGGAGCGATTAAAATACTAATCAAGGCAGAATTTAGAGAAGGAATAGATTCTCCCATAAAAATGGCCTTAATTGATAATCGAATTAAGGATAGAAAAGATTGTATTTTAGGTGCCGCACAAGGTAATTTAATTTACAACAAATTTATGTTCACGATTTATCCTAAGTTCGGATTGAGTTTAACAACCAAGAACTTAGATCAAGTCTTAAGTTTCATACATAAATTTGAGAGATCAGATTTAATGGACAAAGGCGATAAAGTTTTTAGCATAACCTATCTTGTAGGATATGCTTTAACCAATAGTCATCACAGTATTGACTATAAGAAAAAAGAATACATTGAAATTGATGATGTATTTTCTGATATTGGAAAGATTGAAGAAACAAAGTTTTCTGAAATCACTCCCTTAGAAAACTCCTGGGCTATTGACATAGCTAAAGGAAAACGACTTATTGGTTCCAAACCAACTTTAAGTCATCATAAAAATTCAGGAGAACCCTCTAATAGAGAACTCCTAAAATCTATGTTTAAACGCATGATTTATATTCTGAGAATTTTGAGAAAATAAAAAGAGTTCTTGGAAACGAGTAACTCTATGACACTTCCTGAGATTAAATCCTTGATTGAAACAGCGCTCATCAAGATTAAAGATCTTGAAAAAAGATTTGAATCTTTTGAAAAGAGAGAAGAACTTTTAAAACCTGAGCATCTTGAGATTGTTCTTTGGTAAGATTATTCAAAAATCTCTGAAAAAAAATAGAGGATATCAATAAAAAGATACTTTAGTTATTACAAAAGAAGGAGATAGAACTATTGAAAAAAGCTGTTAGTTTTAAATATTCACCACCAAATCATTTTGTTGGTAATGAAGAACTAGGTTCATCAGAAAATCCAAATGCCTTGACTTGGCCTTTTCAACCTAAAAATGAGTTTTTCTCAAAACTTGAAACCTATTTTTTGGGAACATATTCTTGACAATCAAGAAGAAATCAATGGTTTTGAACCAATTCAAGAACTTGTTAAATTAATGACCTTTGATGAGTCGGAATTATACAACAACTTGAAGAAAAACCTTTTCTTAAAACACTTTTTAATCTTGAAAGTGATACGAAAAATGTTTTGTTCAAATCAAGAAAGAAATCGAAAACGACAATGATCAAGAAACCAAAGTGAGGATGAAAATCTAGATCAACCGCTAGGAAACTTTAGAATGAATAGACAACCTAAAAACAGAAGATCTTTGATGCATCTACTTCAAGAGATAAAGAGAAAAACACCGGAAGGTGTAAATTGGCCAAAAGAGCAAAGCAAAACTCCCGATCAAAAGGAGGACATGATTCCTACACTCAATATAGATTGTGTAACCAAAGAATCGAAAGAAGAAATTTGATTGACGCCTTTGGCGAGAGATATTAGCCTTCTTATTCAAACCAACCCGATGCTTATGAAGAACCAAATACTCTTCTTTTACTCATGGAGCTAAAACAACGGTATTGCTCGATCTTATGGTAAAAATACCACTTGGATAACAATAGGAAAAACTTCTAATATGATTTTTGAGGAAGTTATTAATAGTTTTTATACTATGTTCCTTGGTATTAACTTAACAACCGAACTTGTTCGAAAAAGTTAATCGAGCAAGATATTGCCGAATCATTAGCAAACATGATACTTTGCGACATTTGTTTACTAGATGATTTTACTTGCGATTATGAGAAAAATCTTTATAAACTTCCTCGGGATGAATATCCGTCTTTAGTTAGACAAGATATCAAAAAACTCCCTATTATAGGAGAGAGTTTTACAAGAATTTGAAAAACAAGCAACGATGTAAAAATGTTTTCATTAGGTTTTGCGACGATTGCCAAAAAAGAAATTGCATCAATTTGTGAGCTTTCTAATAAGCAAAAAGTTTAAAACGTTTTAACAAAAAATGTTGTGATAAATTAATAGAAGAAAAATCTACACTTATGGTTGTATTACTCAAAGAAAAATTATTTTAAGAAAAATACAAAAGAAATTATAAATGGAAAAAGAAAAGAAAAACATTTAAATCTGGAAAATATTTTAGAAAGAAAGTCATTTCTAAAAACGATTCTAAAGACAAGAGTAAATTTTGTCCTAAAGGAAAAAGAATTGCGATCTTTGGATCTCAAGAATGAGCAAGACATTATGCTAATGAATGTCCTAATAGAAGAGATTACCCTAATAAGGTAAAATTTCTAAGTGAGGTTCTTGAATCATTTCCAGAGTTCGAACCAGTTGAAGATATTTTTAACAATGAAACAGAAGTTTTCACTTTTGAAACTATCATTGAATCTGATGGAAATAATTCAGAGGATTCATCACAATCTTCATATTGAAGAAGTTCCTTGGGAAAATTTAGGTTCTGATTTGGAACAAAATTGTATGGGAAACCGTACAAATCCAAATAGCATCTATATTAAAGGTCAGCTTAAATTCTCTGGATATAAGCTAATCAATTTACATTGTTATGTAGATACAGGTGCTAGCCTTTGCATAGCTAGTAAATATGTTATTCCTGAAGAACATTGGGAACAAGCACCTTACCCTATAAAGGTAAAAGTTGCGAATGGTGAAACAATTCTAATTAATAAAGTCTGTAAAGACATAAAAATTAGAATTGCAGGGGAAATATTTCATATTCCAAATTATTTATCAACAAGAATCGGTATTGACCTTATTCTTGAAATAATTCACAATTATATGAACCCTTCATACAATTTACAGATAGAATAAGTTTTACTCTTGAGAACGAGCCTATTATTATTTCAAAAGTAAAGAAAGCTTTCTCAATTGGAAAACCTGGTTTTCTTGAGTTTATGAAGAAGAATTCAAAAACTCAAAAACCTGAAGCTATTAATATTACTCCCGACAAAATAGAAGAAGTCCACAATTTTCAACAGGGGGGAGATGATATTAATATTAAAGAAGAAAAAATTTTCAATTTAAATTCGAAAAAATTTAGTATTATAGAACAACTACTTGACAAAGTTTGTTCTGAAAATCCTATAGATCCCATTAAGTCTAAACAATGGATGAAAGCATCCATAAAGCTCTTAGATCCCACGAAAATAGTCAGGGTTATAGTCCAAAAGATAGAGAAGAATTTACTAAACAAATAGGTGAGCTCCTAGAATTAAAACTTATCACACCTAGTAAATCTCCTCATATGTCTCCAGCTTTCCTAGTTGAAAACGAGGCAGAAAAAAGAAGAGGAAAAAAGAGAATGGTAGTCAACTATAAAGCAATAAATGTTGCTACTATAGGAGATAGCCATAATCTTCCTAACAAAGATGAACTATTAACTCTCATTCGGGGAAAAAAGATTTTTAGTTCATTTGATTGTAAGTCTGGTTTTTGGCAAGTATTGTTAGATGAAGAATCAAAACCGCTAACAGCTTTTACTTGTCCTGATGGACTCTTTCAATGGAACGTTGTTTCATTCGGATTAAAACAAGCACCGGCTATTTTTCATAGACATATGCAAAATGCATTACGAGGATTTGAAAAATTCTGTTGTGTTTATGTTGATGACATTCTTGTTTTTAGTATAAATGAGAATGAGCACTTTAAGCATGTTGCTCTTGTGTTAAAAAGAATAGAACAATTAGGCATTATTCTTTCTAAGAAAAAGCCCAACCTGTTTAAAACAAAGATTAATTTCTTAGGCTTAGAAATCGAGGAAGGAACACATTGTCCTCAAAATCATATTTTGGAGCATTTGCATAAATTTCTGATCAACTCGGGATAAAAAACAACTTGAGAGATTTTTAGGAGTCTTAACTTATCTTTGAAAGTTATATTCCTAGATTAGTTTGAAATAAGAAAGCCTTTGCAAAGCTCAAAAATGATCATATTTGGAATTGGACCAATTACGATCTGATTATATTGGAAAGATAAAAAAGAAATTAGTACAATTTCCTAAACTTTATCATCCTAATCCCGATGATCAACGATCATCGAAACAGATCCCCTCATTCTTTCTCGGGGAGGTGTATTAAAGGCTAAAGTACAAAATACTTTAGAAGAAAAATTTGCGGGTATACTTACGGTAGCTTCAAAGCGTGAATTAAATTATCATAGCAATGAAAAGGAGTATTTATCAGTTTTGAGAGTCATTAAAAAATTCTCAGCATATTTAACTCCAGTTAAGTTTATTGTTCGTACTGACAATAAAAACTTCACATATTTCTTGAAACTAAAAATTACAGGAGATTACAAACAAGGAAGACTTGTTAGATGGCAAATGTGGTTTTCACATTATGAATTTGATGTAGAACATATTGCAGGAAATAAAAATGTTCTTGCTGACTGTTTAACCCGTGAATTTGTTACATGATTGCAGGAACAATTCCGCTTAGAGGAAATAAATTAGGGCCTAAAAACCCAGGAACTAATTGTTCTTATCAAGAATCTACTTGGTATTCAAAAATAGCGGATGGATGAAATCGACAACTTTGTCTCAAAAAGAAGGTTCTTGAAACCGAATTGCGCTTTATCTCATCTGCGCAAAACCGGAATTACTCGAGTCTTCACTGAGCGAGAACAAAAGGTTAATTTCGAACCTTGCATGTAGCAATACCGCAAATCATGAATCTAGTCCGAACTACAGGTCTCCGGTAAAGACTTACCAAATCCTGTTATCCCTGTTACTTTGGGAAAAAGTAAAGCTGAGGTACAAACCTCACCAAAGTTGGCCATTCCAACAAAACTTATTACTCCAGAAGATTTTGTTACTGGGTTACGTCCTGGAACATCTTCCATTGGAATTGGGATTCAACACCCAAGTCAAAAATCTAAATCTCATGATTTAGTTTTCTCGAAAGAGAAAAAGGAGATTCCAACTCCGCAAAATTATTATGTAGTATTTAATGGACCAAATCCAGGAATATATACATCTTGGGCCAAGGCCTCATTTGCTATAAAAGGATTTAATGTTGTTCATAAAAAATTCAAATCCTTTGCGGAAGCTTTAAAATGAAAGCTAATTGCTTTACCACTGCTGCTGGTACTGCACCATTAGAAATCATTTCTGAACAAGAGACTCTTAAGCCGAAAACATTTTCTGATGCGCTTAAGAAATCTCCAGAAAAAATGAAAACTTTGGGAAGAATTTATTCAATTCCCAAAGAACCAAACTTTGAAAACAAAGAAAAATTTAATCTCTCAAATCGAGATTTCATTGAAATCTTTGCCAAAGCACGAAAGGCTGGTACAAAATCTCTACTTGAGGAAAGATTTTTCACCATCGATAAAAAGATATCACTATTTCAATTTTATTGAAGGAGCGAGATCCAAAAGCCGTTTACAAGGCTTTTAATTGTGGACTAGTTAAAAATATTTATCCTTCAAAAAATTTATTGGAGGTTAAGGAATTTCCTGAAGAATTCAAGAAAGCCATCAAGACTTTCAGAACAAAAGTCCTTAAACAAGCGGATCGAAATATCTTCATAAGTATCTCAAGTACAATATGTGACTGGGATGAAGAAGAACAATTTATGAGTCCTTATCATTATATCGAAATCGGTATAGCTAGGGAGCAAGCAAGTTACCATCCCTCCGAACAGATGGAAACGACAGTCTTTGTGCAAAGACAGGACCTCATTCCTCTTCGTGTTAGAGGTTTGGAAAAAGTGATTAACAAATTGCTAAAATTAAATGATGAAAGCAATACTAAAGTTAATTACTGTAAAGAAAAGGTTATCATGTGCTCATGGTCACCAAAAATTATTTCTGAAAAAGACATTGAAACTATCCTTTGGTTTGAAGAAAAATTCAACAAAGGGCAAATTCACATGGGCAACGGGTCCCTTACTCCTGCATGCCAGCTACTCCGCAAAAAACTACAAAGACATGAATGTAATTTTTGTCGACATAAAAAAGAGAAAGAAGAGGCTGACAGCAAAATAAACAATGAAGATTCTCTGTCCACTGTCTCAAAAGAGGACGAAGACATGTGAACCAACAGCTCACATGGGTGGGCTCGGATAAAAAGAGGACAAAGACATGTGAACTAACAATTCACATGGGTGGGCTCGGATAAAAAGAAGACAACGACATGTGAACTAACAGCTCACATGGGAGGTCGGATAACAATCGTCATGCATGACATTTTGAAAAGAGAAATTGAAGTATCCTTCATCTATAAAAGGACTTCATAGTTTAGGTAGAGGGGCATCTCGAATTCACACACGTAATGTAAACAACCTCACCTTGTATCTTTCCTTTCAATATGTGTAGCTAAGAAAAGCCTTCTTCGGATATAGAAATTCGGGGAACTTTTCCTTATGGAGAAGAACTCTTGTATCCTTGTAATATATTTCTTTGAATAAAAGTTGTTTTTCATCTACCAAATGTCCATTTTACTTCTGCAAATACATCTGAATAGTCCAAATTTAGGGAAAGTAGCACGGCGAGGCCGCCGCGAATAATACCGCCTCTCGGATTGATGAAAACACAGAAGAAATAAAGAGACAAAAGGAGCGCTGAAAATAGAAGAAATATAATCAAGGTATAAGATGTTCTAATCTTGGGAAAATTTATCCAGAATTTCTATCTGTTCGTATTTTTAATTATTAATTAAAATCAAATCAAATTACACTAACATCACCATGTATTCTGGTAATAGCAAGATTTTTTGCTGTAATAGCAAAAAACCCCACTTGGGTGCCACCCAAGTGGGTGTCATCGAATCAACCGGTTTCTCGAAAGGTCCAAGTGAGATGAATTATATATACGTGAACCATTCTTTGAGTTTTTTTTTTGTTCATATTGTGCCTACTTTGCGTGATTAGGAAGTGTTTTAAGCGGGTTTTAATTCGAAAGAATGTTTATTTAGATATTATAACTAGAACAACACCAGTATGTTACACGGGATTATCAAGACAAAGTTTTGGTGAAATGTGCCCTCATTGTGTTTTGACATTTAAAGAGTTATATAGTTAATTGTGCTAATTTAATTAATCAAAATTCAAAAATATCCAATAAAAAAATCTTCCATTTTTTCAAAAAAATTATATAAGATTTAAGTAGGCAGGCAAATACTATTCATTTAACTTTGCATACAATGTAGCTGGGTAAAATTACTTCAATTAATTTTGCATGAAATCTGATAAGCAACAAACAAATTTATTATTAATAAGTTTGAACAATTTATTTGGTTTTGGCTTGTCAATATATATCATGTTCGTTGAATTTTTAATTTATGAAAAATAAATATAGATAAAATCTTTGATTTTATTTTATTATCGGTTACATTTTATATTATAATAACCTATATAGATAGAATCTATGATTTAGCAAAAAAAAGATTGTATAGATAGAATCCTTGATTTTTGAATTAATAGTTATCTTTTAGATTATATATGGAAAATATGAAAAAACAAATATATATTAAGGGTTGCCACATGTATTAATGTGCAGCCGCCATGTGAATTTGGGAGAGTGAGGAGTTGCCACATATCGCAGAGTAGTGAGGTGATGACATGTGACATATTTATTTTTTCTTTTAGTATATACTAGAAAAACACCCGTGTGTTACACAAGATCGTCAAAAGACAAAATTTTGGTTCGCAAATTTGTGATAGTTATAGGATATCCAAAATACTAATTATAAAAACTAAAAACGAAATTTAAAATTTAGAAGAGTATCATACAACTCGTTCACTTCAAATTATAAAAAATTTCTTCGTAAACTATATTCAACAAAAATATCAAGTGTGACGGCATTGTGCTTTGGCATTTTAAAAAAATTAAATAGTTAATTATGCTAATTTAATTAGTCAAAAAGTATCCAATAAAAATATATTCTTTTTTTTAATTTCTATAAATTTAAATAAGTCTGCAAATACTAGTTATATAGTTTTGTATATAATGTAGCTGTGTGAAATCACTTCAATTAAATTTGAATTGTATTTGGTAAGCAACAAATAAATTTATTTTTAATAAATTTGATAATTATTTATTTATTTATGTTTTGTCTTGTCAATATATATCATTTACGTAGAATTTTTGATTTATGAAAGAAAAAAAATTGTGTAGATAGAATCTTTAATTTATTTTATATTTGTTACTTTTAGATTATAATAACATGTATAGATAGAATCTATACATTAAATATTAAAAGATAACAAATTTAAAAGATAGTGTAGATAGAATTGATTTTTGTGTATAAATGTCTCAATTAAGAATAACAAAATGTGGCATTTTTTTCATTTTAAAAAATTTAGTCTTTTCAATATAATTAAGTTTGACTATTAGAAACTTAAAAAAATAAATTTAATTTATTCATTTTTATCAGATATGTCCCTTATTTTTATTTTGAAAAATCTGGCCAAACTCGAAAATGACATTTTTACATCTTTTCATGCAATTTTTTTTGTTTCTTTTTATAAATAATTATTTCACTATTTTATACTAAACCTATATATATGTATATATAGTCAATGTAAAAACTTAATGGAAATAAAACTAATTAAACGGGCTCTAATTAATTTTATTCAGAATGATTTAATAATGAGCTGAAATAGGGAAAGACAAATGTCAAAATATTCCCTAATTCACCCACCTACCTCCCCCTAAAAATTAAAATAATTCCTTTAATTCTTGTAGTAATTATCCTAGCTAGAGAAATGTCGACCCAGTGTTTCCATTTTTGTTTCTATAGTTTTAAACAATGTAAAAAGAGAAAAGGGGTATTTGTATGTATGACTAATAAATTAAAAATAAATGTTGAATAAATAAAAGCGAGCAAGTGAAAGTGAACCTAGATGCAAAATGTTGTTTTCGTAGTTGAAAAGTGGTCCAAAGTGGCAAGACAAGTAGTCTCTGCACCTTTCTAGCAACCTTGCTGCGTTCCTCGAAACTTCTTCACTATCTTTTGCTTAACTTTAGTGTTATAACAAATAGAGGAAAATATTTTTTGCCCTACGATAGTTTTTCGACTTTACTACCTAAACTTTTTCTTGGTGTACTTTACCTCCTGAAGTTCAAGGGTTTTGCATATAGTCTCATGGGTCTCATCGGTGACGGAATATTCCATTGGAATCTTGTCACATGCCACACACGTGAGGGCAAAATTGTCATTTCACTCAAATTATACTAATATTATTGTACTTTGTCATCTAAACTTTGCGAAATTGTTACTTTGCCATATGAACTTGGAGTGATTTACACTTTACCTCATCAGTTAAAAAAATATTAAAAATTTATGTGTATACATATATTTTATATATTGTTTAATTTTTTCACCAAAAATAAGTAAATTTTACTAGTATTCATTTCAATAAAAAATATTATCAAGATATTAAAAATATATATTTATTTTTCACCAAAAATAAGTAAATTTACTAGATATTTTTTTATTTTTTTATCAAGATATTAAAAATAAAATAAATTTATTTCTAATATCTTGATAAAAAAAATAAATAAATTTAACTAGTTTTCATTTCAATAAAATATATTATAAATAAGATTATTTTACACATATAGTTTTTTTGACTTTCTTGTAGAATTGTAGAATTGTAGTTTACTTCCTTGATTTACTTTATGTAGGTCCCAAGGGGTGTGAGTAAGGTTTAGAAGGGGGGATTGAATAAACCTTACCAACATTTTGATTTTAGTCCTTTTAAAATTATTACAGAGTTAACTCAAAAAACTTTGTCCTTGAGGGACAGCTAAGTTGGTTATTCAGCAGAGTTAGCCACTCAACAAACTCGATAGAGCTGTTAATAGAATAACTCACTTTGTTAACCCGAACTTTAGCTTGGCCGTGTTGGTTTTATCACGGAAGACTTAACACCCTTTGTATTATTTTTAAACTTGTTTTAACACTTGATTTTAAGCACTTGGTTATTAATCAGTTGGATAGCAAATATGAATTTATCAGCAGATATGATGTAAGTATGCAGAAATGTAAATGTGCTGAAAAATAAATGACATTTAATTTTTATAGAGGTTCAAGATGAGGTAATTCTTCTAATCCCTCTTCTCCAACTCCCTGGAGGAATCCACTAAGTAATGTGATCGAGTTTACAAAGTGGTGAATGATCTAGAAATGCGACACACAAACACGGTGCTTCTCTTCCGACTCGACTTCTTCACAGGCGGTTGCTTTTGCTACTTCACTCACTTTCTCGAGCTCTTGGATTTGATCACGAAGCCCTCCAATAACTTGATATTGGTTCGACCTTGAACCTTCCTACAATCCTCCTTGGAAAGTAGACCCATTTTGATTCTTCAAAAGTTTCCTCTTCAACAGATTTGAAGTTGTCTTTCCTTCACAACTTGTGTTGTATCGATTTCCTTCGAGTTTCAGGCTAGAGGATTAGCTTGAATATTCTTGAGAGTATTTTCAGGTTAATAGCTTGAATATTGCTTGATTTCTCAGGTGTACAAGGTAATATTTTCTCAATGAAATTCCTTAGCCTTTTATAGTGAACTTTCGAAATTTTGCCCGTTGAAGAGATAGGCTGATTTCAAAAGTCACTTGTGTTCGTTGGCTTGTCTTGTTGCAGTCTTTGATGTTAACATTTCCTCGTATTAAATGTCTTGCAGCATTGCAGCTTTTCTGACACTTGATGCAGTTCTTCCCATTGGTTTGTTCCTTTTGCACACAACTGGAACTGATATTTTATCTCTGACAACTTTAACTTGTTACCATTCTGAGTAACATTCTTGACTTTTATCAACGGATCTCATTCAGTTGTCTTGACTTGACTGCAGCCTTTTATTCCCCAGGTGACTTGAGTTAGTTTCCAATCCTTGGATGACTCATATGTCACTTCAATTTTGAGACTTGACTTCTTGAGTTGACTTGACTGACTCTTCATACAGCTGTCTCACAGCTGATACAACTTCAGTCGAGCTCTTAACTTTCCTTCTTTGCCATACTCAGTTGTCTCGCATCAGAGTCTTCACTTTAGTCTTCAGTTGACTTCTTGTATTTCCAGGCGTAGCTGACTTGACTCAGCTTTTCCAGCTCTATCTATTACAATGTAAATTACAAGGAAAATGGAGTGCCAACTTTCTAGTTTAAGTTTTACATGACATTCATCAAAATCTATAAAATAAATTTCCTAACACTTTATTAGTTTATAAATTAAAAAAGTATAAAGTTAATGTTAATCCAATTTATCAAATTACAAATACATACATAATTATTTTTCCATTTTGAGGTAAATAAAATAATATATGTAGACAAATATAAATTCTAATATATTAGAATGAATTTTCATAAATAAAATATAATAGGTAGTAATAAGTTTGAAACATATTATTAAAAACCCTATACTATATTTTAAAAATAGAAATAATGCATTTCATTATATTTGCAATACTTTTATATTTTTGAAATTTACTTTAATTTATAAAAAATAATTCTAAAATTGTATTATATAATTATAAAATTGGTACTGGTGTATATTTATAATTTTTGGCTTCAAAGTTCATATTTTCCTAACGTTGATAAAAAAATATTAAATTAAATAAGTTAAAAAGGAAGAGATTGCAAATAATTGTTTTGATAATTTATTTTATTGAAATTAATACTAGTAAAATTTACTTATTTTTGGTGAAAAAATTAAAAAATATAAAAAATAAATGTATACACATAAATTTTTAATATTTTTTTTAACTGAGGAGGTAAAGTGTAAATTGCTCCAACTTAATATGGTAAAGTAACAATTTCACAAAGTTTAGATGGCAAAGTGCAATAATATTAGTACAAGTTGAGTGAAATGACAATTTTGCCCTCACGTGCATGGCATGTGACAAGATTCCGATGGAATATTCCACTGCCGACGAGACAAATATAGTGGCACTTTCATACAATTTCATGCATTTATGTGGTAATAATAAAATTATACAAATGACGTAAGAGGAAAATAGTTATATGAAATATGATACAACCCAAACACCAATTAACACAGTCCACACGACTGAGCTCATGAAGGAGAATAATATCACAACCCACATTAAGGAGTCCACGAATGGGAAGGCATCAGCAAGGCCCAAAAGAACAATTAAAAAGCCCGGACGGTTAAAGGATTATGCTCACTTGAAATAGGTTGAGATGAATTGTTAATGCATGTATTTTCCTTCTGTCATTTTAGATTCAATGGTCCCCACAGTTAGTTATAGTGCCAGAATATAAGGTGAGAAAGTGGTGAATTGTAGTTTTATGGAATGAATTAACATAAAAGTTAGGGTGTGATTGGTTGTGTTTTCGTTCCGTCCACTTTCATTTTTTGAGTGAATAGTAGTGATTTTTTTTTAAATTGAAGTTGGATGTGTAGAGAAAAAATAATGATTGTTTTGATGTGATGGAGAATCTTTTCGAGAAGTTGATTGTTTGTGGAATTTTTTGTGAAACTAATAGTGTAAAATATAATACAAGAGAATTAAATAACACATGAAAAATTAAACAAAAAATAAGCAATATGAATCTCATTTTATACCTTTTATTTTCAAGATTAAGAGAAAATAGCAAAAATGGTGATAAATGAAAGAAATTACCGAAATTATTTATATAAATACATAAGAAGAGGAAGAGAAATAAATAGTATGATTGAGTATTGGAAAGTGTGAAAAAGAGAGAGAGAGAGAGAGAGAGAGAGAGAGAGAGAGAGAGAGAGAGAGAGAGAGAGAAAGAGAAAAAAATGAGTTAATTTTGGAAAGAAATGAGATTTTCTTTTTAAAAAAAACCACTTTTTTCACAACCAATCACATATCCTATGATTTTTTCTCTCAAAAATGAAATTTTAAAAAAATCCCACAACCAATCATAACCTTAGGCCATCTCCAACCACAATTCTATTTTTAGTATAGTTTTTACACTAAAATAGTGCAATTTTCGCACTAAACATAAAACCCTTCTCCAAGCATTCTACTTCAAATTTTGCACTAACAAAAATATTCCTTGAATATTCTTTATTATTTCAATACAAAAAAATATTTATTGAAAATCAATTATGTATTAGCATAGTATTATAAAATATATTTAGTTAATTAAAAAATAAACTTTATTATTATATTTAATATACTTTATTAAATAATATGCATTAAAAGTTAATTTATTAATAGCAAGATTTAAGTAGAGAACTAAAATATGGCATTTCGATAGATTAAATTAAAAAGTCTAAATACTTATACAATCATAATAGACAGCTAAATTAAAATGTGATGGTTATTTGGTATATTCCTCCTATAAATGATCAATTAATGTATTTCGAAGTGTAATATGAGCTTCCTTATCCTTCATTCGTTTATGTCGAGCTAGAAACTGTTCAAATCGGATATTGTCATCCACCACCATCTCTACATTCGGAGTTGGTGCGTCCATCGCATCTTGAACCAGTGCATCAATACTGCGTTCATCCTCGATGATTATGTTGTGCATTATTATACATCCAATCATTATATCATGTGAATCATTTTTCTACAAAAACGCGTCTTTGCATGCGGCCATAAATTGCAAATCGTGATTGTAAAACTCCAAATGCACGTTATACGTCTTTTCTGCATAATTCTTGTTTCATTGCGAAGTATTTTTCTCGGACCACGTGGATCATGGATTGTTTGCACAAGAGTTGACCATTTTGGGTAAATACTATCAGCTAGATAATAACCCATGTTATATTATTTTCCTTGAATTACGAAGTTCACGGGAGGAGCGATAACTTTAGCGAGGTTAGAATGAGATGCCTCTAAAACATTAATGTCATTATTTGATCCGGGCATTCCAAAGTCTGCATGCCATATCCAAAGATCATAATCAGCTACAGCTTCCAGAATAATGGTTGGGCTTCCACTTCAACCAGCATATTGTCCTGCCCATGTAGTTGGACAATTTTTCCATCGCCAGTGCATATAATCTAAACCATCCAACATCCCCAAAAATCCATGTTCTTTACCAACATGTAGTAGCCTAGCAATATAATTGGATGTACGATATCTTAGATATTGCTCTCCAAACACCTTAATAACATCACGACAAAATCGTTTCACACACTCAATTACAGTAGACTCGCCAATTTTGATATATTAAGTCGATTGCATCTCGATAGAGCATATGCAAACATTCGTAATGCGACTGTTACTTTTTCAAAAAGTGATAATCCAAGTCTTCCAGTTGCATCCTTCTCTGTAAGAGATAGTTGTCACGATTTCTCACAGCGCCTGTAATACGAAGGAATAAACTTCGAGACATGCAGAATCGTCTGCGAAATGTTGCTTCATCATATCTTGGAATTTCAGCAAACTAATCATTGAATAAATTACGATCAGCAATTTCTCGATCACGGTTCACTACTACATGTCCCGGAATTGAGCCTCTATGATTAGTTTGAGACTTTTGATGGTTGAGCAATTGAGCAAGGATGTTACTGTTTCTTGCCACAATATGAGTTATGATTCATTCTTCTGCATTGATGGCCTCAAGCTCATTCTTATACATATCCTCATCATTAGAAAATGAAGACGATGAACCACCAATATTGAAATTCATATTTTTTTATCAAAGAAACTAAAGGAATTTTTCTTATCATAAGTTTATTATTCCCATTAAATCAAGAATAAAATTATATTTGGTTTAGAAAAAAATTATCCATTTAAAAATAAATGTAATATTGGATAAAAATCAAAATCTGACTCGTCAATATTTTTATAAAACATTGTGATTTTTAAAATTTTAATTATTATTATTTTAACTATTCATAAATTGAAATTTTCTAACATATTTGTTACTTGTACATTAGCATAAACTATTTATTCATTTTATATTATTATAAGAGTATTTTATTTAAATTTCAGTATATATATAGTGGGATCATTTTTTTTGCATATATATCAATATACATCACAATACATACAAAAAATAAATTATATAAAATATTTTAATAAATCTTACATAGATTCAACCAAAATCTAAAACTTAAAATCTGATATCTATTCCAAGACTCTTTTGTCAATTTTTGTTTATTATATTTGAAAGAATATACACACACACTAAGATGGATAAAAATAATTGATCCCTTTAAACATAAAATATTGAATGTAATTTTATTGATACTCAATTCAAAGGTAATTTGGTATTTAGAACTATTTTGTCCCATTATTATCATTAATTTTTAATTATGTGATCCCAATCATTCAAGAATAAACTTATATATTTTGTATAACAAACTTATCCTCATTTTTTTCCTTCGAAAAAATTATCCTCCTAAACTTATTAATAAACCTAAACTATGCAACTATAATCTATAATTTGGTTAATTATATTATAAATCGATTTAACCATTCAAAATGGAATTATAATCGATTAAATTATAAAACCATTTTTATGGCTTGGTGATGATTAAAAAGAATAAACTTGGTGTAGATGATTAAATGTCAATTATTTTCTTTCAGTGAATATGATATAATTGAATTGATTATTTCAACCAGCATTTTCGTGTAATATATAAAAGATATTATTGAATAAGTAATTTTATTTTATCTTTTTTTAAAGGATAATTTAATCTTTACATTCTATCATTCATTTCTAATTATAATCATGGATTGAAATCAAATAATAAATGACTATTCCATTTCTTTACTCATTCCTTATAGATACCAAACATAATCCCCCTAATCTTTATAGAAATATTACAGTTACCCCCATAAATAACCGGATGAGATCTTCTATTCCATACGGATGGGATCTTCTATTCCAACACCGTGTTTCATCGATATTCCAACTGTGTGGATGATTGACACGTGCATTACACTTACCATGTTAATTTTCAAGCATAAATCAAGCAGAAATTGTAGGGTTCTAATATGGTAAGTGTAATACACGTGTCAATCATCCACACGGTGAATAGAGAGATGAAACACGATGTTGGAATAGAAGATTCCATCCGTATTCCACAAGTGTTTCATCTCATATTCCAAGACGGATGATGATTGACACGTGTACAAATATTACCATATTGATTTTGAAGCATAAATCAAGACTAAATTGTGGGATTCTAATATGGTAACATCTATACGCGTGTCAATCATCCGTGCGGTGGAATATGAGATGAAACACCCTTGTGGAATAGAAGATCTCATCCGATAAACTTTAGACAAAAGACAAACCTCAAGAGATTTTTGTAATTTCCAAAACTCATGGATTTTTGTAATTAGCTCAAACCTCATGGACTTTTTTGTAGTTATCCCAATAAGAAATGAATCAAAGAGATTAAATTTCCTTGAGGCTCCATTTGGATGGATGCATTTGAAGGTAAAGATTTGAAATACATAGTAACAAATCCAAATTGGTTGTTTCTAAGGATTTTATTTCAAATGACTACAAATAAGAAAGATTTGAGATCCTCCAAAATGGCTCCAAAAATAGTTTCTAAGGATTTGAAATAAATTATAGAATGACTTCATCCAAACAACATAAGTGGATTTGTTATTATGGATTTCAAATTCTTATCTCCAAATTCATCAATCCAAATGGAACTTAAAACAATTATCTTTCAGAAATAAAGAAAAATATAAGAACCAAATGTAGAAAAATATATAGTAAACAAACTATTTCAAGTTGCTTGCATGCAGTTTAACATTGTACCAATAAAAGTCATAAGAGTTGCATATGCATCATTACTGAGGACAACTACAAATCAATACCAAAAAAAAAAAAAAAACAAATTAGAAGCACAATGAAATTAATTCCAAAACCAACAGAGAGACAACCGATCTTATCATGTCAAAATTAGCATGGAGATACAAAACAAAAAAAAAAAGAAAAGAAAAAAAGAAAGAGATAAAGATTTTTCACTCAAAGAGAAGAAATTGAGCTTACACGATCATCAAACCAGTAGTAGAGCCAACTCCAACAAATTTTCCCAAGTAATATTTGCTTAACTCATACTACAATATCACAATCACTTCCAACAAACTCACAAAAGCCTTCCAACCTTCTTTACGATTATCAAGCAACCCTCATCAGGCTTCTCAGGATTGAATAATTATAACATATAAGTCCTAAAATTAATGATAAGAATAATTAGAAGAAAGGTCACAGGAGAATAGTGGAACATGGAAATAATTGGAGAAAACCAGGAAGGAAATAGAAACGATGAGAAAGAAGGATATAAAAAGAGACGATATTATTTTAATGATATTACATCTTGCATTCGAGTCTCCTTCTTAATCTATTTCTTCTCGTCCTCCTATTGGTATTCACCTTTAAATCTATTTACGCGCTTTCAGTCTACTCCACTCGGAGGATTTTTTTGCCTTGAATCTACTATTGGTCAAATTTCGTGTCCTTAGAACATTCTGCATCATTACGAGACACAAAACAAGAATAAAGTTAATCTATTTCTTCAAAGCACCAAAAAAATACATTTTTCCTTTCATTCCTCATATAGTACTCAACATCAACTATGTGTAATCACTAAATATCAGTTTTCACTACAAAATGGTTCAAAACAACAGAGTAATGAAAAACCATAATGAGAAGTGCTATTTACAAAAACATGTTTCCCACTACTATTAAACATCAAGATGACATCCATAAATTCTACAGCCAAGACAACTTTGTACTTGCAAAAAAGTGACCGCAACAATAAAATATACAAGTAACAAGCCTGTATGGAAAAGTGTTAATTTTCACACACAAACATCACGACGCAACAAATCAACCCTTATAATTCTCAAATAGCAAACATATCAAAAATCAGAAATATGTATACCAAATATAGCTAAATTAAATAAAGAAAATTGCAAGGTTAGAAAAAACACCTGTATTGGAAGAAATGGGAGGATTTTTCTGCATATACGTAAGCTCCTTGGAGATCCATGGAAGAAAAAACACACCTAAGAAGAAAGAAAATATAAATAAAAATAACCAGAAAGGAAAATATTTTTATGTACTTCACCATCATCCGACTATAACAAAGCTAATAGTGAAGAATACCCCCAATTCCAAAAATCTCCTGCAAAATTGTGACCTTCCTTGTGATTTGTAACAAATTGAAAGAAGAAAAAGAATAAATGACATTGACCATGAAAAGAATTTTCACAATATTAAGAGGCATTATATTGTATTCACATACTTGAACCGAAATCCTTAAAAAATGCAACTCTCAAATTTGAATTCATCTCGATAATGAAGGCAAAACAACTTGTGTAAATATATAGGAATTAATCACATAGTCTTCAAAGATTGAGTTTTTTTTTTTTTTTTTTTTACAAAATTTTGTGGTGTAGTATAAGAAAACATCAAAGGCCAACTTAACTTTCGAAATAATATTACACCCCACATATCTAAAGCTACATCAAAAATGTGCGGTGGGAGAAAAACTCGCAATCTTAAGGAATCGCATTTGGAAATACCAAGGCTCATATGAATTTATCGGTGATTATCGTTCTTGTTGATCAAATTAAGAGGAATTAATGGAGTGTAGGTGAATTTCAACAAAATGAAGAAAAACATGCGGTAAAGAAAGCGAACAATACTCTCGTTGTATCCTTCTTTTGCTCACAAAATTGAGACACATATCAACACATATTATATTTATATACATATACTATATATGTAAGGAAGTACCAAACCGAGAACAATACTTACGGATTGGATGTTATTGTTTCAATTTGGCGTTAAATAGATTCTCTAACACGACATTCAAACCAACGTTGGAATGATAGTTTGTGCGGGAGACTGGTTATATTGAAGAAAAAAGCCAGCCTGCAATGGTTAATCGCCTCCTCTTGCTCTCTTACCTTGAACGATGAGTCGTTCATAATTCTTCTTGATGTTTGAGTTTGGTTATCATATGTTTTTTTTAATTATTGGTATTCTCTTTCAATTCTCCCAGAACTTTAAAGTTCTTTCAAAGTAGAAATTACAATATCGCCATTAAAATTTAAACAAAAAGAAACCTGTGTGGCCGATTCAACACAAAGAATGGTGTACTTGAAAAAGAATTCTCGAAGAAATGAACACTCTGAGTAGTTGCAGTTGAGACCTCAATATCAATTTTCCACTAAGACGTAGAGAGGCATACATAATTAGAGGAAAAAATGAGATTCTTTACGTCTAATCCAGTTTGTGTCACATAAATTTTAGAAGAATTCATATCACAGTATATGGAGAGGAATCAGAACAGACTTGTAGCCTTGAGAAATAGCATATTTTTCAAATTGCACAAAGACGACCAGATTCGAAAAACAACATTTACAATTTGATTACCTTTTGGACAGAGTAACTTTTGCTTTATAACTCAATCCAATTCGTAAGTTGATTTTTTCCCCATCTCCCCGTCTCTGTAAGAACCTGTCAGTGATCTCCATATCTATTGCGTCTCTTGTAATCTTCCGTAAGCGGCCGTGTCTTTTGGTGGTGCCCTTTTGTGTTCCTCTTCTTAACTCTTAACTAATACATGCTGACCTTTCGTGTTCGTCTTCTCAACTCCTACCTAATATATATGTTAAGTGTACTTATTTACCCTTAATTAAGAGATTTTAGGGGTGTTTTATGTTAATCCAAGTGGCTACGATAATCTAGAGGGGGTGAATAGATTATGCCAATTTTTCGCAAATCGCCCTCTTTTTCGAATGAACAAGTAAATGACAAGAATGTAAGTGCGGAAAATAAACAACACTCGATGATTTATAGTAGTTCAACCCACCTAGGGCCTAATCTACTACCACCCCGGTATATCCGAAGTGGATTTCAAAAAGAAAAAAAAGTTTTATTAACAATTACCACAATTGTTACAACACCACCTTTGAAGATTACCACAATCTTCTTACAACACCTTCAAGGAGATTACCACAATCTTCCTTCAACACCTATGAAGAGTACCACACTCTTCAACACCTAAGATCACTCAAGTGTGTTCTTACCACAAGAACACTAACAAGGATATCTTGTTTTGGATGATAGAAAAATTCAAGATTACAACTCAATAAATGAAGTATAAAAACTTTGAGTGCAAGTGCAATCAAGAATAAAAAGTCGAGACCTCAAGATTGTTCAAGTGCAAGAACTTAGGCTATTACAACAAGAATGTAAAAATGAAAGATTTGAGAATTTTGCAGATTTCTTGTTGTATTGTATGCTTGTATCTTGTGTCTTCAAATCATCCTCTATTTATAGGAGAGACTTCACAAACATAGGCTCCTTCTTTTCATTTTTGTCTACAAAAAGAAGATCACAAGATGTAGAAATAATGTATAAAATTGATAAAGTAAATCTTGCTGATAATGAATTTTCAACGGTTTGAATCTGCTGTCAAAAATATATAGCGCGACCGGTTGCTATATAGGAAATTTTGAACGTTAAAAGAAAATAGTGCGATCCAGTACCAGACGGAGGGGGGTGCGACCGGTCCGAGGGGGGTGCGACCGGTCGACCCATGCTTGGACCGGTCACCCTCCCTCAAAAATCAAGTCTGGACTTCTCTGTTTCATTTTGTGCGTTCTTCAGGTACCGGTCGACCTCTTGTTTGACCGGTCGACCTCCAAATTGAAGTGTTGTCCGATTTTTGTCAAAAATAAACTTCAAAAAATACTTCAAAAAATTAGTAATTTTTTTAAATCAATTGGGAGTATTTGGACGATATTTAAAAAAACATTGTTTTGGTATAAAAACTCATTTAAACAAAATAATCAAAATCTTGATAAAAACATTTATCTAAGAAACTCCCCTTTTTTGATGATTACAAACCAAACAAATTTAGGAAGTCGAGTTTAGAACAAAACACATGTTCCGGTCTAAAATATCAATCCATTACAAGCAACATTTATCATAAGTAAACACACACAAGGATAGGAGCAAAGATTTTCTAAAAACATTTTGCATAAGCTCCCCCTATCAACATGCATAACAAAAATAAGTAGAAGCAAACAACTACAAGCTAAAAGCTTGAATTTCATGAGCTTAGAAGCTCCCCCTGTCACAAAAACATCATTAGTTAAACATAAAAGTCCATAATACATCAAATTGACTAAGTATTATTCACAACTTTTGGCTTTTAAGAGCCCTAGCTTATAGCTTTTCTTGCGTGCTTATTTTGGCTTCTTTGAGCATATGAGCGCTTTTTTCCTGTTTCTCCTCCTTTGGAATCATCAAAAAGAATGTTAGCACGATAAAAACATTATACAATCATATCAAGGTGCACAATTGAATCGATTTATCGAGCATTTTGAAAATTGAAGCTTAAATTCCAAATAAAAAGGGAAAAATTGATCATTTGATTTGCAAAAGCTCATTTGATTGATGAAACATGATCTCGATAAACTTATAAGACTTTTCAAATCAAGAGAGTCATGTAGGTAATGAATTTTTCTTAGAAACATTTCGTCGAACACTTGGCGTGCGTCGAATAAAATAAGAGATATATAACGCCTTTGTAATTTATTTAAGCCAAATATTTTCATCACCAAATGCAATAATACAACATTCATCCATCAACAATCATCATATACAACACACTAATACACAAATTTCATCAAAAATAGTAAGATACAAGCACATTCTCAAGGGTTCAACCCAATTGAGATTAAAAGGAGAAATTCTTACCAATTAATCGGAGAAGTTGGATAATAATGATGAAATATAAGTTACATAAACTCAAAAATATATATTTTTTAAGAAGAAAATCATTTTGAGTGAATTATGTGTGAAAAATGCGAAGGGGTTCGATTTTGGAAGAAAATAACTAAAATGACGTTTGAAAGGACATAAACGTTTTTAATGCTGAAAACGTTTAGGGCGACCGGTCGACGTGTAGGGCGACTGGTCCCTGTACCTGGTCGACCGGTCGACCTCGCCGTTGACCGGTGCCTGAACACCAGTTCTGTTTCTGTCCGAATTTTACACCAAAAATCCGATTTTTTACCCATAAGTTTTGAAAACATGCAAATTGCAATCATAGACCTTATTCAATATGCATTATGCCTAACCGAGCTCGTATTGAGGCAAAAGTCTCAGAAGATAGCGGTTTTGTAAAGATATCCGCCAATTGATCTTAAGATGGAACAAAATATATCTCAATTTTTTGTTTTGAAACACAATCCCTTAGAAAATGATGTTGAATCTCAATATGTTTAGTACAGTTATGATGAACCGGGTTTTGAGCAATATTTATAGCGGATATGTTATCACAAAGATAGGAACACTTTCAAAATAACATTTATAATCCGCTAAAGTTTGTTTCATCCAAAGCAATTGAGTACAACAAAAGGCCGCGAAAATATTCGGCTTCGGCCGTTGAAAGTAAAACACAATTTTGTTTCTTTGAAAACCAAGAAACTAGGCAATCGCCTAGAAATTGACATGATCCGGAAGTACTTTTACGATCGTCAATATTTCCCGCATAATCTGAATCTCTATAACCTTTAAGAGAAAAATTTTCATTCTTTGGATAAAATAAACCATATTGAAAGTCAATATTTTCCTTCTTGGCATTGCTTAATTTAAAGTCCAAGGAAGAAGTTGAGCTCCCGCATCATGCTCATTTCAAATTCACCTTGCATTAACTTAGAAAATTTCTTGCACAAGGATTCATTAGTAGCACCAAAAATAATATCATCAACATAAATTTGCACTAATAAGCAATCTTGCCCTTTTTCAAAAACAAAGAGAATAGTATCAACTTTACCTCTTGTAAATCCATTTTGTAAAAGAAAAGAGCTAAGTCTTTCATACCATGCACGGGGTGCTTGTTTTAAACCATATAAGGCCTTCTTAAGTTTATAAACATCATTTGGCCTAGAAAAATTTTCAAACCCTGGAGGTTGTTTTACATAGACTTCTTCTTGAATAATACCATTTAGAAAAACGGATTTAACATCCATTTGGTAAAGTTTGAAATTTTTAAAACAAGAATAGGCAAGTAAAATACGAATAGCTTTTAAACGTGCTACGGGTGCAAAAGTTTCATCATAATCAATACATTCTTCTTGACAATACCCTTGAGCTACTAACCTTGCTTTGTTTCGAACAATATTGCCTTGTTCATCGAGCTTGTTTCGAAATATCCATTTTGTACCAATAATTGTTTGAGATGGAGGACAAGGTACCAATTCCCAAACATCATTTCTTTCCAATTGATTCAACTCCTCTTGCATTTCTAAAAACCAATCCTCATCTTCAATAGCTTCCTTAGCATTTCTAGGCTCATTTTGAAATATAAGAGCTTTCTCGGCAAATTTTCCTCTAGTCATTACTTTATCAAGGGATCACCAATAATAAAATCTTTTGGGTGATCTCCCTTAAATTTCAATGCTACGGGAAGATCCGAAGTATCATCTTTGTCTTCTTGAGGAACATTTGAGCTTGAAGGTTGATCATTTTGAGCATCATTTTGAACAATTGGTTTAACAACATCCTCTTCATCACTATCATCATTGGGTATCTTTTCAACACCCGAGGCTTCATTGAATTTTACATGAATGGATTCTTCAACAACCATGCTAGTCTTATTGTAAACCTGATATGCTTTGCTCTTGGTTGAATACCCCATAAATATTCCTTCATCGGCCTTAGGATCAAGTTTGTCCAATTGATCCTTAGTATTCAAAATAAAACACTTACATCCAAATATTTTGAAATAACTAATATTTGGAGTTCTTCCTTTCCAAAGCTCATATGGAGTTTTATTCATTTTAGGATAAATATAAACTCGATTAATGACATAGCAAGCGGTACTTACGGCTTCGGCCTAAAAATATTTTGGAAGTGAGAATTTATTAAGCATGGACCAACTCATTTCTTGAAGTGTCCGATTCTTCCTTTCGGCTACTCCATTTTATTAAGGTGTCCTTGGAGCTGAAAAATTGTGACCATATCCATTGGTTTCACAAAAGACTCTAAATTCTCCATCAAATTCTCCAACTCGATCACTTCGAATAGACTTTATGGTATCTTCTTTTTCATTCTCAATAAGTCTACACAACTTAACAAACTCATTAACAGCATCACTTTTATTTGTAAGAAAAAGAGCCCAAGTATATCTAGAAAAATCATCAACTATAACAAAAGTGTAATGCTTTCCACTTAGACTTGACGTACCAATATCCCCATAAAAATCTAAATGAAGAAGTTGTAGAGGCTTGGTTGTGAAAATTTCATTTTTGGGCTTAAACCTACTCTTAACTAATTTGTTCTTTTGACAAGTGTCACATAAGCCAAGATTTTCAAAATTTAATTTGGGTAGTCCTTTTACATGTTGGTTTTTGTAAATATTTTGCAAATTTTTGTATCCAACATGTCAAAGTCGCCTATGCCATAAACTAGTTAAATCATTATTGGCGACAAGACAAGAAACATTTTGACTAACCAAATCACTTGTACAAATTTTGTAAAGATTGCCTTTTCTATTTGCTTTACAAATAATTTTATCATTTTTGGAAATAAGGCATTTTTCTTTATTGAAAACAACATTATAATTTGAATCACAAAGTTGGCTAACACTTATCAAATTAAACTTAAGCCTTTCTACTAAAAGAACATTACTAAGAGAGAAAGAAGAGTTACCAATTTCTCCATTTCCAAGAATTCTTCTTTTGCCATTACCGAACATGACCATACTCTCTTCTTGGAGCTTGAAGTTGGTAAAAAGTTCTTTCTTTCCGGTCATATGGCGTGAACATCCGCTGTCCACGAGCCATTTTGAATCCTCCATGGTTGTTATAGCCCCTATAACCTACAAAAGAATTATTTTTAGGTACCCTATAGTTTTGGGGTCCATGGGGGTTAGCCTTGAGACCTTTGGGTCTCCAAACATAGCTAAATTTGTTCTTCAATTTACAATGACTAACATAATGACCAACTTTACCACAATAAAAGCAAATAAGATTGTGGGCACTACTAGCACGTACAAAAGTCGGACCTTGGTCATTTTTCTTTGGAAAAGGTTGAAAAGGTTTATAGCCAAGTCCTAATTTAGAATGCTCACCTCTTTGTACATCTAAAATTTTTGTAACCTTATCCGTACTTAAGTTAAAATGATGCACATCCTTTTTCAAATATTCAAGATCATTTGTGAGCGTTTGTTTTTCGGTTTCAAGAGTACGGACTTTAGTAAGAGTAATAGCATGAGCTTTATCAAGAGATTCATAAGAAGTAAAAAATTTATCCTTTTCTAATTTAAGCTCTTTATGCTCCTTTTTTAAAGTCTCGTATTTAACAATCAAATTTTGAAACTCATTTTGTAATTCATCAAAATCACATTGTAATTCATCAACTAAGGAAGAAGATGAAGCATTAGAGCATACCTCGTTATTTTCATCGTCTATGGCCATAAGACCATGTTCGAATTCTCCTTCTTTATCGGTTGTGGCAAGAAGTTCATCCCAAGTCTTGACATCCGCATTTAAAGCCTTTTTTTGGGAAAAGACTTTTTCTTCTTTTGTTCCTCCTCCTCGAGTTTTGGGTAATCGGTTATGAAATGCCCAGATTTTCCGCATTTAAAACACGAGTTGTCTCTCGGTTTTCTTGCTTTATTTTTATTCACAAATTTTGCAAATTTCCGGACAAGTGCGGCCGTCTCTTCATCATCCTCATCATTATCATAATATGAATTATTAGAAGAAGATGCTAGACCTTTAGGAATATTATGCGTACCCGATTGAGTGTTGGATGATTTGGAATTTTTCCTCTCCTTGAGATAGACTTCGTAAATGAGGAGGTTCCCGATAAGCTCATCGAGCTTAAGTGTCTCGAGATTTTGTGCTTCCGTGATAGCTGTCACTTTTCCGGACCATGAGTCGGGAAGAGCGTTCAATATCTTGGTCACCTTGTCTTCTTCGGAGATGACCTTCCCAAGAGCCACAAGAGGAGCGACAATGTTGTCAAACCTTTCCATCATTTTTTATATGCTTTCACCATCATGCATATTGAAATTTTCAAAGTCTTTCACAAGCATTGTGTTTCTTGCTTGCTTCACTTTCTTTGTGCCCTCATAGATGGTTTCTAATTTTTCCCATACTTCATGTGCCGACCTTATGCCTCTTATGCGATTAGACTCGGTGGCGGTAAGAGAGCAATTTAAAATATTTAAGGCCTTACCGTTTAGAGAGAAAGCCTTCTTGTCATTTTCATCGAACTCCTTGAAAGTTTTGGGAGCCGAGGTGCCATCCTCAAATTCTTGGTTGGTTGATCAACTCCTTAAATGACCACATTCCAAATATCAAATCCGCACCCTTGTAGAGAGCACTCCATACGGTCTTTCCAAAATGCGTAGTTGTTGGCGTCGAATAGTGGTGGCTTGTTGGTGGAGGCGCCGGTGGTGAGGTAGCTTTCGTTCGTAGCCATGGATCTTTCCTCTTTACTCGCGGTGTGGAATGAGCTTGCCAAAGAGTTTGGCTTTGATACCACTTGTTAGTCCAAGTGGCTACGATAATCTAGAGGGGGTGTGAATAGATTATGCCGATTTTTCGCAAATTGCCCTCTTTTTCGAATGAACAAGTAAATGACAAGAATGTAAGTGTGGAAAATAAACAACACTCGATGATTTATAGTAGTTCAACCCACCTAGGGCCTAATCTACTACCACCCCGGTATATCCGAAGTGGATTTCAAAAAGAAAAAAAGTTTTATTAACAATTACCACAATTGTTACAACAACACCTTTGAAGATTACCACAATCTTCTTACAACACCTTCAAGGAGATTACCACAATCTTCCTTCAACACCTATGAAGAGTACCACACTCTTCAACACCTAAGATCACCCAAGTGTGTTCTTACCACAAGAACACTAACAAGGATATCTTGTTTTGGATGATAGAAAAATTCAAGATTACAACTCAATAAATGATGAATACAAACTTTGAGTGCAAGTGTAATCAAGAATAAAAAGCCTAGAACTCAAGATTGTGCAAGTGCAAGAACTTAGGTTATTACAACAAGAATGTAAAAATGAAAGCTTTGAGAATTTTGCAGATTTCTTGTTGTATTGTATGCTTGTATCTTGTATCTCGTGTCTTCAAATCATCCTCTATTTATAGGTGAGTCTTCACAAACATAGGCTCCTCCTTCTTCACTTTTGTCTATAAAAAGAAGATCACAAGATGTAGAAATAATGTACAAAATTGATAAAGTAAATCTTGCTGATAATGGATTTTCAACGGTTTGAATCTGCTGTCAAAAATATATAGCGCGACCGGTCGCTATATAGGAAATTTCGAACGTTAAAAGAAAATAGTGCGATCCAGGTACCAGACGGAGGTGGGTGCGACCGGTCTGAGGGGGGTGCGATCGATCGCCCTAGGCGTCGACCGGGCGGCCCATGCTTGGACCGGTCACCCTCCCTCAAATATTAAGTCTGGACTTCTCTGTTTCATTTTGTGCGTTCTTCAGGTACCGGTCGGCCTCCAAATTGAAGTGTTGTCCGATTTTTGTCAAAAATAAACTTCAAAAAATACTCCAAAAAATTAGTAAAAACATTTTAAATCAATTGGGAGTATTTAGACGACATTTAAAAACATTGTTTTGGTATAAAAACTCATTTAAACAAAATCATCAAAATCTTAATAAAAATATTTATCTAACATTTTAGTCTATAGAAAATTTGACAGAAATATTCGCCCTTTTAAGATAAGTTAGATTAGATTAGATAAATGATATGTTTGGATGTAAATTTAATGAAGATGGTTTTGAAATTTATAAATAGTTAAAGATAAGATAGGAAAATCTTGTTGGTTTGATAACCGTTAAAATAGATTACCCACAATCTCAACCATCCATTTTAAAGATAAGATATGAAAATCTTGTTGGTTTGATCTTGACCGTTTAAATGGATTGCCCATAATCTCAACCATCCATTTAAAGATAAGATAGGAAAGTCTTGTTGGGTTGATCTTGACCATTCGGTAGATTGTAGTCAATCTCGACCATCTGTTTGTTATCTAAAAACCATAACATTCATTATCAATTGGCCTATAAATATCATATACCAACATGAATTGAAATATACAGATTCAAGTAATTTTTAGAATCCAACTACTATTATTTTTCTTCACATTTCACCCAATCCAATGGCTTGAAACTCTAAAAGTGCTTCTTTCACTCGTGAAGAAGACCTACACCTATGTCACATTTATTTTCATGTTTCTCAAAATCCAATTATCGGTATAAGCAGTCCAAAGATCAATTCTGGTCTCGAGTTGAAGAAAGTTACAACACTTCTAAACCATACACCACAATACAAGAAAGAAACAAATGATCGTTGCAATGTCCTATGCAAGTTATCATGCACGCAGTTGGTAAACTGAGAGGCTGCATCCGACAAATTGAAATCTTAAACCAAGTGGTGCTTCAGAGCAAGACATTGTGAGTACTTGATTTTGTTATATTAATTAATATGTAATTTTAGTTTTAACTGTTAGGAAAAAAGTGTATGGTTTCTATTTTGGAAAATGGCTAAGTGTTTAAGTGTTTAGGCTTAGTCGAGGCCTGAATTTGATTCAGTTTCTGCAAGACAAAAATGCCCCATATACGAGTGCTAACAGTTCCGACGTACGTCCCTAAGATACAACGACTATTTTAGTTTCGAGTTTACAACACTTGTAAACCCGAAACACAACGAACAAAGAGTGTTTAGACTTTCAAGCTATGAAGGAGGGAATATGTCAATATGCTCGAATGAAATATGACCGGTTAATTATCTGATGATTTTGTGTGTTTTTTCAATCTGCAGGGGTCGAATTATATCGGCATCAGGTGCCCCGTATGGAAAGATCACGTCTTTTAGCTCGAAAAGACAGGTTTTGAACAAACAGACGCATCTGTTCTGCACTTCGCATCGACGCAAGACCTGGCGCACGACCCGTGCGCCTACCCATGTGTGGATGCGAACCAAAATGGCAAAGGTGCGGCCTGATGCACGGGTTGTGCGTCAGCCCGTGCTCAGTTGCTAACATGACCGACTGATGCACGACCCGATACATGGGCCGTGCGTCCGCCCGTGCTCGGGTGCGAACACTTCCCAATTGAAAAATCCAAATTAATTCAAAATTAATTAAACATTTATTTTAAAGGTTTTTGGTCCAAAAACAATAAGGGCCTTGAAGACCAAGTCCAAGCCCACGACCCGGACCTGGGCTGGGTTAGGCCGAGCCGAGCCAGGTGGCGGCGGCGCGCGCGTGTGTGCTTTGAACCAAACCCACAAGCATGTAGGTCCTCACCCCTTTAAAAACTTGGGTGCCCCCAAGGGCCCAAACCCATAAGTCCAACTTGGGATATATTAAGTGTGCAAACTTTGTCTCCTTTTCCTATGTAGGATGGAGCATTTCTCCTTCCCCACATTTTCCATTTTCCATACAATTTACTTGCATTAAGTAGCTAATTTCTAGCATTAATTTCTCATTCACCCAGAATCGGTTTTGAGAAATTCCATCAGCTATTCTCATCTACTCTCTTAGTAGAATTTACAAATAATTTAATTCTATTTTTCACTAATGAAAAACACATAATTATTTGGTCAAAATCGGGTCAATACCCATTTTACAAAGACCAAATTCCAACAATTCCCCGTATGAATGAAATTAATGCATGCGTGTATGCAGATTCGCTTGAAAGTCTCGGCAAATCGTTATTGCATCAGGATAGGCAGCTTGTGGCTTTGAACTTTCCTTAGTAAAATACTATTGGATTTACTAGCTGCTTAGTGACGCGATGTCTTGAACTACTCAGCCGTTTGTATAAACCGAGACAACAGTACTTACACAATAACAACTCTAACACTTGTTGTTCTCACGTTGTGTCCATTTCGGCCCTGAACCGTATCTTAGATTCATAAGTGTTTCTTTGAAGCGGCCATTACTTCTCACTTATATAGGTGATTTCCTATTGAAGGGTATCCTGCCATACTCCACCTTTCAGAATAGGAATCATTAAAAGTCTTAAACTTAACCTCACCACATTCAGCAGGTTTTCATTTACTTGGATGTTTCGAGAATGAGCTAACACATTTTCCAAGTGTTCAGCTGAACATCCATAACTTAGTTGTCTCATTGAACCAAGGTCTTGGGATCTCCAATTCACAAGGTTGGGTTACCGCTATGAACATTCTTTAAGTTGTGGATTTTAAACCCATTCCCCTTAACAACTAATACAGTTGATCTCAATTTATGCCTTTTGTAAGCGGATCCGCAAGGTTTTCCTTTGACTTCACGTAGTCAACTGAAATATCCCCATTCGAAATCAACTGTCTAATGGTATTATGCCTTCGACGTATATGTCTAGACTTACCATTATACATACTACTTTGTGCCCTTCCAATTGTTGATTGACTATCACAGTGTATCATCACAGCAGGCACAGGATTATTCCAACAAGGAATATCCTCTAAGAAGTTTCTAAGCAATTCTGCTTCTTCTCCAGCTTTATCTAAAGCAATGAACTCAGATTCCATAGTGGATCGAGCTATGCATGTTTTCTTAGAAGACTTCCACGACACCGCTCCTCCACCTATTGTGAAAACATATCCACTCATGGCATTGCTTAGGTGCTTGTTTTAGTCCATAATGTGACTTAACAAGTTTACACACCTTTCGCTCTTGACCGGTGCAACGTAACCCCAAGTTAATCCATATAGATCTCCTCTTCAAGCTTACCATTCAAGAAGGCAGTCTTAACATTCATTTGATGTATCTCAAGGTTATGCAAAGCTGCAATAGCTATGAGAACACGAATGGACGTAATCCTCGTGATAGGAGAATATGTATAGAAGAAGTCATATCCCTCATTTTGTCTAAACCCTTTAGCTACCAAACAAGCTTTATACTTGTCAATAGATCCATCTGCTTTATACTTCCTTTTAAGGATCCACTTGCATCCCAAAGGTTTGCAACCCGGTGGGAGATCAACTAACTCCCAAGTGTGATTTTGCATGATGGGATCTATCTCGTTATTGATATCTTCTTTCCAGAGAGGAGCTTCTCGACTAGACAATGCTTCTTGAATAGTTCTGGGTTCATTTTCCAACATATAAGTTAGAAAATCAGGACCAAAAGACTTAACTACTTTTGTCCTTTTACCGCGTCTTGGTTCCTCTTCATCATCACTTTGAGGTAACCTTGCAGTATCATAAGTTCGTTTACTCGAACTTTCTTCTTTCCGTTCTTGGTTCGGAAAGATATTATCGAAGAATACAACATTCCTTGATTCAATGATCATACCTTCATTTATATCAGGAATAGCTGACTTGTGCACTAAAAAGCGATATGCACTACTATTGTTAGCATATTCAATAAAAGCACAATCGATTGTCTTCGGACTGATTCTAACATGTTTCGGCTTAGGTACTTCGACTTTAGCCAAACACCCCCACACTTTGAGGTATTTATATGACGGTTTACGTTTCTTCCATAACTCATATGGAGTTTCGTTTTTACCTTTGTGTGGGATCTTATTAAGAATGTAGTTTGCAGAAAGTATGGCTTCCCCCCACAAGTTTTGGGGTAAGCCAGAACTTATCAACATCGCATTCATCATCTCCTTAAGAGTACGATTTTTGCGTTCAACAACTCCATTTGATTGAGGTGAGTAGGGAGCAGTCATTTGATGAATTATACCCGCTTCCGAGCAAAATTCCTCAAACGGAGCAACATACTCTCCGCCTCTATCACTTCGAATCATCTTAATTTTCAAATTAAGCTGATTTTCGACTTCATTCTTATAAGTTTTAAAAGCTACTGAAGCTTCAACTTTGCTTTTCAAAAGATACACATAGAAATATCTAGTGCAATCGTCTATAAACGTTATAAAGTACTTTTTTCCACCTCGAGTTTGCACAAGTTTTAAATCACACATATCTGTATGAATTAACTCGAGTGGTTTGTTACTTCTCGTTACCGAATGAAACGGTGCTTTGGCCAACTTTGCTTCAACACAAATTTCGCATTTGTCTTGTGAATCGGTTTTAAACGTAGGTATTAATTCCAGATTCACTAACCTTTTAATTGTGTTAAAGTTTAGGGGTGTGCGTACTTCGGTTTAACCGACCGCACCGAACCAAAACCGAAAGTTTGGTCCAAACCGCAAAATTCGGTTCGGTGTTCGGTTATTTTTTCTAAAAACTTTGGTTTTTGGTTTCAGTTTTGGTTTATGTGAAGGGGGTCGGTAGACCGAACCGAAAACCGAAGTTTTTTATGTTTTTTTTAAATGTAGCTGAATCTTTTTTTTCTCATTTCTTAAGTGCGTTTTACTTGGAAATGACAATACATGGTGAAAAACAAAAAACTCCCCCAAAGGCCAGAAGACAATTTTTTAGTCTCGAGAAAAACGGCAGACTTCTATGCCGTTCGTCTCCCCTCAATACCGCAAAATCCGTTGGCGCCGCTCTGCTTCTCGGAAGTTGAAAACCATGGATAGTAGTTGTGGCCATGTCTTTCGTTTGGTATATTAGTCCTAATTTCTTATTTGCCCAAATCTCCTCTTGAATGTTTAAAAAATTAGATGGGATTTAGGCAAATCTCACTTGTAAAAGTTGAAAGAATTAGATGGCTTATGCTTCTTTGGTTTATCTGAGATGGGATAAGTATGAGAGAATGAGAGCTGGCTTGTTTTGAATCCCAGATTTATAAACTTTTTCTTGTGTAATCTAAATGGATAGTTGCAGCTGCTTTGAGACTTTGAGGACTGAGTTCAACCTCTTAAATGATACAACTGATTTTTCATTTTTTTTTAAATTTTTCTTTAAAGTTCGGTTGGCCAAAGACCGAACCGAATTTACCGAATAAACTTCGTTCGAAAACCGAACCGAACCGAGAAGTTTGGTTCGGTGTTCGGTTTGTCATTTTGCCTAAACTCAACTTATGGTTAACCGAACTTTTGGTCGGTTCGGTTTCGACCGAATGTGGCAATGTGCAGCCCTATTGAAGTTTATGTGTCCTAATCTATCATGCCATAAATTAGAACAATCCAACAAGTAAACAAAAGTAATAGTTTTATTCTTCGCCTCTTGGCGGAAAACAGGCATTACAGACATCTTAAACAGGCCCTTATCAAGGTAGCCCTTACAAAGAAACTGACCATTCTTGGTCATTACAAACTTGTCGGACTCAAACGCTAATCTAAACCCGGCCTTACTAAGAAAAGGACCGGAAACCAAATTCTTGCGGATGTCCTGGACGTGCAGCACATCTACAAGCATAAGGTCCTTTCCGGAAGTAATCTTGAGCACCACCTTCCCAAGCCTAACGATGTTGGAAGTCGAAGGATTCCCCATGAAAAGCTTTCTTCCATTTATCGGAGTGTAGGAGGAGAACATCTCCTTATTGGCACAAATGTGACGAGTAGCCCCGATATCTATCCACCACTCCCTTGGGTTATCCACCATATTGGCTTCAAACACAACAGTGGTGAGATTGATCTCCGACATGTCGATTGGAACCGACTTGTCCTCTGTCACATTGGCTTGTTGGTTGCCACCTTGATTGCTCTTTTTAGGGTGTCGGAAATCCTTAGCCATGTGGTTTGGTTTGCCACAGTTGTAGCAATTCCCCTTGAACTCTTTGGCTTTTCCTATTTCTTTTCCGGAGTGCTTGTGTTTCTTGCTAGTGCTTGATTCAGCAAGACTGGCCTTAGCCTCCATTCCAGACTTACTGGATTTCCCATCTAGTTTTCGGTTATCTTCTTCGATCCGAAGCTGAACAATCAGATCCTCAAGCCCCATATCTTTTCGCTTGTGCTAGAGGTAATTTTTGAAATCCTTCCACAATGGCGGCAATTTTTCGATTATTGCAGCCACTTGAAAGGATTCATTCAAAATCATCTCTTCAGACAGTAAGTCATGAAGTATGATTTGAATTTCCTGAACTTGGCTGATCACTGTCTTGGTGTCAACCATCTTGTACTCGAGAAATTTGCCGACAACAAATTTCTTTGTGCTGCCATCTTCCGTCTTGTACTTCTTCTCCAAAGAATCCCACAATTCCTTAGACGTCTTGAACGTGCTATAGACGTTATAGAGGGTGTCATCTAGCCTATTCAACACGTAGTTGTGACACAGAAAATCATTGTTATGCCAAGCATCCAAAGCGATTCTCCGGTTGTTGTCAATTTCTTCATCTCCAACGGTAGGGGGGTCGTCCTTCAGAAAACAAGACAGCCTCAGGGTGGTAAGGTAAAATAGCATCTTTTGTTGCCAACATTTGAAGTCGGCGTCGGAGAACTTGGGCGGCTTTTCGCCATGATCAGGAGCAGCAACCATCGGTGTGAGTGAGATTGAAGCCATCGTCTTGAACAGAAACATATTTTTTGTCTTGCGATTGTTAGAAAAAAAGTGTAGGGTTTCTGTTTTGGAAAATGGCTAAGTGTTTAAGTGTTTAAGCTTAGTCGAGGCCTGAATTTGATTCAATCTCCGCAAGACGAAAATGCCCCGTATACAAGTGCTAACGGTTCCAGCGTACGTCCCTAAGATAAAACGACTATTTCAGTTTCGAGTTTACATCACTTGCAAACCCAAAACACAGCGAACAAAGAGTGTTTAGACTTTCAAGCTATGAAGGAGGGAATATGTCAATATGCTCGAATGCAATATGACCAGTTAATTATCTGATGATTTCATGTGTTTTTTTCAATCTGCAGGGGTCGAATTATATAGGCATCAGGTGCCCCGTATAGAAAGATCACATCTTTTGGCTCGAAAAGACAGGTTTTGAACGAACAGACGCATCTGTTCTGCACTTCGCATCGACGCACGATCTAGCGCACGGCCGTGCGTGGATGTGAACCAAAATGGCAAAGGTATGGCCTAACGCACGACCCGATGCATGGGCCACGTGTAAGCCCATTCTCGGATGCGAACAGGACCGATTGATGCATGACTCGACGCATGGGCCGTCCGTCCGCCCGTGCTCGGATGCGAACACTTCCCACTTGAAAAATCCGTTAAGTAATTCAAAATTAATTAAATATTTAATTTAAAGGTTTTTGGTCCAAAAAGAATAAGGGCTTTGAAGTCCAAGCCCACGACCCAGGCCGGGCCGGGCCGAGCCGGCAGACAGGCGGCGGAGCGCGCGCACGTGTGTGCTTTGAACCAAACCCACAAGCATGTAGGTCGTCACCCCTTTAAAAACTTGGGTGCCCCCCAAGGGCCCAAACCCATAAGTCCAACTTGGGATAAATATAGTATGCAAACTTTGCCTCTTTATCCTATGTGGGATGGAGTATTTCTCCTTCCCCACATTTTCCATTTTCCATTTTCCATACCATTTACTTGTATTAAGTGGCTAAATTCTAGCATTAATTTCTCATTCACCCGGAATTGGTTTTGAGAAATTCCAAATGTTATTCTCAACTACTCTCTTAGTAGAATTTTCGCAAATAATTTAATTCCATTTTTCACTAATGAAAACCACTTAATTATTTGGTCAAAATCGGGCCAACACCCATTTTACAAAGACCAAATTCCAACATTAATAATTGTTGTTAATAATTTATGTAGCTAAATCGAACCAAGGAATTACTGATGCAAGATAAGAACTAGAAGAAATGATTCAAGTTTGATCATGTTTGGCCCCTCCTAAAGGATATGGAAAAGTTTACCACAACTGATGGTGGTAATTCATCACAATCAGATACACAACCACCAGAGTGTCCTGGATTATTGTCATTTTCTCTGAACTTAAGTGATGACAATATTGATGTTTCTGCATCACAACGACCTATTGGGGTCAAAAAATCCAAACTGAAGAGGAAAAAAGATGACTCAGTTTTAGCCATTGCATATGCATGGGATAAGAGATGAAACTCAACAACTTGTGGGTTTATTATCAAATAAATCCACCGATCGATAACAAAATTGTGATATTGAAAGGAAAACACTGGATTTGCTTGAACAACAAGAAGAAAATAAATTTCTTTTAAAAGACTTTGATTCTATTTCTGACCTCAAGATATGAGAGTATTTCAGAAATGAACAGATGAAGATTTGGCAGAAAATGGCTGAAAAAGAACAATTGAGATCTCATAATCCTTCTTCTCCACTTGGTCAATACTTTCAAGATCTTGGAAGATCCGGATATGATCTACCGGATTATTAAAAAAATTAATTAGTTAATACATTATTATTTTATCTATATTAGTTTTATTTCAAAGTGTACGATTGTAGTGCAATGTAATTCTTGTTTTTATCAGTTTAATTATCTTGATTAAATTTTATAACTTACTACAAATATCAATTTTACTAATTCATAATTTATATTAAAATAAAATAATTAAATACTTTTATTAAATTATTTACAGAAATTAACTATGGAATCATAATAATAAGTCAAATTTTATTTTATTATTTAATACACAAAATACAATTCATTAATTTAAAACAAAAAAAAGATAGCATTATCTCTACAGTTTGGTGCAGCACTATTCACAATCCTAAATTGGCGCAAGAGATGGCGCATGATTGGAGGGGCATTTTACTCCAAATTGGAGTTGGCGCATGATTTGACTTAGGTTGCGATCGGATATGTAAGATTTCCATTTTCGTTCCGCTGGAGAATTTTTTTTAACCAAACATACAACTATTTATGAAAATTTTCAGAAAATATATTATTCTCTCACTTTCACTTTTTCTCATTTTTTCTCTTACCAATCACATCTACATATTTTTTCACAAAAAACTAATCATTATTACACATTCTCCCACAAATTTCACTATTCATTTACTAACTATCAATCATTATTTTACTTTTTTTAAATCAAATCAATTTTCGTCGTTACTTTTTCATCTCATATCCAATCACACTCTCAAAATTTATCTTTTTTCTTCCAAAATATTTTTTACCACTATTCTCTAGCGAAAGAAAATTTTTCAAAATAAAAGCATATCCTTATTCTCTCTTTTTCTCTCTATCTCTTTCAATTTTCTGGAGTCTACACCTACTCGAATGGTGCTATTTGTTTCTATCATTATATAAAAGGGCAAAGAGTTAGTTTTTGTGCATTAATTCTATATCGTTTTATTTCAAAAATTATGATGTTTCTTAAAACCGACAGATATCTCCAAGTTAAGGTTTCTGAATAAAATCCAACTTTTCTTCAGAGCTATCGAATTCCCAAACGCCATAGTTATATAATATAGTACAAGACGGCTATATTTATACTTTAATTTGGAGCCTTGATCGTACTTAAATGCATTTTGACGTTTACATTTAAGGGCAATATAGCCCTTTCATTTAACGAGCATATGAAAATTGAAAAATGGAAAAAAATGGACATTTACATAGCCGGGAAAATATTAGGAATGTCCAAATTTTAAAGCCCATGTACAACTTTAGCCTAACTTATTCAAAATGTTCAATTCTAGCCCTTTTCCTTTATTAAACCCCAAAATACCCCTTATACGAAATTGGAGGAAAACTATGATTTCATCAAGGTTTTAAGGGCCTTAAAATGGTATCAGAGACTAGATTTATTAAGAACTTTTAGTTAAATTTATTATATTTATGCAATTAACAATTGGTGAAGAGAATTTTTTCCAAGAAAATGGATCTGGACAATTGTCCAAGATATCTACCTTACAGGACATATCGTCAAATTTTGACGATGTATGCGTAAGAACACCAAGATAAGATAATATATTTGAATAATCAATATGTTGAAAAAGAACTCACAGGAGATGATAGGGAAAACTTGAGACAATGCGATAAACAAGCATCATATTATCTGAGTTTCCTTACGGTAAATCATATATTATATGTCGATCTGATGAATCATCAGGAAGCAGCCCATGAAAATCACGAGTCCTGATGGAATACCAGAATGGAACGAGATACTTCCAGACACATCTAAGTTCTCAAAAGATCTTAGAGAAGTCCAGAAGACGGTGCAGAATTATGGCAACCGCCATAATCATCTACCAACACAAGTTCAT
Organism: Rehmannia glutinosa; assembly: GCA_016081115.2. Lineage (NCBI taxonomy): Eukaryota > Viridiplantae > Streptophyta > Magnoliopsida > Lamiales > Orobanchaceae > Rehmannia > Rehmannia glutinosa. The sequence goes on along the minus strand of JABTTQ020002196.1, from coordinate 297,955 downwards.
CAGATCTAAAACCAGATGGAGACGATGGTCAAATATCAGAAGGAAACTCTTGAAATCCTTCATGATATTCAGAAACGAGTCAAGAAAACTAGTTCATCCAAAGGAAAAATGCGAATAAATTTTAGAATAGTACCATATTTACACCAAAATGGGAAACCAACCGAAGTTGTATGACGCATGACAGACGATGAAAAGCTCATTGCTATCATCAAAGGAAGATCCATCATAAACTAATAGTGATTGATATGGAGAAGATTAATCTTAAAGATCTACATGACCTTGCATAATCCTTCACATGACTAGGAATTGTAGATTTAAAGATGAATGCAGGAGATGGATCAACTTTGGTTACTCTTGACCAACATCAAAGACCACCTCCACCACCACCAATTGATCCCAACGTAGCAGAAAGTTTGGGTTCACATCTTGGAAATGAACTAATGTCGCACGTTGGAGATTTTACTACAAGAGGAGATCATATCATTTCAGGAACTCGACAGCATTCTAAAAAGCTAAATTCATATAATACGCTTTATGGAAGATCGCAACTCGGTCCGATACATCCATATGGATTGATGCAAAATATGGATATTCCATATTCCAAAAATCGAGAAGTCCTTATCGATGATTAGGCATCAGCGATGAGGATTGCAGCAGGAATGCTCGATCTTACAAAGGATGGAATAATCTTACTCCTTGAGATGCGTCTTGAAGGATCTGTAAAGATCGCATGGGATATGACCAGACCAGAAATAAAAAGCAGTATCACAACTGGAGAGTCATTAAAAGGAATAGTCGATAATATGACAAAATTATTTAAAATCCATTTTATTGGCACAGGCTATTTTGAGGGATTGGAAGAAGAGAAAAAAAAGATATAAACAAGCCCTCTATTGCCTCGAGTTACATGACATTTGTCATATTGAAGAATATTTCAAGTTATTCACCGAGTATCGATGGAAGTCCATGGTGGAAGACAAAGAAGCTTCGCAACTATTCTTTGCGAAGATTCCAAGTCCCTGGAGAGAAATGTCATTCTTGAAGGCCAAAGTATCTGAATGGTGCCATTAGGCAACACTCTACAGGAATTATAAGAGAATACGAGGAATTAACAAAATAGTTCCTTTATGTTGCGTTGATGATGACATCCCAACGGTTGTGGGAGGTCAACCATAGAGGCATAAGAAAAATAAAGAGAGAAGCCATCCATACAACCATGGAAGTAGCAGCAAAAGGAGTAGGTCTTCATGGAGATCTATAAGGTTTTGGTCGAAACAAAAGGCCTAAAGTTACAAATCAGGGCAAAGACCAACACCAAGCAGGAGTAGAGCCTCTTCACTGGGTTCTAATGAAAGTAATACCAGCAAAACCTCGGGTAGAAGAACTTTCAGACGAGCTCACACTAGAGCTAATGAAAGTGGGCATATCTCAACTGATTGCCCAGAAAACTATAAGCGGGGAGTCAAACAGTTCAAAGCTACACCAGAATTCGAAGATGTTGTCTACTATCAAGATCTTATACAGGTGTATCAATATGAGGATCTGCCATAAGATAAAAGCATCTATGAAGAAGAGATCTATTCTGACAATGAAAGTGAATCTAGTTTAGAATCAGAGTGAAGAAGAATTTCTTCAACAAACAGCTAGAAAGGATATGTTAGGATTCCTCTCATACTACGGTTTCTCATAAAACTCTGATGAGGATTATGAAAGAAGATCCAAAGCTTCAAATATATGATGGTTTTACTATCGGAGCAATGGAGAAATTTTTGGATAAGATGAGGTTTCGTAATAGAAAACACCAAATTATCCACAAAGTAACTCTCGGAGAATTTGCCATTCCGATAGAGTTCACTGGTAACCTGATCGAGATGTAGTTGGTCCCTCACCGAGAAGTTCAAGAGATCAAAAGCAGAGTTAAGAGAGAAGTTATAAATACACTCTCATTGATTCATATCAGAGCCATAAGAGTTATTATTAAGGCAATATTCAAAGAAGAAATTGATTCGCCACTCAATCTTGCTATCTTTGATAAGCGAATCTCAAATCTCAAGGACTCATGCCTTGGAGTGGTCACAAGAAATTTGTATGCAGGAAATTTGGCATTTAATGTCTATCCTAGAATTGCATACAATTTGGGAGATCGAGATTTTAACAGAGTTTTGACCCTTCTTCAAGATTTCAAAAGGACTGATTTGATGAAAGAAGGAAACAGACCTTACTCGATCACATACAAGATTTTCTATGCTCTCTCGAATACATATCATTCAGAAGTATTCTTGAGAAAGGAATTTATGAAGTTCCAAGAATCTTTGAGGACTTTGTCAGGGTGGTTCTACCAGAACTTATTGAGTCTCCAACTATAAAGGTGATCGATATGAAAATTCAAGATCAACTAGTCTTCAACAAAAGTCGAAGTCTCAAAGTTGAGACAAGGAGGATGCCTTTCCAACAAGACAGAATGATAAGCAGTAGCCGTTGGGAAGAAAAAAGACCAAGTACAGTTCAACGAATCCCAGATGTTTTTAAAACACAAGGAGAGCTGAAATGCACCAAAGGATGGAGAGAAGTTGAAGTAATATTTGACATTACTCAAAAGGATAACATTTTTCCTTGTGATGTTCTATATTATCTCAAACAACCTATAGTCGGAAGATATCAAGGAAGCCTAAAGATGGGTGAAATTGAGCTGACTGTCACAGGAACAGCAGGGAAAATCCCAGAATAATTAATATTGGGGATTGAATTTCTTGAGGATCATAAACCTTGGGAAAGATTACAAGATGGAATGGAGTTCACAGTGGCATATAGAAGATATAGAATCAGATGACCACTAATCCATTCTCCATATACATTTCTATCGGAATGTTATATGCTGAATACAAGATCGAGTATGTCACCACCTATATTGATTCAGGTATCGGAATATGTACTGCAAAGCCGGATATTTTTCCTAAAGAAATTGGAGAAGATTTACCAACTATTGCAGGAAGGGATTTTTCTAAAAGGATTCTTATCCTTAATCAAGGAGTTAAACAAGTAGAAATCATGATCGGAGATTCAGGCAGTATCCCATGGTGCAAAGTGAAGACGCCACCAATCTATTTCCATGATACAAGAGCAAATGTTTTGCTAGGAAACAATTTTCTACAAACATTCAAGTGATTTACACAAGAAAATGAGACAAGAAGACTTATTTTTACAACATTATGTGATCATAAGATTATTGTCTAGAGACTACGGGAAGCATTTTACAGAAAAATGCCTATTAATTTTCACAGCAAGAGTGGTGATGAAGCCAAACTTTGAAATTCAAAAATGGCGGATAAAAGAAGATTTGGAGATGCATTATTATCCTTTCGAAAATATGGTTCGAAGTAGAAAGATACAAAATGATGGGATGATAACTTGTATTCATTCAGAATACAAGGAGAAGATCGAGTACCTCCAAAGGCTATTGAAAAATTGATGATGAGCCTAATGGAGAATTCACAGAGTGATGTTACCATAGAAGAACAAATATCACTCGAGGATGTCAAGAAGAATATCCAAAGGAATTATAATGAGAATCCTTTGGCATGGTGGAATAAGAACGAGCTCAAAGCATCCTTAAGGGTCAAACTAGGGAAGGAATATGAGTTCGTGAGGATCAAACCAATCCTTATGAACCAGGAGGATCATGAGGATATGCAGAAAATACTTAAGGGACATCTGGACCTTAAGTTGATTTCACCAGGAGTTTCTCCATACAGTAGTTCAGGATTCCTAGTCAGGAACCATGTAGAAAAATCAAAAGAGGAAAGCCAAGATTTGTTATTAATTATAAGGGAATTAATAATATTTTGGAATTAGGCGGATACTATATCCCGAGCAGATAACATCTGGTTAACTGCATCAAAGGTGCCAAGATATTCTCAAAGTTCTATTGCAAGTCTGGATTTTACCAGATTAAAATGGAGGAAGAAAGTAAGAAGTTTACAACTTTCTCTACACCACAAGGACATTATATTTGGAACATGATGACTATGGATTGGCCAATGCACCCCAGATATATCAACGGAAGATGGATTAATCTCTTCAAAGATTATTTCAGTTTCATGCTTGTATACATTGATGATATCTTAATTGCATCAAAGAACATGAAGGAGCATCTCAAACATTTGGAAATATTTTCAAATGTTTATCACAATGAAGGATTACTGATTTCAAAAAAGAAAGCCGTGATTGCTACAAGGCAGATTGAATTCCTCAGAATCGAAATCGATGAATCTGGAATCATCCTACAAAGCCATATTGTGGAGAAGATACAAGGATTTCCAGATACGCTGAATGGCAAGAAACAACTTCAAAGTTTTCTCGGAGTTGTTAATTTTGCTGGAATGTTCATAAACAATCCATCACATTACAGAAAAGTGTTTAGCCCATTGCTAAAAAAAGATGTCATATTCAAATGGGAAGATGAACATCAAGAAGGGATAAAGCAGCTTAAGAAAATTTGCAAAAAGCTTCCAAAACTTGCTATTCCACAAGATGAGGATGAGCTGGTTTCTATATACAGATGCCAGTGATTATTGGTGGGCATCAGTGCTTACAAAAGCCACACCAAACGGCAAAGTGCCATGTTGATATTGCAGCGGTCTATTTACAGATAGTGAAGCAAATCAATGGCATATAAACGAGAAATAATTCCTTGCAGTCAGAAAGGCTTTGAAAAAATGGCCTTTATTTTTACTGGCTAAAAAGTTTACTTTAAAAATTGATAATTCAAGTGTTAAGACTTTTATAAAAAACAAAATCGAATCTAAACCAGAAAAGGCTAGATTACTTAGATGGCAAGCTGAATGTCAATGTTATGATTATGATATTGTCATTATAAAATCTCAAGAAAATGTTCTTGCAGATTTTCTAGCAAGAGATGGAGGGAATTGAAGCTGATTCCATCCTCACAGCATCAAGGAACCTTAGCAATCATCTTGAGATGCTTCTCCGATAATTTGACACTCTGGCCATCAATGTTGATTTGGCCGGAAGTTTACAAAAGAATGATCGGGACAAAGTAACCGATCATATACGAGCTTGTGTTTGATTTCATTTCATTTGAGACTGGCATTTCAAGAGCCACTCCTCCGGGTCGCTAATAAGCAAAAAGAGCATTTAGAGCGCGAGGCTCCCCAACTCATAGCAGAGGATTCAAGTACCTCCAGCACAGGTCCTAAGCTGGCAGAAATATTGGCCCAAGGAAAAGATGATACTCCGGAGTCAAATCCCAAGTCATCATGTCAATGCAGCACGTCCGGGGTAAAGGACGAAGAGATCATGTGATGCCCCAAATTTTATAAAGAGCGAAACCATGAATAAATTTTTCGCTAATTAAAAAGGTTTATAAACAACTCACAATTATAGAAAAATTGACTACTAAATTTAACTTTGAAGAAAAAGAAATGACCTATATTTAAAAAAATATTAAACGATCATCCATATTCGCAGAGGAAATTTAAAACAATGGACATTATACGGAAAACTTTCAACAATTATAAAACAACTTCAAAATAAAACTTTGCATGACTCCGATCACATCCATCCACCACGTGCCACGTCGGACTACTAACCTGAAAAATTATTAATGAAAGGGGTGAACTATCAACAACTCAGTGGGGATGCATTGTCTAAATCAAATACACAAGCATAATCATCACCGTATACACACCTATGATTTCCATGGTTTGGTCAAACAAGCCCGTAGGCCAACTGTGGGTGTACAATTAGGTACGTTCATGTATGTACAATTAAGTACCTTCGTGTTTGTACAATTAAGTACATTTGTGTCATGTCATGTTTAACGTGCCCATACATATAACAATCATAACAAGGCATCTAAAGTAGACAAATAAGCGAAAGCCCCACCTTAATATGCAGTCGTGACTTGAAAACAAAATATGAAATCGCTTGAGCTCGAAAAAAATCCTAGACCTTGAAAGTATCGTTTCCTACATATAAAAATAAATTTAACTTAATACATGGCTTTAGGAAAAATTAGAACTGAACAGAATAATTGAAAGAAAGAATACGAATAGCTTGAAGAGATCAAAATCCTCTCGTTGGATCAAAATCAAGGCCAACTGGGCATGGGGCTATTTTTGAAACATTACAAATTTGATAGGGGTAACTATGAAATTGTTGGAATCTTAAAAGTTGACTTGTAGAATTTAAAACTTGAACGGGGGGCAATTTATAATTTCTGAAAAATGATAGCTTAAATTCCCCAAAAGATTCTTAATCCCTAAATCTGAAAGAAATTCCATCAATCCACAATCTCAAGAATTGTGGCTGCTTCATCCCTCCCATGGAAAATCCCGTCACCCTCTCCCTTCTCTCTCTCTCTCTCTATCTTTCTCTCTCTCTCTCTCTCATTTTTTTTGAATATCCACAGACTAAAATCTGTGGTTTGAGATTGATTGGAACTAGAACGAGATTTGATGCTTTGTAGTGTGTGGGTTGAAACATAATTTCCCGATGGTTGGTGACTTGGTGTTTTGCAGGAGGCTGTCGGATGTTGATAGAAAACTGGAAAATGATGGTTCAGAGGTGTTTTGGCTTACCCCTGTGGAGAACCGATGATTTGAGGGAGTTGGAAAACATAAAGTTTATTAATAAAGTTTATGCCTAATGATCTAAGATAATAGGACTCTGAAATTTTCGAGATTTTAGAGAGTTCTATACGTGAGGTGTGATGAGTGTTTGGAGATATCTGAAAATATAAGTGTATTTAGGTTTGAGAGTCCCTATTGTATTAGTGTATTAGGTTAAATCTATTTGGATATGTACAAATAAAATAAATTCTATTCTATCTGATAAAATTTTCAAAGGACTCCTTTTTGTCATGCCCCGTGACATTGGGGTGTCTTTCGCTATAACTACTGGTGGATTGTGCTGTGAATGACTGTATGTGGCTTGATCGGTTTTGTGGGTACGTGTACATGACCCCGGATGTTCAGCAGCCTACCCGGTAAGTTCGGGAGCTTGTCGCTAGTCGTGACTTGACGGTGAAAGAAGGGAATTGGCCATCCCTACCCAAACCGGTGGATCTTTGGAGCCGCATTCTGATGAGCCCAAGACAGGCGAAACCATGGTTGTCCCGAGGATAGCCGCCCCCGGGTGGTCGGGCGCCGCGGCATCGTGTGGGGGCGAAAAAGGCTAGGCCCGTGACATTTTGCTAATAAAATTTTGTAGATTTTTAATTAAAATAAAATACACATATGGGTTTTAATAAATTGGGGTTATAAAACAAGCTTATCAGTGTAATAATCATTGGGCTTACAATAATAAAAGGGTATTTCTATGTTGGACCAAAACTTAAAATCTTAAAAGGCCAAAAATCCCTATCCCAAAGATCAAATCATTTAAGGGGTGTTACAGATCAATCTTAGGCCTATGATGGGTAATTCTAAGGTTGATACTAATAAAATTAAAGTTTATTCTTCTTGGCAAGAATATCAAGCAAATTGGGAGAAACTCATTACAAGACAAGGGATACATCCCGAAAAAACAAAAATTGACATTTCTGGAAAATATCCAAGGGTGTGATGTTACCGAACTCCAATCCACACGATGTTAAGCGGTGGTATGAATTTGGAGCCTTGACTTCAATCTATACTACCTCCCCTGCTTTTCCGGAGATAAAACTATTACCCAAATGGATCCAGGAAGCAGTTTACGAGTGTTGGTCCAACAATGAAAGCCTAAAACGCAACGATACCTTGGAACTGTATTTCATTAGTGCAGCTCCAGAACCCGTGGGAGAAGGTAATCATGAAGCCTTTCATTACATTAAGCTTCGAAGACCAGATGAACGAGCTTTCAAAACTATCAAGGAAGCAAGTTCATAAGAAGTTACCCTAGTTACGTCTTTCACAGAAGATCAAATTTCAACAAGACGAGTATGGGGTTTATGGGTCTGTCTTATAGAGATGGACAAAGTCAAGTTTCCGTTCAAGTTTTATCAAAATTCAGTGAACGGGTCATTCTTGTTAAATACCATGACAGGAAAAACTACAAGATTTGTAGAAAACCTGTTCGAGAAAAAGAGAAGTTTTCTTTGGGAAAACAAGTTGACGGGGAGTAAAGAAACTCGTCGAAAATATTGCAATATGGCTCATATTGGTCACTGGGAAAATCGTGTTTGCCCGCCTGCCCAAATCAAAAGGAGCCGACCAAGGCAAAGGATTCCGACCAAAAGTTGATCGGAGATGTCCCGGAGACGGAGAAGGAAAGTCAGAAAAACTGCCAAAGTATCCAATAATTCGGGGACGACCAAAAAAGTAGATTCTCCGACATACTTGGTGGAGACATGTGACTCCATATACACGGAGACCCACTTTTCAAAAAGACAAAAGGTGGGGCAAAACAGTTGATAAAAGATTCCTTCCAATCCATTAAAAGACGAAGGAAACAGGTCAGCAGGATTTGGAGCCTTATCAGAATGCTTTGGATACCAGACAAGAATGGGTCACAAGCCATGTGAAGCTGATAAAGTATCTACTACTCTCAACAAGTGGGAGTAATAATTCAAGATAAATGCATCAATTACCTCTATATATACAAAGGTTTCAGAAGTCTAAAGGCATCGATCAACATCCATTAGTCTTCCAAGATAAAATTTCCTTTGTAAAAATAGTTGAGTGTTTTTAGAGTGTTGTTAAGTTTTCTGTTATGTGTAAGCGAGTGCAAGCCTCATATATGAGAGGCTAAACAAGTATTCTCCTCCCAAAAGAAGATTACTGATGTCATAAATTTTTCTTTAAGTTCTTATTAAAAGAAGGGCTTTTGTCAACATGTGTTCATAATGTTCTATTAATTTACCCATTTGAAGAATTATCTTATACGCCTGGAGTAGGAATCGAACCAAGGCTGTGCTGAGCCGTTGCTGAAGGAGTCGGTTAACTTGTAGACCATCTTCCCTGTTGGTGAGGTTGGACGATGACGTTTGTCAAACGGTATAGGGTCAGTCATTTATCGACTGGTGGCTTTGCAAACCATCTCACCCGGTGCAGTTTTCGGTCAAAAAGAGGTATGAATTTTAAGGGATTTATTAATTTTACGGAAGCATGTTGGGCCTGATATGATCGTAATGGACTATTTCCATTTTCACGTATAAACCTTAATTTGGAACTGATAACATAGAATCATGAGATCTTTGCAGAAGTATGTCCTGTTAAGTTATCTAAGTAGGTGTAACAATGTCACGAACGAAACATATGACAGAAAATGAGGTTGCTCATACTATGTGTTATCTACAACGAATTTGATCCTATTTTCTTATTTGCTATAAAGGGTGTATTGTGTACTTCTATGAATAATTGATTCCTTTTAATAAGGAAAGCCAAAGTTGTACTGAAACCTAGAAGAGCCATTCCTGATTTTACCCTCGGCCCTCAGGCTTCGGCCGTTGGCGGTGGCGCTCAATCTGCAGCTACTGACCAGTCAAATCTCACCCCCTCTCATTTTCTTTTCATTTCATTAGGCAATGGCTTTCAGTGGAATTTCTATTATTTCCACTTCGAACTATCATCACCTTCAACCCCATTTCCTCATTGTTCAGAATCTTGGAAAAATTCCTTCATATCCTGCACCAAAAATACCAAGACCACCACCCCTTTCTTCCTTCCCATTCTCCGCCACATCCTCTACTTCTTCTTCTTCTTCTTCTTCTTCTTCTTCTTCTTCTTCTTCTTCTTCTAATGTTAAATGGAGCGAAAGATTGCCAGTTTCTGTGGGCAGAAGAATTCTTAACCTCTCAATTGTTGGATTTCTGTTATCAATTGACCAATCCTTTTCAAGATTCTTGTTTTTCTCCAACGCCCTGGCATCACAAATGTTGGAGCTGGACAGATACACTGATTCCAAAGATGGGTTCACTCTCCTCATACCCTCTTCCTGGATTAAGGTTCTTTTTTATTTTTCCTGCCCTATCATAAATAGAACATTTTCACACACAATGACAGTGGACACTGGCCCATGTTAGCATTCTCAGCAAGACACTATCTTTTGACTGATTATACCCGAAATGGGCATTTTCTTCCATTTATGCAGTATGGGACACGATGAGAATCTGTTACTGTGCTTTGGTCATCCATAAACCTAAAGCAATTGCATATCCTTAAATTTAGGGCACAATGCTGGTTTTGGGAACTAATGTGGATGCAATCTATTTAATCAGGTTGATAAGGCTGGGGCAACTGTTTTGTTCGAGGATGCAAATAAAAAAGCAAACAATGTTGGTGTAGTGGTGAGTCCTACTCGGATTTCGAGTCTTGGTGAATTTGGGACTCCTCAGTTTGTTGCAGATAAGCTTATCCAGGCTGAAAGGCGCAAGGTTTGTTGATTTGGTTGTTTTTGCTAGTTGTGATAGCGGTGCTGTTTACGTTGGTCTTTGGATTTGGATGTACATTTTGGTGATTTCGAAGTGTTTGGTTGTAAGAAAACAAGTTACTAGTTGAAATCCATTTAGAAAGAGCGAGTGGGTTTTTGGGTGGTGGATCAGTAAAACATAAGACAAAATTGATACAGAGGAGTATAAAGTGATTTTAAAAGGAGGTATGAAGGTACATCTATGTGTCTGATTGATAAGTTGCTGTCATATTGTTAAATGTTTATGAATTCTTTGTTTGCTGTCTATGATTTGCAAGAGTGAGAACAAATGTAAAGCTTGTTTTGCAGTTTTGTTAAGAAATTTAGAGTGAACGAGTCTAGCATGACCATAAATTTGTAAAATTTAAAGCTCATTAAATTACGTTTGACAGGAAAGTTTTGTTTTAATTTTCTAATCAAGTAGTGGGCCTGATGTACTTTTTACACCATTGTTATCCTATTAACCCCTTAACACATGAACAAAGGTTAGCAACAGTATTATTATGGTTGGTTGACCAAATACATTAGTACTACTAAATACCTAATATGAGAGGTTAAGATCAAATCTGAATATGTGTATCTTAATCATAAACCATTACTAGTACATTATCAAATGCAAAGCTGATGCCAATGATATCTTGCATCAATTATGTGAATTTCTTCATGTCTTTACTTCCCTTTTCGACTATCTAGCAATTGGTAAGAGTAGAAGCCGATGTTCTTAATTTCTTGATACCCTGATTATAGGTGAAGCTGTTTTGTGTACGGAATTGAAAGAATTAGGCTACTTCCTTTTCTCCCCTTTCCTTTATCTTTTATTTGTTTGTTAAGCTATTTAATTTATACTTGTTCACTGGTTCAAAGTTCATTGAGATGAAACTTTAAATTGGTTAGGAAAGTACAAAGGAGGCCGAGGTAATTTCAGTGTCAGAGAGATCAGGCCATGGAGGCCTTCAAGTTTATGAGTTTGAATATAAGGTTGATAGCACCAGGGGAGGGCTAAAGAGGGTATTTTCTGCTGCATTTGCGACATCTAAGAAGCTCTATCTTTTGAATATCACTCACTCTGATGGGTTAGATAACCCTCTCGACATGGAAACGAGAATGATACTGGAACAAGTTATGCATTCATTTGATGCCGTTCCTTCAACCTAAATCAGGATCTTGTATTCTTCCATAATATCCTTCATGTTGCAAGCACCTGTTTGAGCTCAGAAACCGATGTAAGCTACTTTACTTTTCAGCTTTTTGATACTCTTATTGCTGCTTGCAAATCTATTGTGTTTACGAAATATTAATCAGTCTTGTAGCTGAAGTATTAAAAGCATTCTAATGAACATTTGTTGTGATCCCAATTAAAAGGCTTCTCGGATGTCATTTCTAGCTAGAAACTTGAAAGAAGCAGAAGCCATATGAAACAACATGGAATACAAAAGAAGAGCACGAGTACACTAGGAAACTGACTTATCAAAATGTTAGATGTAGTTAAATTGCATTTGAATGGATGGATTTGGATTTTAGAGGAGGATTTCAGGGAACGATTTTAAATGATTCCATATAAGATAGATATGAAATCCAACACAATTACTCAAATCATAGCATAAAATAGGAGTTCAAGGATTTGAAATCCATTGTATTATGAGATTATCCAAACAAGTTTGTTATTGAGGATTTGAAATTCTTAACTTCAGATCAATCGATCCAAATGAAACCTTAGAGAATTCAGTTATTGATTTTCCATTGCAACGATTTCACACTGAAATTGGGCGTGTAGGCATTTGAATTGCTTTGTTTCGCGGTTGAAACTTCAACTGCAACTTTACCTTCTTTAAAAAAAACATCCTTGCATAAGAGGTTATGTTGATTTTGAAGCAGGCAGAGACTATCATAATTTTGTGACACGGATACTCCTGTCAAGCGCAATAGTCTTCTGCGGCTCGTTGCATTGTTGAGATATTTTGATATAACTAGTAAGGTGCACGTGCGTTGCACGTGAACCATATCATTTACCAATATAATTAAAAAATAAATTATTGATGTAATTAAATGGATTTAGTTTTATAATATCATTCATGTCGTACAATGTAGTTTGATTTGAAGAGAAATTTGCTAATTGCTACATTAAAAACTTGTATTTTATGAAACAAAGTTTTATATGCAAAACATAGTAAAGACATTTGGACTTAAAAATCCATGAGTTTAAATAGAATTGTCACAGAATTAAATGAAACCGCATCAATAATTATCTTTTTTTTCTTATATCAGTAATTGTCATTATCTTGTGCTTGAGATTTTACCTTTTGGCATGTTTCATTTTGAAACCCTTAAAAGTGTCTTAATATCACTTGAATTGCGTTAAACTCTTAAAATTGTTTTAATATCACTTGAATTGCATTCTTTCCCTTCTTATCCTTTTCCAAATAGGTTGTATTTTTCAGTTGTCCCGACTACTACATTCAATTTAGTCTACCATTCATACATATTTGTTCAAATAAGTTGATGCTAGTAAGCCGATATGAAATATTTTAACACATTTTCTGCCTAATTAATTAAACAGGGGTACTTATCAATATTCTTTTTTAATTTTTGGAGCAGTACACAACTCTCAAATTTAAGCATAGGATACTAAAAAAAACTTGAAAAAAACACATTAAGCAGGAAAGGCAAAGTCCATATAAAATACATAGTGTCTGCACCTCGTGGGATGCCTCATATAATCTCCCTAATCTCATCCAGATTTCCCTCTTTATGCTGGCCTCTGCCAAACTTTATATATGTCTCCTTTCAATCCAATGGATAACAATTTCACATGTCTAACTACTAAGAATATTTAATTCAAAATCATTTCCCAACAATTTCAGTCTGCTTTACAATCTTCTCAATCTACCATATTTTGTAAATTACATTTTTGCTATTAGAATTCATAAAAGGCAAGGGACATTTTAGTCCAATAAAAAATTCACAGAAATCACACTTTTAATGAAAAAAAAATAATGAAATAGAACCCCACTTATCCTTCTCCCGAGCTAACCAATTCTGAGTTTGTTATTTAATGGAATGTAAAAGTGGATCCGAAAAACTCTCGAGGGAGAAAAAAATATAGCTAGATGGTATACATGCATAGGTCATGAGGTTGACTTATTAAACGTATGCATAAATTGAAGTATAACATATACATTCCAGTTTCATTTAAAGAAGTCAATCTACATCCCATAACCGTAGCAAACTCATTTTTATCCATAGATATCTCAGCATCAATATTCATCACTAAGCAAACAAAACAACATATCTAACCACAATAAATATATCTCTAAGAACAACAAAATGTACAAAGGGTTTTTGATAAATATTAGAGTACACAACATGTTGAAACACTAACAACACGGAATAACATTACTATGAATGTGTCAAGGACTAAAATAAAACAAAGATAACAAGAACTTATACGAATGTCATGATAAACTTTCATAACTTGTAGAGGGGTAAAAAGATAAAAACCCGAAATACGTTGTTGTAAAACATTTCCTAGGATTGTTCTTGTTCCTTCTCAACTTCCGCCTCATCCACCATTTCCTCCTTCATGTCCACCTCCTCATTTGACTGCTCAGTCACCTCAGATTCTGGCTCAACGGCCCCACAACACTCTTTCTATCAGTGACAGCATTGAGAACATGTTGGTAATTTCCTTTCTCCATGAACAGTTGCTGAAGATAGACCTTGCAGTATATGATCCCATCTAGAGCAGCATAGGATGGGTGTGCTAAGGGGCAAACCCATAAACACACTTGAAACATGACTTGTGGAATGATTCTCCCTCCATAGTCACCTGTTTGGAGTTTGAAAAATGAAAACATACTTTACCCATGAAAATGGATTGGGTTTTCAAGAACAGTTAATAGTTTTTTCTTGTGCAATATAATGAATCGACGGAGCCAGAAGTTTCAATTTTGCTGACAAGACTCATGATAGATATCTTAATCATATTAATGGTCTATTTCAAATTTAGAGGGGCCAAATTATGTATAATCTTGAAATTATAGACAAAGTGAGAACACAACTGTATAGTTTTGTTGAAGCTTAGACTAATTTTAAAAAAAAAATACCCATAAAAAATATAAATACTCTCGTGACATATGTTTCTATTTTATAGATTGCACCCTGTTGAGGGGTAATCTGTAAAACAAATATAAGCATAAGTGGAGTATTTTAAGTTAGGGGTATTTGTAATTTAAAAGATAACACAATTAGTTTGTAGTTTAGCTAAGCCATATGGAAAGTTTTATAATTATCCCTGAATATTATTATTGTGCATCATATTCTTAATCGTTATTAATATGTATGTGGTGAAAGGTGAAAAGTAGAAACCTTCTCGAAGGGGGTACACAATTTTGTTGCAAGCAGGACATTTGTCTTGAGTACCAGTTGACAAGCCAGATAGCTTACAGGGTGCCCTTGTCTGCAAAACACATGAAAAATACATACAATTTAGGATAGTAGGAGAGAAAAAAGAAACCCAAAATTAAGAGTTGGAACATATTGTAATAACATTTCTTCCTTTAGAAACCATGCTAATTAGAATCAGATAACACAAAGATTGGGTTAAGCCACAAGACAATTTTAATGTTACTCATTTCTCTTATTATTTAATTTAATTTTCTTCGGTAAAAGCATCAGCCACTTACCAGATAATTTTCCCTCCCTAGCTTATCTGCTCAAACATTAATCAAAACCCATAGAACAAATAGTGAACAAAACATAAAGCCAAATAAATAGTAAAGAAAAGAGACATAATAAATGTTTAAAAAACATAAGGTTATTACCAGTTTGAAAATTCTTACTAAAATTTTCAGACTCCTTGAAAAGTTGCTCAAAATGAGTCTTGCAGTAGAGAAATCCATCCATGGAAGAGAAGTTGCTCATCTGCCAGCAAACATTTTACAAAGATTATAAATCATATTCCCATCAAATTATTTTTATGTCAATAAGACGAAAATTGATAGGGCATCAAACCATCTTTCATTTTCTTGACAAGTTATAAAATTCGAGCAGATTTTCTGTCTACATATATGTACAAACATACGTGATGTGATTTTTTTTTAAATTAAACATACATGATATGAAAATTTAAAAAAAAAAACATACATGATATCAGTAAATTTTCCTAATGCAAGATTTACCAAATTCAACTATATTGTTATTTGCACCGAAATGTCACAAGAACCTTTTATAGTGAAAGGTCCCAATTCAAACTCATGCAGCACTGAAAACCAAAAAGAAACATCAGACTTATATGATAAATAATGCACAATGTATATACAAAAGAAAAAGAGAGAAAAACACATTTAGAGAGATGAGAGGCCTGCTATCCATAACCATGTCCATCTCATCATGATAAGTTTTTACATTAGCTCTGCGTTATTAGCACCAGGCACAAAACTCTCCCCAGCCCTGCTAGTTGGAGTATCGCCACTATGTTATCTTTTCCTGGCAACACCATGTTCAGTCATAGTAAAGCCGTTAATCTATGCATCAGATCTAACATTTTGTGGAGGACAAATCTTTGTGCCTGTTGCCAGCAGTCTCAGGTTATGGATGGTTGGACTTATTTACTGAGTCCTTCTTATCCAGGTCCATAACATCCATATTTAAAAGCTTCTTAACTTCAGTTAGCTTTTTCTTAGTAAGATCAAAGTTGGTCACATGTTTGCCAAGTCTGCATTTGCCACCAGTCTCAACAAAGCCATCATGTGTCATTTTGTCAATTAGCTTCAAAACTGTAGTCTGGATGGGTTCACCTTCAAGTTTATTATGAAGATTTGCCACTGTTATGTAGTTCATTGGAAGAGTATGATATAATGCCTTCATGTACATGTGATCTGCACTCATATTTCCAGCTTTTTTGTCATGGGCTACCATTTGTCCATTGACTACTTCCTTCACAGCATCAAACTCGTGGTCAAATTTCTTTTTCTTAATAATGACACAGCTCTCTCCTGCAGTTTTCGATGTAAAACTTTTATTCATGAGCTTCTTCATAAATTCTTCAATCAAGAGCTCTGAGATGTCAGGAAATTTGAGAGGACATCGGCAAGCTCGACTGTGTTAAGGTGGTATGAGTTGATCCATTCCTTTAGTCGCCCCAACTGTTGTTCATTTTCCGTTGGATCCTGGGCACCATCTTCATCAACCACTTCAGTATCTTCTTGAAGTTTCTATTTCTCTCTCACAAAAAATTATAGAAGTTTGATTGCACAACAAAACAAAAAGAATGAAAGCCACAAAGATTGTGCTAGAATTACTAAAGCTTGTTCAAACTAAAACATATAAGACCCGTATTTCTTTCTTTAATTTATCTTTCTCCCCCTTAAATTATGTAGCGACTTTCATTAGTTCCAGCTCACTTACTCTCCTGAATTATCTATGATTAAACAAACCTCTTCGAAATATCTGAGTCCATGACCAAACATACTTTGCCATATATATTAGAAGCATATGGCCATGACTCATGAGATCCAAATGAATCTGCACAACTGTAAAAATCAACAACATATGAAACTCTTCCACATTAAATCACACCAAGGAAAACTGGGAACAATGTTAGTTACTCACAAATTCTCATTAATGAAAAGTACTTCCTTGATCCTCCTCGTTATCTTTCTTTTAATAACAAAATATACATATTTTTATAGACAAAAGAAAGATGAAAAATGCAGCGTGCCCTTCGTAATTGATAATCACATAATCCAAGAAATTAAGAGAATTCTCAACAAATAATATCAAATCCAGCCCGCTTTGTCATAAGTTACAAAATGACATATTTATAACCATAACTTTCAATCGAGACCCCCTAAACAAAATCCACCATTAAGAGAAGCAAATATCACTACCAATACCAAAAATATTGCAAAATATGTATAAGTAAGATTAATTATATTTAAACCATCAGAATAGTTTGGTTTCCCGATGTTTGTACCTGTCGTGATTGCAAGAAGGGTGCAATGATGTTTCTATTCTCTTGCCTTGCGATCTGATCATATTTTTTGCTCAGTGTTTGCTTGACTTATTTATCTTTCCTCTGTCCATCGTGTCAAAGTGCGTCGTGTTTTTTTTTTTGTCATGACTAAAAGAAACACATGAATGTAACATAATTAAAAATCAAATGATTCTTGAAATGATATATAACAATCTCAACCTTTGAATGTTCAAGGCTGAACAAAAATTCAGTATTATTTTTTTCACCAACTCTAAAAGCACATTAAAAGAACATATTACAATACAACATATATACCTGCAACTTCTTATTACATCTACATGTTACCATTGCTGGGAAAATCATAAGAATTTCAACACACTCTATATATAGATCAGTAGGATATTCTAATCTACATGTCGATCTTCCTACAATTGAAATGCTTATCATCTTTCAAACCACAACAAAAACAGACACATGTGCAATTTGAAAACCATGCGAAAATATAGCTGGTAAGAAAATGAAAACAGCACATAATGGGTAGATAATTAATGTATCTGAATATTAAGAAAATGAAAAACACAATAAAGAGAAGAATTAAGAATAATTACCAGATTTTCAAATCTTGAGATGCTTATCATCTTTCAAACCATACCAGAAAGAGATATGAGAAGAAAAAAAAAAAGAAGATTGAAACCTGAACCTAAATTTCGTTGTCTTTCCAGCGAGGGAAAAAATGACATGTTGAATTCCCAATTCTTACCTGAGATGGAATCCCCATAAAGAAACCCTTTTAAAAATTTTACATCAAGCATAAATTCCTTTTTATGAACTGTACAGCCGCGAGAGGGACAATTTTTTTCCTGTTCTGCTTTCTCCTCGAAAGAGGTACGAGAGAGTAGTGTCGTTTCAGTGTTATAAGGATTAGGAAATTTTTGGGCGTTTCAAATTACCCTAGGTATAATGAATGTGAAATGCCTTTACAGCTTTTCTTAATAATTGTTAACTGCAATTAGGAGTCCAATGAATGTTAATTTTCCAGCTTTCATTAAAAATTCCTAACATACTATAATTATACTTTAGACCTAATTTATTAATAAAATACAGGGATATTTTGGTCTAATCATATTTTTACAGAAATATTCACCCTTTTATAAGAGTTAGGGATAGGGATTAGGGATTAGGGATTAGGGATTAGGGATTAGGGATTAGGGATAGGGATTAGGGATTAGGGATAGGGATTAGGGATTAGGGATTAGGGATAGGGATAGGGATTAGGGATAAAATGCAAACTCTCATGCTACTATTAATATTGAGTTCTCCACTCTACTTACAAAATCATATTGTTTCAGGTGGCATTGCTTTCGAGATCGATATCGATCGGGGAATGCACAATACAGAAAGCTACCTGTTGATATTCTTGTTTTAAAACTTGGACTAAGTTACATTATTTTTTGACCTAATATTCAGTGTATTTATTCTTTCATTTGGTACTGATGTCAGGCATATGAATGTATTTTAATTTGGGATAAGAAACATTTGTTAATTCTTCTAATATTTGAAGGCTGCTGGGATTTTACCTTTATACTTGTTAGAAACCAAATAAATATTTGGTTGTTGGAGGTGGATTGTTATGGTATCATTCTTCATCTAATCCGAGTTGAACACTGTCTTTCCACAATTCCGTAATCTGTAAAGGTCCCCACATTTATTAATCTTCCTTTCTGAGTTATCTTTTCTTGTCTTCCAGGAAAAGGGGAAAAAATGAAAAATGAAATATGTAAGAATTTTAGACATTTGTGAAATATTGCAGGCGCTTGATTGTGAGTTGTTAGAAGCATATGAATGCATATATTATAATATCGTAAAGTAAAATATTGACATCAAATTAATTATTTTTCAATCTAATTGTAAACATTATTGAAAAAGAACTTTTAAGAATCCTAAATGACATAAGGATATATATATATATATATATAATATTTGAAATTGTACTATAATAATTAATTTTTACTTAAACATTAATGTGTGAAATATATGATATATCACATGTTTATATATTATTTTGTAGATGGATAAACATACAATGGATTCAAAACAGAAAAGTCAACATTCCCATTCTCGGAATCCCAGTCTTGACCAGAAAACAATCAAGGAATATTCATTGCATTCTTATCTAATGCAGAAGAGCAGTGAAAAAATTGCAGAATCATCAATCAAGGAATATTAGTTTGTATATGTTGGGAAAAATCGGATTCCACATTTATCCCCTAGGGACAAGCAGAAATAACCGAGAAATAAAATAAAAATAACAACAATCCACAACACAAGATTTTACGTGGAAACTCCAAAATCGGAGAAAAACCACGGTTCAAAGAGAAAGAAATTCCACTATGTGAAACATTTTTACAATCACACAGACATTCTCTCTCCCGACTTCAGTACCCCACACTCTTGCAAACCTTTGACTAACTCACGCCTCTCTCCCAACTCTCCATACTAGAGAATACAAGAAAGGAATTTAACTAGAGTCAAAACACAAAGGTTAAAGTGTATTTGACTGTGTTGGTCCCAAGGGGTGTGAGTGTAAGGTTTAGAAGGGGGGGTTGAATAAACCTTACAAACTTTTCGATTTAGTCCTTTTAAAAGTTCAGAGTTGATACTACACAGTTGTGTCCTTGGTGGACAGCTAATTTAGTTAATCGGTAGAGTTAGTCACTCAACAGCACTGACTCGAGCCGCTGTTGAAAGAATAACTCAAATTTGTTAAGACTAAAGACTTAGCTCAATTGTAGTTTGTTTTCATTGGAAGACTTAACACCCTTAAATTTGGTTTAGTTATGATTTAATCCTTGGTTTGAGTACTTAGAGATTATCAAGTGGATAGCAAATTTATCGTGAATTAAATGATAAAGTGCAAGAATTAAAATGCTGAAATGTAAATGGCACGATAAGTTTTTATAGAGGTTCGAAGATGGGGTAATTCTTCTACTCCTCTCTTCTCCAACTCCTGGAGGAATCCACTAAGTATTGATCAGTATACAGAGTGGTAACAATGTCCGGATACAAGTCTTGATCACACAAATGACTTGATCCTTTGGGACTCGATCTGAGATGCCTTGGTCACGCAGTGGCTTCTCGTGCGACTCGGCTTCTTCACAGGGGCGGCTTTGCTTGCTACTACTGACTCACTTGCTCAAGCTCTTTGGATTTGATCACGAAGCCCTCCAAAAACTCGAGACTGTTCGACCTTGAACCTTCCTACAATCCTCCGTGGAATGTAGACCCCTTTTCTTCAAAGGTTTCCTCTTCAACTGATTGAAGCTATCTTTCCTTCACGGTGAGTGATGGATTGATTTTTCTTCGTAGTGTAGGGCTTGAGGATTAATCTTGAATGATTTGAGGATATTTTAGGTTACTGATTCAAATGTTTTCTTGAAATGTTCGTGGTTCGAGTAGTCAAGGTAACCTTCTCTCGAGTCATTCCTCGGCCTTTTATAGTGATCTTTCAAAAATCTGCCCGTTGAAGAGATGGGCTTATTTTTGAAAGTCACTTGTGGTCGCTTGGCTTGTCTTGTTGCGATCCTTGGAGTTGCCACTTCCTCGTATGAATTGTTCTGCAGCTTTTCGAGTTACGACACGGTGTAGTGCTTCCCGTTGGTTCATTCCCCTTGCACGCTTCTCGGGACCGAACACTTCGAAAAAGGTAGCATGGAGGTATTACTTGTTTAAGTAATTCTTCTTGATTTAACAACGGATCTCTTTCGATTATCTCGACTTGACCGCATTTCCTTGCTTTCCCCATGTGACTTAGAGTCGACTTTCAATCATTGGATGACTCTTCCACTTCAACTTGAGACTTGGCTATCTTGAGTTGACTTGATGATACTTTACTCACCGCTCTCACCGCACCTTGATCGAGTTCCCGTCTTCTCTTCTTTGCCATACTCTGTTGTCTTGCGGTGAGTCTTCCTTCTAGTCTCCATTGTCTTCTTGCATGTTTAGGCATAGTGACTTAACTCGAAACTTGACCCGGCCTATTTGTTACAATGCGCTTTACAACAAAAATGGGGTGCCAACTTCCTATTCTAAGTTTTACATGACATTCATCAAAATCTAAACAATAAATTTCCCAACAATTTCCCCCTTTTTTATGATGCCAAAACTTAAAACATTCAAAATGTAAATAGCATAGATACATACGGATAGTGTATTTACAGAGAATGTATGCGTATAATCAATCCTTTTATTGATCATAACATTCTTGTCCTTTACACAATCAAGTTTACAAGGTGTATCGAGCAAACATCTATGTCTACGCAAAAATAGAGAATTTACCGATTTATTACAGACTTACTTACATAGTATGTATTTACATAGTAAAATACATGAAGGGGTGGACATCAACACTTCATCTCCTTCGCCTCCTTCTTTCATCTTCTTGATTCTGTCATCTTCGGTCTTCTTCTTTTTTCTCATCTTGGTAGCCTTCTTCTTTCTTTTCATATGCCTTCCGGCGACTTCATCTCTTCTTAGTCTCTCTTGTCTTTCCTCCCATAGCTGAGTTTGTCTTTTATTTTCTTCTTCAATTCTTTTCACATACTCGGATTGTTCTTAGCCACTTGCAGATTGGCTACTTCGTCAAAACTCGACCCGATGATCCCTCCTTTCTTGCCGGATCTATGTACTCAATGTTTTTGGGCGAGAGGCCTGGTCCGAAACCTCTTCCTCCACCACGCCTTCTTCCTCTACCTCTTCCTCTCGGGCGTGTATTATACTTTGGGGTCTTCTTCTTCCCAAATGAAAGTGACCGGCGGAGTGACCAAAGCAGAGTGATCCGGTGTCTCTGCCGCTGTCGGCCTTCTTCACATAGCGTGAGACCCTTTTCCCGAACAAGTCCCGTGGCTTGAGCCATGGACATGTTTGCGAAGTATCCTTCGAGATGCGGCGTTTTAAATTCATCAACTGATCTTGGCTCGATTCCGGCATCGAGATGGCATAAGTGTCTCTGTCTCTTTGGAATGCCTCCATGTTGTTTCAAGATATCCATAACTCGGGCATTCATCCTTCCTTCCACTTCCTCCATCCCTCGCTTCAATTGTCTTTCTCTTTTCACCATAGACACGAAGAGTGTTGGAGTGGCGAGTCACTGGGAGTTTACTGCGATAATATCACCGTGACAAGACCTTGTTGGGGTTTGTGCAATCATTGGGGTGACATCTCCCGATCCTTTCCCCTCAACAGACTTTCCTTTCTTTGCTCTTGAGACCTCATCACTTTGTCTTTTTCCTTTACAACCGCTCCCTCCTTCTCAACGCGATCTCTTGATTTTAAGGTATTCCTCTTCCCCTTTTTGGCATCATCAAAGGAGAGAGAGAACGCTGAAAACATACTAGCAAGCGAGAAAGTCGAGTCTGGCGATAGTCAAGTTCTCGCTTGTCTGTGCGGAGTATCTTTGCACGAAACTCGAACGAGTAGCGTTGGATTGACTTTAAGCAACTTCATCTCACCGTGATGAGAAGGCTAAATTTTCGATCCATGTTTTCTTCCATACGCAGGAGCTCATTCTTATTTTGCTCACGCAATAACGCTTTATCTCAAGAAAGTGTGAGATTCATGCATGTGCTCTATGTGTTCTCTCGATTCGTCTTTGCATCGATTCTCATTTCGCCAGGACCAACGACTTGTTGAACAATGTTAAAATATCTAGCTTGTTCCACACGCATTGTTTCTTCTTTGTTGCCACCACTCCCGATTCGACTATTATGCCTCTCAAGTCGGCAGTAAGGTTGGCATCTCTCATTTATCGATCTCATGTCCATCGAGGCCTGGTGCCTCTCCATCCGTTCAATTTCAAAATAATGCTTTGAACACCTCCCGAACTTCGGATGTTCCCTTTGTTGTAGGCGACGGCCAAGCGGCGTCAAAATCATAGTCACCGAACGATGGTATCGATGGAATGACAGGATCAGTCTGTGGAAGCGCTCGAGATCTCTTTTTCGACTCTTCGGAGGTCGGGTACCTCCAGAGAAAAGGGAAATGATTCTACGAAGGAATCATCACGGGCAACTGGGATTTGTTCAATGATGAGTGGTGCTCATGAAGTTCCTTGTGGAGTCTAACTGCTGCTGCGGCTTGAGGAGCTGCGCGGTGGACTCTGTTTCACCGGGGTTTGTTGTGAAGTTGACCCGACTTGCTTTGCCGAGCCTCACTTGTCTCTCAACAGTCGGTCTCAAATGGTTTCTCCAATTGAGTTGGTAGTCCTCGGCCTTATCGAAGCGTCATCGACGATGATGAGATTTCCATGGGTGGCTCATCATCAAAATTTAAAGTTTGGCGAGTAGTCTTGAGGTCGGACTTGCTCGTGGTTGGGACATCCTCAAACCGAGTCTTTTGGATCGATTCTGGGGGATGACTCGGCTTCATCGTCTTCTTTCGATCCCGAAAGGTTATATTAGGATTATCATGGGAATCGTGAAGCACGCTTATCTCCTTTTCGAGATAGATCAATGATAGCGGGAGGGATGTTACGTACTTGGCCGTTACCACGAGAAGTCTCAACCTCCCGTTGGCCTTCATTACCTCCTGCGATCTCTCTTTGCGGCGAGGCATGGACATCCCTTTCGACGATGTCACTGTCTTAGGGTCTTCTGCGGTGGCATCCATTGAGTCTCAACCCCATGGATTGCACTTTCATCGCCAGTGTTAACTCCCATGGCTTCCTTCCTTCGTGCCTCGATTGCATCGCCAGCGTCATTAGCCTTCGGAGAGCGGTTGGCACCTCACCGAGACAGTCTCAATTGTCCGAGCTTCGTTGATGACAACTTGCTTTGTACTTTGTGGTTGTTTCTTCTCCACTTCGCCTCCTAGATTCGTAGTAGAGTCATCTGTAGCATCCTCCGACCTTGCTGCATGGAGGGAGTTTCCCCTCACCGGCGCACCACGGTGAGTGACTTGGAATGAGGTCACTCGTCCCCAAACTCCCTACTGTTTCTCTTGAGTGTTCAGTAGTTGGGGCGGTGGTAAGACACCTTCATTAGGGGTTGGCTCGACCGGGGTCCCCACTAACCCGTTTCATCGCCATTTCCTTAGTTCCTTTTTCCGAGTGAGTGGGGAAGTGGTGGCAAAGCAACAACGGTGGCAATATCTTTGCACCAATCCCATTGGGTCTATCTCCAATCGTGTTTTGGAGGACTCTCCTGTCCCTCCATCATTCTTTGTTCATGAAGGACTCGGATTCGTGCATTGCTTGCTGCATTTGCAACTCTTCGTGGCGACAACGGGTCCGAGATCCTCATCACCGCCGAATAGGGCGTCGAGGAGAGGATGTGTATGTTCGTGGTGCGGTGATAGGGCGATGATCTTTGGCCTTCTCACGTGCCTCGGCTTCCTCTGCTGTCTCTCCTTTTCCTTGTCCTTGAAGATCTGCAAGATATCATGCGATTTTCTTCATCGATCTTTGGACCACAGTGGTCACTCCAAGAAAATTCATCGATTCCTCTTCTTCTTCGATAAACTCGGTCGTTGGAACTGTTCCTGGATCGACTCAACTTCCACTTCCTCCACTCTCGCAGGCGATTTTGGATGTCGGATAAGGTGGGGATAGGATCATCACATCATCATCTCTATCGACTTCTTCTTCTTGTCCCTCATTCTCGGGGATAGAAGGTAGCAAGCTCGTGCTCTATCTTTGTCACCGCGTGCATTGCGGGAGGGGATACGATCCTGTCAACAAAGGCGAGTTAGCTTTCTCGCTACTTCTTGTGTCTCACTGTTCGAACTACGGTGGGTCTTGATTTGCCTCTACTGATCCCCTTCAAAGCAGACTTGGTTGTTTCATCAACAATTTCTGAGACTCTACTTCTCCAAATCTCCGTGTCTGTTTTTAGCCGAGTGGTGACTCGGTCGGTTTCTCAAGTTCGGGCGCTTGAAGATTCTTCTTCTTTTTTAGTTTGTACCGGAGGGATTTACGGTTCGGAGAGAGTTTCTTCGAGTCTTGGCGGCGGGGGCGTCTTTGTTGTTTTCTTCCGAGGAGTTGCCGTCTTGGCTTATCACTTCTCCTCTTTTTGACGATCGAGAAGGTATTTGAGATTCTTTCTCGGCCATTTACTGCTGGGCGGAGACACACGAGCTGGGGCGGAGTGACTTCGGGCTGCGGGGCGGGAGCATATTTGGTTTTCTTTCTTTGCGGGGGCAGCGGTTCTCTTAGCAAACGGGGGCGACTTTCTTCTTTGGTGGAGAGGAAACAATCGTATCTTCGGGTCACCGATTCCCCCTCACTTGTATCGCTCTCTTGGCGTAGGCTCTCTTCTATGCGCCGAGAGGTTTGATCCGAACATCCTCTTGTTTACATGGAACGCCTTTCCATGTCGAAGAGGACTCCTTTACCTCCATCACCGGCCAATCACCAGGCCGTATCCCGAGATCCTCTAAATGCTCCATTCTTCTTGAAGGATTTGTTCCCTACATTCACGGCGCAGTCTGCTGTAGACAAACTCGGCCCGGTTTACTTGCTTTTCTTCAATGATCGCGGCCATGACGATCAATTTTGCTGGATAGTTGGTCAAAGCCGCCAAATTTGATGTCTATGCATTTGGCAACTATGTCCAACATTTGTGGTAGTCCTCCTTGATAGCCTCTTGTTGGTCGTGTAGACTATCTTATCGGCATAGTCGGTCTTGCTACTTCCTTCCAAGCAACGACCAAGTCTACATCGACTTCATTGATTTAAGTGCTTTGCTTCCGCCGTGTGAAGCGATGTTACGCCAAATCTTTGGCGAGATGATGAACTCCTTCCCGTGAACAAAGGATTTGATCCCCTCATCGTGAATCTCGGCGTTCACGTGAACCGAGCGACCTCTTCCACATAGGTCATCGGGAGCTCCATCGTCGAAAATGGTTTTAGCTCGGACTTTTCGAGCTTTTCAAAGAATCTTCTTTATGAGGCGTCATCGGACCCCTATTTGACCATACCCTCGAAATCCACAAGTAGACCCGGTGTGGATTTGCTTCCATAACTTGACGAAATCATAAGTCGATGCCATTTTTCGATATTTCACGGAAAGAAACTTAGAAGTTGATTTGAAGATTGATAGGGTTTTGAGAGAGTTTTGCCTTTGCTTCGAGAGAGAAATGAACAATTTTGGTAATATGTGAGAGAAACGGACGAAAATGGTTTAAGTATGGTTTTACGAAAGGGCGTGCGGGTGGTTTTTGAAATGTGATCGAAATCAACGGCTTAGATTTTGCACGCCGATTAGCATTTAATGTCTCGAATTTAATGCGGCAAAGATTTATATCCAATCATAAGCTTGGTGTGTAGCTTTTGCTGTACACATCATCATTATCTTTGACGTCATTCTTAAAAACATTCCCGCTTAGTAAAAACGATTGCATTTTTGTCACTTTGCTCATAAATGACTCGACTTATCCCTTAGCCGATTTAACTCTTCTTCTCACAGTTCTCATAGTGACTCAAATTGTCATTAATTCAAATAGATAGTTTGTCTTTCCGATCGATGATTCATTTAGGCGATTTTGAGAATTCACTCTTTTTCCCTTTTTGTGTTTCATTTCCTTTCTTTGAGTCTTCCGAGTGTCACTCACTCAATTAACCCTAACTCATGCTTGAGTTCTTCAAATCTTGACTCACATAATGGTTTTGTGAATATGTCATTCAACTTGTTTATCGGTTGAAATATATTCAAGTGATGTCTTTCTTTTCAACATGATCTCTTATGAAGTGATATCGACATCGATATGTTTTGTTCTTGAGTGCAACACGGGATTTTGAGTGATTGCAATTGCACTTGTGTTATCACACATGATTGGAATTTCCTTTTCTTCAATTTCATAGTCTCTCACTTTGTCTCATCCATAGGATTTGGGCACAACAATGTTTGCCCGCAGATATGTATTCTCCCGGTATTTGTAGAGGTGGCTATTGAATTTTGCTTTTTGCTAAACCAGGAAATTAGCATGTTTCAAGCATTTGACATGTACACGAGGTGCTCTTCTGTCAATTCTACATCCAACATAGTCGAGTCTGAATAACCAATTATCTTGAATCCACCTTCCTTTGGATACCATAAGCCAACTTCTTGGCTTCCTTTCAAATATCTCAAGATCCTCTTGGGCTCATCATATGGCTTTCTTTTGGAGCGATTGAAATCTTGCACATACACCTACAAAGAAAGGTGATGTCCGGCTCGCTTCTTTGTGAGATAAAGCAATGATCCATAAGTGCTCAGTATCTCTTGTTTGATCTACAGGATTGCCATCCGCATCCATGTCCATTTTGATGATGTATTCATTGGTATTTTCACGTAAGACTTCTCTTCCATACCAAATTTTTCATTAAATCTCTGGTGTATTTTGTCGACTTATGAAGGTTCCATCCTTGATTGTTTCACTTGAAGTCCAAGGAAGAATGTCGACTCTCCCATCATGCTCATTTCGAATTTGCTTTGCATGAGGTTTGAAAATTTATCACCGCGATTCTTTGTTTGTGGATCCAAAAATGATGTCATCCACATATATTTGAACAAGCGATGCTCTTCCTGTCTTGAATTACGAAGAGTGTTCTATCCACTTTTCCTTTTGTAAATCCATTCTCAGTCAAGAATTGGGACAGTGTATCGTACCATGCTCTGGGTGTCTGTTTCAATCCATATAGAGCTTTCTTGAGTTTGTATACCTTATCTCCAAGAGTTTTCTGCTCAAATCCTGGAGGTTGTTCAACATACACTTCTTCTTCCAATAAACCATTTAGGAATGCACTCTTTACATCCATTTGATATACAATAAAATTCTTGTGAGCTGCATAGGCAAAAAACATCCTAATAGCTTCCAATCTTGCTACATGGGAAAATGTTTCATCAAAATCTATCCCTTCTTCTTGGCAATATCCTTTGGCTACTAATCTTGCTTTGTTTCTTACCACTGAACCTTCCTCGTTCATCTTGTTTCTGAACACCCATTTAGTGCCAATAACATTTTGATCAGTGGGTCTTTGAACTAACTCCCATACTTTGTTTCTTTCAAACTGATTCAGCTCTTCTTGCATAGCTTGAATCCAATGTGTGTCATCCAATGCTTGTGACACATCTTTGGGCTCTATTTGTGAGATAAAGCATGTGAACATAGCTTCTTGTTGAGTTCTGGATCTTGTTTTGACACCTTCTCTTATATCTCCAATGACAAGTTACGTGGATGGTCTCTCGGCCATCTTACATCGAGGTTGGAGTAAGTTAGCTGGATTCATTGATCGTCTTGCAAATGTGTTGCTTTGATCGACTCTCGTCATCACTTAGCTGCAGATTTTCCAGCTGTTTTTGAGACTCGGCTATCTCATCTTCATCCGAGTTTATAATTCCAAATTCCGGCTTGAAGATAGGGACTCTTCGCATGGTTGGTTGATTCAACTTATCACCGATTCTTCAATGTCTTCTCCATTTACATTTGGCTCATCGAACACCACGTGAATGGATTCCTTTGTAACCATAGTCCTCTTGTTGAGTACTCTGTAGGCTTTGCTTTCAGCTGAGTATCCCAAGAAGATACCATCATCAGCTTTAGCATCAAAAGCCTTTAGATTATCTTTGCCATTGTTATGGATGAAGCATTTACATCCAAATATTTTGAAATATGCAACATTTGGTTTTCTCCTGTCCAAATCTCATAGGAGTCTTTGTCAATCGTATCTGTTTATCATGCATCTATTTTGAGTGTAGCATCTTTGTGTTTATTGCTTGACCCAAAATCTTTTAGGTAGCCCCGCTTCGCTAACATGGTCCTTGCTTTGCTTCTTTGAGAGTTCTATTCCTTCTTTCGCAACTCCATTCTCACAGGAGTCCTTGCTGCAGATAATTCATGACCAATGCCATTTTCAATACAATATCGAGTTATTATACCATTTACAAACTCGGTTCCTCTGTCCGAATCTTATTTTGATGATGGTTTGACTCTTCTCATTCTCGAATCCTCTTCATCACCGTGTGGTAGTTTTCAGAGAGTTTCTTTCTTCTTACACATGAATATTGTCCATGTACATCTTGAGTAGTCATCTACTACCACCAAGGTGTATTTCTTCCCACTTATGCTAGCTTGGTTCAACTGGACCAAATAGATCCATATGTAGCAGATGCAATATTCTTGTTGAAGATGGACATGCCTTTTCTTTGAATGATGATTTGATTTGTTTTCCCTTCGACATGCGTCACATATACTCTCCTTTTTGTATCTTTTTGAGTCGAAGTCCTTCCACAAGATTGCTTCTAGCAAGCTTGTTAATTGTTTTGAAATTCAGGTGACTCGACTTCTTATGCCACGGCCAACTTGATTGGTTGTGCTCTTTGCTATGACAGTCTTTGGGTGTTCTTTGTTGACCAATCCACGATATACATGTTCTTTTGTCTCGCATCCTTGCAACACAACATCATTTGATTCAGTATCCTTGATTTGGCATATACTCATGTTAAATCCAACATTATATCCCTTGTCACAGAGTTGGCTGATGCTTAGCAAGTTGAAGTTGAGTCCTTCAACATATGCAACATCTGTGATTTCTAATCCATTTAGGGCACTATACTTCCACTAATACTTCCACTAAAGCTATAATTTACAATATCTTAACACTCCCCCTCAAGGTGGAGCATATACATCATATGCATCCATCTTGTCACATATATAAGTTATCCGAGGACCTCGTAGAGATTTAGTGAAGATGTCAGCAAGTTGATCTCTAGAGTTGACAAAGGAGGTCCTAATGATTCCAGATAGAATCTTTTCTCTGAGGAAATGACAGTCGACTTCTATATGTTTCGTCCTCTCGTGAAAAACTGGATTGGAAGAGAGGTGTAGAGCTGACTGATTATCACATACGAGCTCCATAGGACCAATGTCACAGAAGTGTAATTCCTGTAGTAAGTGTTTGAGCCACAAGAGTTCACAAGTTGCATGAGTCATAGCTCGATATTCGGCTTCTGTACTTGATCGAGCAACGACAGTCTGTTTCTTGCTTTTCCATGAGATCGGGTTTCCTCCGATGAATATCTGAATAACGTAGATCTTCGATCATTCTCATCTCCTGCCCAATCAGCATCTGAATACCCAATGATATTTGTGTGGCCTTTATCAGTGAAAACAAGTCCTTTTCCAGGTGACCCTTTAATGTATTTTACAATACGAATAACGGCATTCCAATGACTATCACAAGGAGAATTGAGAAACTGACTTACTATACTTACTGGGAAAGATATGTCAGGTCTGGTCATGGTGAGATAATTCAGTTTCCCAACAAGCCTTCGATATCTTCCTGGATCAGGATAAGGCTCCCCCTGATTAGGAAGGAGCTTTACATTAGGATCCATAGGAGTAGTAACTGGTTTACAATCTGTAAGACCCGTTTCTTCTAAAATATCAAGAGCATATTTTCTTTGAGAGATAGCAACACCTGACTTTGATTGGGCTACTTCAATCCCAAGAAAGTAACGAAGAGGGCCTAAATCTTTAGTTTGAAAATTCTGAAATAGGTGTTGTTTCAGTGCCTTGATACCTTCACAATCGTTGCCAGTAATTACAATGTCATCAACATAAACTACAAGATAGATATAGGTGTTTGATGAGGAGCATTTAAAGAAGACAGAATGGTCTCCTTCGCAACGGATCATCCCAAACTGCTGAAGAACTTTGCTGAATCGGCCAAACCATGCTCTAGGAGATTGTTTCAGGCCATACAAAGATTTTTGTAATTTGCATACCAATCCACACTCCCCCTGAGCAACAAACCCCGGAGGTTGCTCCATATAAATTTCCTCATCCAAGTCACCGTGCAAAAAGGCATTTTTGATATCTAACTGAAAGAGGGGCCAACGTCGTATGGCAGCCATGGCTAAGAATAAACGAACCGAGGACATTTTGGCAACGGGCGAAAAAGTATCACTGTAATCCTGACCATAGACTTGTGTGTATCCTTTGGCCACTAGTCGAGCTTTTAAGCGATCAACTTGTCCATCCGGACCGATCTTAACATTAAAAACCCATCGACAACCAACAACAGATTTTCCAGATGGAAGAGGAACAAGCGTCCAAGTATGATTGGAATCTAAAGCGGACATTTCATCAAGCATGGCTTTGGACCATCCTGGATGAGATAGTGCTTCGGAAACTGTCTTAGGAATAGAAACAGAAGACAACGTAGAGACAAGAGTACAATAGGTGGGCGATAAACGATGATAAGAAAGAAAATTGTAAATAGGATAAGGGTTACGAGTAGAACGTATACCTTTGCGGAGGGCGATAGGCAAATCAGGTGAAGCAGATGGATCCGGAGTAGGGGAAGAGATATCTGGAACAGGAGCTGAAGCACGTGACTCTATCCGCCGTTCATAAGTGATGCCATACCGATTTATGGGCGAAGGAGACTGTGGTGGAGAGGATGAAGGAATGGACATATCTGGAAAAGTAGAAGACTCAGGAGTGATGGAAAAATAAGGTATAGGCAATACCTGATCTAAGTCATGGGAAGGAATAGTCGTTGTGGCAAAGTATGAGATATCCTCAAAGAAGGTAACATCTGCGGAGATGTAGAAACGGTTTGTAGGAGGAGAGTAGCAACGATAACCCTTTTGAACACGAGAATAGCCAAGGAAAATACACTTGATGGATCGAGCAGATAGTTTATCGCGACCTGGAGAAAGATCATGAACAAAACAAGTACAACCAAAAACACGAGGAGAAACATCATATAAGGGGGCCATAGGATGCAAAATAGAATAGGGAGTCTGACCATTCAATACAGAAGATGGCATTCGATTTATCAAATAAGTGGCAGTTAAGACAGCATCGCCCCAAAACCTTAAAGGTGCATTAGCATATATCAAGAGAGTGCGAGCGGTATCAACAATGTGTCTATGTTTTCGTTCAGCAACACCATTTTGTTGAGGTGTATGAGGGCAACTTGATTGATGTATAATGCCTTTAGAACTTATGAAGGAATGAAAACGGTCAGAGAAATACTCTTTTGCATTATCACTTCGTAAGATACGGATTGTTTTGCCAAACTGAGTCATAATTTCCGAACAAAATTTTTGAAAAATATCGAACAACTCAGAACGATCTTTCATTAAAAATATCCAAGTACATCTGGAGAAATCATCAATAAAAGTGACATAATAACGATAACCTAAGAGAGACGAAACACGACTCGGACCCCAAACATCAGAGTGAACAATATCAAAAAGAGAGACAGCTCTATTATTAATACGATTAGGAAAAGAGACACGAACATGTTTTCCTAATTGACAAGACTCACAATTTAAAGACTCCAGCTGTGAAAGACCAGATACCATGATTTTTAACTTGGATAGACTTGGGTGGCCTAGGCGACGATGAAGAAGATCAGGGGATGCAGAAGCGGCACATATAGTAGACATTGGTGATTGAAGGTAGTAGAGACCACGAGATTCAGATCCTGCTCCAATCGTCTGCCCCGTATTCCGGTCCTGTATTAGGAAGGAGTCAGAAGTGAAGGTTATGGCACAATTTAAAGAACGAGTTAATTTGCTTATGGAAATTAAGTTAAACGGGCAATTGGGAACCAATAAAACAGAACTTAAAGATATTGTGGGAGTAGGTGAAACTCGTCCAACTCCAGTTGCCTGGATTTTAGATCCATCCGCAACAGTAATAAAATGTGGAAGTGTGGTTTGTGATATATCAGAGAAAATTGAGGAATTACCAGTCACATGATCAGAAGCACCAGAATCCAAAACCCATCCCGTAGGTGTAGAGTGAGAGAGACAGACCGTAGAATTACCAGTGTGAGCAATAGTAGCGGAAGATGTAGCCTGTTGGGCTGCCTTAAACTGTAAGTACTCTTTATAGTCACTAGGAGAAAGAGTAATCTCAGAATCAGATTGCAATTCAGAATGGGTTGGAGATTGAGCAATATTAGCCGTTTTCGGGGGAAAACCATGTAAGCTATAACACCGATCCTGAGTGTGGTTATCGCGACCACAGTGAGTACAATAAAGATTTCCTCTACCCCCTCGTCCACGACCTCGACCACGACCACGACCTCGACCTCCACTACCACGGTTATTCATATGAGAAACAAGAGCCGATGGCTCAGTCGTTGTTTGTGTGGTATGGGCTGAGAAAGAAACTCTGATAAGACGACTAATAAGTTCTTCAACCGTAGGGATAGTAGGATTTGTTAAAGCCTGGTCACGTACAGATCCATACTCTTTCGGAAGACCATGAAGAATAAATACCATGAACATATTGTCGAGTTTCGTCAACATTTGTGGAAGATCCGTACTGACTAACATTAACTTGAGCTCATCAATAGTGGATTGAGCCCGAGTCAAATATTCTGACAAATCGTGGTCAGTCATATGAAGAGTGGCAAGATTACGAACATATTCATACAAACGCTGAATGTCGTTAGCATAAAGGGTTTTAGCTTTGACCCAGACATCATAGCAAGTCCTATACGGACGAAAATGTGCCATTAACTTTGGCTCAATAGAATTCCACAACAAGGATACAAGTTGGTAATCAGCTTGTTCCCAATTATCTTTCAACTTAGCATCAATGTCTGAAGATTTTTTAGTAAGATGGTCGGAGAGATTCTGACCTAAAAACCATAACTCGACAGAGGAGTGCCAATTTAAGTAGTTCTGACCATTCAATTTTTCAGTTGTAATTGTAGGTGAACCTTGAAAAGCAAAAGAGACTAACCCCTTTTTGTGTGAGGAGATTTCAGTATTGTCAGCCATTTTAACTTCAACCAAACACTTTTTGTTTTTGTTTGTTTGTTTTTTTTTTTTTATAAATCAAATACGGACAACGAGAAAATAGTGTCTTGGCTGCATACAAGAAAAAGAAAAAAAAAGGAGGGGCCGAATGAAGAAAAAAAAGGACGTAAGACACCCGAATTGGAAGACCCACTAATCAAAGTGGTACCGATAGAAAAAGGAGAAAAAGGCGCACCGACGGCCCGGTGCGGCGGCAAATCGACGGCGGAGGCGCGTGGTGGTCACGCCGGAGAAGGAGAGTGGCGCGTGAGAGCGCGTGAAGATGTTTCCGGCGACGGGGTTCGAAGGTCCGCCGTTTGGAAGCCGGCGAGTCCGATGGTATGGCGCGTGTAGCCGTCGGCGATTCCGGCGAGGTGAACTGTTCCTTGGTCGATTAAGATGAAAAAAAAAAAAAGGGTTTTGGCCAAAAAGACAATTTGGGGTCATGGATCAAAAGCTTGAAAGGAAGATGGCAATATACTTAGTTTCTTACCGCTTTTTGATACCATAAAGAGAGGAAATCAATATATATGAATTGTATGTTAATCAAGTTTAAAATGTACATTATATAGGCAATAGATAGCCTAACACCTTTCGAAATTAAGGAAAAGTAAAAGTACCACTACCTAATTTAGGGCACTATACTTCCACTAATACTTCCACTAAAGCTATAATTTACAATATCTTAACACTCCTGGAGCTTCATTACCTCCAAATATAACTTTTGCGCCTTTGACTTCCTTGAATTTTGACAGATTTTTCTTGTTTCCTGTTATATGTCCTGAACAACCACTATCCATGTACCAGGTTCCTTGGCACTCACTTTCTTGAACCTGCAAACAAGGAAATTAAGTTTTAGGTACCCATACTTGTCTGGGTCCTGAGGGGTTAGTATTGTAAGATGATCCAACCAACCTATAGCCAAATGATTTAGCTCTAAGGGGTTGCCATCTATCAATGCCATAATCATAATTAATTTTGGCAAATTGCTTGGGGATTCTAGGTTCATACAGCTGTCTCTTTTGTCTGTATGCCTGTGTATGTGTTTTAGCAATTGCCTTCTTTGGGTAGTTGTGATATCTCTGAGTGTAGTGCCTAGGTGCATATGTGTGATGATGAAAGCTCTTATACCTTTGGAATGGTCTTTGCTGAGTTCTAGGCCTTTGCCATTTGGGCATATATTCCATAGGTCTTTGCTGATAGTTCACATCATTCCAATCAGCTTGGCTTGGGTATTTTCTACCATTCCCATCATATGTGTTTCTTTTATAGATCTTCTGGGATTTTTGGTAGCTCTGTTTCTTCTTTACAGAGTATTTCCTGTTTGGAGTTTGCTGAGGAACTTGGCTGAATTTCTTCTCACCGTTGTCTCTCAAAGACACTCAACTCAGTCGTTTTCTTTTTCCCTTTATAACCAATGCCAATTTGCTTGTAATTGTGCTTTGGAATAAATGTGTGTGCACCATTTGGAGTTTTGGATTTTGAGATACTTCATTGCTTGAAGATCCTTTTTCCAAAATCACTTTTGGAGCTTGACATAGCACAGAGGAATTAAATCCTAAGCCTGTCTTGTCTCCACATTCTCTTTGGCTCATGATAAGATCATCCAATGACTTAGATGCCTTAGTGAATGAGGCAATCACATTTTTGAGGTCATTCTCCCTTTTTCTATGGCGGCTATTTCTACTATTAGCTTGGCATTTTCATCTTTAAACTTTTATTCTCATCGGCTATTTGACTTAGAGTACTCGGCTCCTTAGTCACCGTGAGTTTTGGCTCTTGAGTGAGTTTTTTTCCTCATTTAGTAGTGTGTGTGAGGATTTAATGTGTTCAAAATCTTTCATCATTTTGCCTAATGAATCATAAAGATCGAGTGGGTGATGAAGTGTGTGTCACATCGCTCACTATCACTAGAATATGAGTGTGATGAGTCGAGTGTACCTCATCTTCTTGGTCGAGTTGGTCTTGTTCCTTGGCCATCGAGACGGATCAAGGCTTCTTCTTCGAGTCACTTGAGTAGGCGGCTTCACTACTCTCTCGAATCGGCCTATGTCTCTTGACTTGGTGTCTCGGATCTCTGCAGACCAACATTGCCTTTTTCTTTTCTTGTCTTCTTTCTCTCAAGACTTTTCTTTCTTCTTCATTCCTGTATTTGTTGACTACATGATATGGGCAATCAATGGCATAGTGACCCGGTTACCTACAGTTCAAATAGATATTCAACATTTTGATCACTCTTTCCATTCTTGGATTGTCACCCTTTGATATTCAGCTTTTTGATGATCTGTTCTCTTGGTTGGCCTATCTTCCCTTGACTTGGAGGGAGCTGAGTGTCTTCTGGAGGATTCGCCCTTGCCTTTCTTGTAGTTCTTATTGAAGAACTTGTTGAACCTTTTAACCATCAGGGCTATTTCCTCTGGGTCAATGACTTCTTTGACCTCAGCTCTCTTACCATCCTTAACAATTAGAGCAGTTGTTTTGGGTACAACTGTCTCTTCCTGGTCTTTTCTTCTCAGCTCAAATTCGTAGGCTTTGAGATCTGAGAATAGCTCATGGTTGGATGTCTTTGATAGGTCCATGGAATATCTTAGTGCCATGGCCTTCATTTCCCATTCACCGGAGACTTTTTAGGATCTTCATACACATTTCTTCATATATTCTTTTCCAAGAGCGAGATAGCTCGTTGGTAATTTACGTGAACCGAGCATCCAGTTGATCCAGGTTCTCTCCTGCGATCATTTTGAAATTCTCGAATTTTTGTACAAACTTCGATAATTTATTTTCCTTGATTTGCTCCGAGCCTTCACAAATCAATGTTAGCTTGTCCCCATTTCTTTAGCCGTTCGCATGATTTGACTTTATTGAACATGGCTTTGTCCAAGGTTTTGTAAAGGGTGTCCTTGGCCACATTGTCCAGTTATATCTTTTTCTCATCGTTTGTCCATTCGGTTCTTGGTTTTTCAACCATAGCCGGTCTAGAGCAACATCCTCTTCGCCTCTCACCGCAGCTCTCTCCTTACATACCGTGTGTTCACTTTTAAAATTTGTAGTGGCCCATCCTCTATCACTATCCACATCTCATCATGTAATCTTTGATAGATGAGCTCGCATACGAATTTTCCAATCATCAAATTCTTCAATTGTGAACATAGGGATGCGTGTCAAATTTGCTTCCATGATAATAACTTTTGATGATAAAAGGAGTTTTGAAAACTTAAGTACTAAAACAGACTTTGAGAAATTTGGAGATCTAGTTCAAGAACTAGTCACGGAAGGCTCAATGAACCAACCGCTCCGATACCACTTGTTGGTCCCAGGGTGTGAGTGTAAGGTTTAGAAGGGGGGGGGATTGAATAAACCTTACAAACTTTTCGATTTAGTCCTTTTAAAAGTTCGAGTTGATACTACACAATTTGTGTCCTTGGTGGACAGACTAATTTAGTTAATCAAGAGTTAGTCACTCAACGACTTTCACTGACCGAGTTTGTTGAAAGAATAACTCAATTTTAAGACTAAAGACTTAGCTCAATTGTAGTTTGTTTTCATTGGAAGACTTAACACCCTTAAATTTGGTTTAGTTATGATTTAATCCTTGGTTTGAGTACTTAGAGATTATCAAGTGGATAGCAAATTTATCGGTCAGAATTAAACAGATAAAGTGCAAGAATTAAAATGCTGAAATGTAAATGCCACGATAAGTTTTTATAGAGGTTCGAAGATGGGGTAATTCTTCTACTCCTCTCTTCTCCAACTCCTGAAGGAATCCACTAAGTATTGATCGATATCGAGTGGTAACAGATCCCGATACAAGTCTTGATCACACAACTTGATCCTTTGGGACTCGATCTGAGATGCCTTGGTCACGCAGTGGCTTCTCGTGCGACTCGGCTTTTCTTCACAGGCAGTGCACTTGCTACTACATGCTCACTTGCTCAAGCTCTTTGGATTTGATCACGAAGCCCTCCAAAAAACTCGAGACTGGTTCGACCTTGAACCTTCCTACAATCCTCCGTGGAATGTAGACCCCTTTTCTTCAAAGGTTTCCTCTTCAACTGATTGAAGCTATCTTTCCTTCACAGGTGAGTGATGGATTGATTTTTCTTCGTAGTGTAGGCTTGAGGATTAATCTTGAATGATTTGAGGATATTTTAGGTTACAGTTCAATTGTTTTCTTGAAATGTTCGTGGTTCAGGTAGTCAAGGTAACCTTCTCTCAGAGTCATTCCTCAGCCTTTTATAGTGATCTTTCAAAAATCTGCCCGTTGAAGAGATGGGCTTATTTTTGAAAGTCACTTGTGGTCGTTGGCTTGTCTTGTTGCGATCCTTGAGTTGCCACTTCCTCGTATGAATTGTTCTCGCTTTTTCGTAGTTCGACACGGTGTAGTGCTTCCCATTGTTCATTCCCTTGCACGCTTCCTCGGGACCGAGCACTTCGAGAAAGGTAGCATGGAGGTATTACTTGTTTAAGTAATTCTTCTTGATTTACGTGCAACGGATCTCTTTCGATTATCTCGACTTACCGCATTTCCTTGCTTTCCCCAGGTGACTTAGAGTCGCTTTCAATCATGGATGACTCTTCATCACTTCAACTTGAGACTTGGCTATCTTGAGTTGACTTGATGATACTTTACTACTCACCATCTCACCGCACCTTCATCGAGTTCCCCGTCTTCTCTTCTTTGCCATACTCAATTGTCTTGCAAATGAGTCTTCCTTCTAGTCTCCGGTTGTCTTCTTGCATGTTTAGGCATAGTGACTTAACTCGAACTTGACCCCACCTATTTGTTACAATGCAGTTTACAACAAAAATGGGGTGCCAACTTCCTATTCTAAGTTTTACATGGCATTCATCAAAATCTAAACAATAAATTTCCCAACAGACTGGTGCAATTGAAACCACACCACATGGGTTCCTTAAATAACCTTAAGGTTCCCACCCATTTTGTTCCACAAGCAATGTAGGACAAAACTCACTTCTTTTATTTGACACCAAAAACCAACAAACTCCACCTTGGCAAAATAAAAGAAGCTCCATTGTCTTCACCGACAATCACGATTCTCAAACCCGAGAACCATCATTCTCAAATCGGAGAACCCTACTCCACCATATGAGTAGACCACTTAGAATACACCATTCTAAGAATTTTCTTCGGCACATGTCGAAAATCCCGCTGAAATTTACGGTGCAACTCCCAACTTTGGGCCCTCCTGGAAGTCCTTCAGCCATCGACATAATACACACCTTGCATCCATGCCAAACCGATACCCATGTGTAAATTCCACCACACACCCTGCATCCATGTCAAACCAATGCCCGTGTAAAATTCTACAACACCCTGCATCTTTCCATGACAAGCCAATGCCTGTGCGCAAATTCGTGGACCCGCTAACATAACTGCATCCTCTTTCATGGCAACTTGACATGCCAAAAAGACATACATTTTCTCATTAGAGAAAATCCCCACTGTCACAATGTTAGCCCGGATTATGAGCTATTTGACAGATTACTCCACCTCCACTTTGACAGTTAACCTTCAAAGCCTTGTGTAACTCGGATTGTACTATCACATCCTTGACTTATACATGCCATAAGCCAAACTCGACCCTTCCATCAAATTTCTCCACCTGCTTGAACCACCCTAGCTTGATGAACAACCGCCTCAAAGAGACCCCTGATACCGGATCAAGAAATCGTTTATGATGTGAAAGGTCAGACATCGCTGCGAAAATGTATCCCCTAGGAACAATCGGATCCCATATTTATCCCCTAGGAACAAGCAGAAATAACCAAGAAATAAAATAAAAATAACAACAATCCACAACACAAGATTTTACGTGGAAACTCCAAAACCGGAGAAAAACCACGACCCACAGAGAAAGAAATTCCACTATGTGAAATATTTTTACAATCACACGGATATTATTCTCTTTCCCGACTCCGAGACTGCCACACTCTTACAAACCTTTGACTAACTCACACCTCTCTCCCAACTCTCCATACTAGAGAATACAAGAAAGGAATTTAACTAGAGTCAAACCACAAAGGTTAAAGTGTATTTGACTGGTGCAATTGAAACCACACCACATGGGTTCCTTAAATAACCTTAAGGTTCCCACCTATTTTGTTTCACAGGCAATGTGGGACAAA
The DNA here is from genome assembly GCA_016081115.2 of Rehmannia glutinosa. NCBI lineage: Eukaryota > Viridiplantae > Streptophyta > Magnoliopsida > Lamiales > Orobanchaceae > Rehmannia > Rehmannia glutinosa. Next base: position 257,632 of record JABTTQ020002196.1, on the reverse strand, counting down.
ACTCACTTCTTTTATTTGACACCAAAAACCAACAGTATATGCAAGGAGGCTCTATTGCCCGTTGGCAACGTTTATAATCTTTAGTTTAAGTTATCAACAAAAGTTTATCGTTTCGGAAAAAAAAAAAAAACCAGTCACCACCTTTACAAAGTCAACCAAGTGCCGTAGTTATAAGTATATTTGTTTCTTTCCAAAAAGCCTTTTTCAACACCAAAAGGATTTGATAATTTCATGTGAAAGCAAACATGCAAACCAGCTGAGACGCCAGTTGCTTCTTTTCAAAGCCTCAAACCATACATTACTCAATTTTATTACCAACTTGATTAAGCCCAAGTGTGAAAAGGAACGGCGTTCAACTTCTGCTGTCAATGAATTGCACTTCATGTTGTTTAGTATATGATATATGATAAGCACCACCAAATAAATCACTAGTATATGAATGAGTCAACTGCCTCTCCTTATAAACTGCATACATATCTTAGCTGCCTTTCTTGAATAGCAAAATATTTTTCCCTTCCGGTATCCATGCTTTTTTAGTAGTTTCAGATTTTTCACTTTGTTGAGTTCTATGTTTGCAGAGTATTAATTGATTTTCTCAAGTTAAAGATATCAGAGCTGACAACAAATGGAACAGATGGATCCGGCTGAGAAGCGGCTCAACGAGCTTGGATACAAGCAAGAGCTTAGAAGACAAATGGTAATTTAATTATCCAAATTATCTAATATTCACTTTTTCCATTTTTCTTTTTGGCACTTTTCTGGAAATTCCAAATATGAAGCTTGCCTATTGGAAACTATGATAACAGCTTAATTATTAGACACTAAAGCAAAGGTTATGCTTGTTTAATTGTGGTGCAGACCTTATTTAAAACACTAGCCATTTCATTTTCAACAATGACACTTTTCACCGGGATCACTCCTCTCTACGGTTCGAGTCTACTATATGCGGGACCAGCACCTCTTGTTTGGGGTTGGATTGTCGTTTCATTCTTCACCTGGTTTGTTGGACTCGCCATGGCTGAGATTTGCTCATCATTCCCGGTTTGTTTCCTTTACTACCTTTTTTTTTTATTGCTGAGAAACATATTTGTTATGAATTGACTTAACTCCATAGTTAAGTGGTTTGCATGGTGATCCGAGGCCAACGTTTCTAAGTATGCACAAAATTGGGCAAAAACTTGTATGGGATGGTTTCATGGACGTAGCCCGTGAGACGGATCCGTCCATGTAAGACCACCTCTTCAATGATTAACTACTTAGTAGTTCCGGTTGTGACTTTATAACGTGTATATAGATATGAAGCCCTGTTTTCATATGGATCACAAACATTGCTACAAAAATATTTCTAGTTCTTCAGTCTGAACAGCTATAGCATTTCTGAATCTACAGACAACCGGATCCCTGTATTTTTGGGCTGCACATTTAGCTGGTCCGAAATGGGGCCCTTTTGCGTCGTGGTGCTGTGCTTGGCTTGAGACGATAGGTCTGATTGCCGGCATAGGGACACAGGTCTGCATATTTAAACCATTTCAAAGCAACTGCGTTACAATTCACATGGAGGGTGGCCAAATGTTCTTACTAATTCACATTCCCTTCCTATTTCCTTGCATGTTTTTTAGGCCTATGCAGGATCTCAGACTTTGCAGAGCATCATTCTGCTGTGTACTGGTACGAATAAAGACGGTGGATATTTTGCTCCTAGGTGGTTATTCTTATCCATGTATATGGGACTTACGGTTATATGGGCAGTACTCAACACTTTCGCATTGGAAGTTATTGCGTTTATTGATATCATCTCAATATGGTGGCAGGTGCCGTCCTTACTTCTTTTCTCATTTCAAATTTTCACTCAATGTAATTTTTTTTAAATGCTAGAAAAATGATAATGACCATATGACAGGTGATAGGGGGATTAGTAATTGTTATTATACTTCCTCTCGTGTCCCTGACAAGACAGCCAGCTTCGTACGTATTCACTTCATTCGATATGGCTCCAGAGTCGACAGGGATATCTAGCAAAGCATATGCCGCGGTTCTTTCGCTTCTTGTGAGCCAGTATTCTCTTTATGGATATGATGCTGCGGCACATCTGACTGAAGAAACGAAGGGTGCAGAAAAGAATGGTCCTATTGCAATACTCTCTAGCATAGGGATCATTTCAGTTTTTGGATGGGCATATATATTGGCTCTTACTTTCAGTATTCAGGATCCTGCCTATTTATACGACACATCTAATGAAACTGCGGGGGCATTTGTGCCGGCTCAAATACTATATGATGCGTTTCATGGGCGATACCAGAGTGGTACTGGAGCGATAATTTTACTGATTATCATATGGGGTTCGTTTTTCTTCGGTGGGCTCTCAATAACCACCAGTGCAGCCAGAGTGGTACGCCTAGTATACTTATTTTGATGCTTTGATAATTACCTACTTCATTTAGGCCTCATACCACTAGTCTTAGGGAGTGTTTTCAAACACAAAAAAAAAAAAAAAAAAAAAGTGATTATTAGGTTTTGGCTGGAAGAAAAACTAGTTTTCAGTATTTTCAAATGTCAACTTCTGTTTATTTTTTTTTTTCTATTCTACATAATATCATCAAAATCTAAAAGCAGTGCTTTAGTTTTCTGAGTCTACTTCTCGTTTGAGTACTTTCAGGTGCCTTTACAACTTAATCTTTAGACACTCTTTTAACTTATTTAACTTTTAGCTTCTATTTGCAAACATATACCATCTTCTAATTCTCAACTATTTTCCGCTTCTACTATAACAAATCATGTCCTCTAAAAGTAGAAGTTTTTGCAAGCACTCCCTTAGAGGACGGCATTTTACATGAAAATCATAGAATTGGCTTCTTTGGAATCAATCTCTTGGAATCATCCTATAATATCTCTACCTGGTTTTTAAATTATCGACTCACAAATTCAACACAATTATCCAGGTTTATGCTCTATCAAGAGACAAAGGAATCCCATTCTCATCAATATGGAGAAAACTGCACCCAAAGCACAAAGTACCATCAAACGCCGTATGGCTTTGCGCCGCTATCTGCATTCTTCTAGGACTGCCAATCTTGAAGGTCAATGTAGTCTTCACTGCCATAACTTCAATATGCACAATTGGATGGGTTGGTGGATATGCTGTTCCAATCTTTGCCAGATTGGTAATGGCAGAGGAGGATTTTAATGCTGGACCATTCTATTTGGGAAGAGCAAGAAGGCCAATTTGCTTAGTTGCATTCTTGTGGATTTGTTACACCTGCTCAGTTTTCCTTTTGCCAACATACTATCCAATCACTTGGGATACTTTTAATTATGCACCAGTTGCATTGGGTGTTGGTTTGGGGTTGATTATGCTTTGGTGGATGGTTGATGCAAGAAAATGGTTCAAGGGACCTGTTAGAAATATTGACACGCCCAACGGGAAGGTCTGATACCAGTTGTTGGCTTATACAGATTAGGGATTAAATACAAAAACCACCCCTATAATTTAATCTAATTACAAAAAGCTCCAGTTAATTTTAAAATTACAAATACACCTGAAGGTATTATAGTATTATAGACACACACTTGATATTTGTATTTGCTTAACAAATACCAATCTCTTGAGGGTGCAATCTGTAAAATAGAAACAAATGTTAAGAGAATCATTGTAATTTTGAAAGATAACTAGTTTTTGCGTAATTAGATTGAATTTTAAAGGCATTTTTTTTGTAACTAACCCGACAGATTATGCACCTGTTATTAGAAACATAGTTTTGCTCCATCAAGCACTATATACATAAAACATAGTACATTTCCTTTCTTCAAAAAGATATGTGTGCTACTCAAAGACAATCTCAATTTGCCCAAGTGTACACTTTATGAAATACTAGTAAGGTGCACGGGCGTTACATATGAACTATATAATCAATAGCATTCTGCGCAGACAAACGCCGATTGCATGGACAGATGCAGATTGTCTGGAGGAGGATGTTTTATGAAACCAATTTCCCATCATGAAAAGCCGGCCGAAAAGTAGTCTCGGCTTCAAAACAAATTTCTTGAACCATTCCATCTTGAGAAACTGGAAAACGAGTTGGCAATAGCTGCATTTGAGATTGAAGCACTTTCCATTCTTCTCTAAACAAATTGTAGCTCGAATTTTTTGCCAGGACATCAACAGACACCTCCATCCTCTCAATCATCCCACTCGCATATCGTTCAAACTTTTCGATCTTGTCCAACAAAAGCGAATGCCTTCCTAAATCCATTTCGCTCGTAATTCGGTACATATTATCTCTGGCTTCTTCTACCCTAGCCCAAAAACACGAATCTTGTGTCAAGCTTGCAAACTTGCTTCTCGGGTTTCTTTCTTCATCTCCAACTTTACGGTCTCTCCACCACTTGTCGAAAATCTTGAACCTTTTTTCCCTGCCATGCTCAATATAGTGTCCCTTCTTCTTATGCATGCCTGTCCTGTAATATTCGGCTATTTCCAGAGGCTCGACAAGGAGTTTGTAAAATTGAGATGCGTTCACGTACTTTGGGAGGTTGTGAAAATCTTGAGTAAGTTGATTTGTTTCGAGCATGTTGATAACTTCATCCCAAAACTGTCCAAGTCTGACACGGTTCATGTTAACTTTGGAGCCTCTCTTTGACGCACTTCTTCTCTTGAACGAGTCGTAGTATCCCAACTGATCGTCAGAGTCATCGCAAAACGCTTTATACCACTCTATCTGAGCTCTAAGAGGAGTGATTTTAGCTAAGGAAACAGCCATCTTGGCGTTGTTAAGGTTGCGCCTACATCCTAATTGTCTTGCCATTCCAAGACAGTTTTTTGCAGCCCCATAGATTGGTTCCTGTCGGAAAACAAGCAAACAAACTAGTTAGTCATGGCCTAGCATAAACTTGAAAGATCTTTGGATCTTGTAGAGCTATAGGGAGTGTCTACACAAAGTGATTTATTGTAGAAAAACAAAAGCAGTTGAGAATCAGAAGCTGATAGTGCATGTAAATAGAAGCTAAAAGTTGATTAAGTTAAAAGAGTGTATTTGGTGACTAAATTGTAAAAGCGTTTTATTTATGTATAAAAGTCAAACCAAAAGCTGAATCACGAATTTATAGCACCCCTCCCCTGTTTTAGATACTGATTAAAATTATGCAGAATCATAAACACAAGTTGGTATTTAAAAACACAAACTATTTTTTGTCCGGCCAAAAGCAGACTAAGTTTTTGCAAACACTCCCTTAATTACCTGAGAAGCTATTCCTGATGATTGCAATGCCAATGCAATCCCTGCTTCATTGCTCGACTCAGAAAAATACACGTCTGTCAAGCTTTTCCTCTGTAAGTACTGCCAACAAACTCCCCCAACATAATTCTCATACTTGAGATGATCTTCCACACAGGATTTAGCTGAACCCTTCGCTAGCGTCAAGTAAAGCAACTTGACGATAGCCATTCTGTTATCCAAGCAAATGGCTCCATTTTCCGTGCAAAACAAGTAGCTCCCAAACGGCCAAAACGAACTTCGTTCTTGATCGTTACCTCTTCTTGACCTCTCTTCAACACAAGCCAACACCTTATCGAATACCTCAGCTATGTTGTCGAACGACAACTTGGGAGCAAGTTGAGTTAAATATGGAGAAGCCATAGATAATTGCCAAAACTCGAAGAGGGCACGAAGCTGGTCCATGAATGGAGATGCCGGAGCAAATAGCAGTCTAGGCACTATATCATGCTCCGCCACTACGTGGAAAAAATTCCCGCCCCATCTTTCTTGGAGGATCGCTTGTGAAAAGGATTGGTTTCCGAGCATTGGTGAACCGTACGTGATGCACAACACGTGGATGGAAGGTGAAGCGGTTTGAATAGTGGAAAGGAGCCAAAGGGCTGAGAGAGAAGCAAGTGCTCCTCCTAGGGAATGACCGGTGAAAACAACTGATTTGCTTTCGTTCAATATTTCAAGCATCTGCATCATTAGATAATTGTAAGGTTACTAGTAAATATGGATTTTATATGGATGTTCATTCTATTTCAGGATAATGACAACTATAAATTCAGTTTGAGTTTACTAATGTTGATGATTTTGTAGCTGTTTTTCCAAAGCTATTAATAACTTCATCATTACCTAAAACCAATTCCCAAAAGAAAAATGTTCAGATTTGTTTCATTCTTGTTATGTTGTACAGAACTGTGACAAAGTGCAAGTACCTCACGCAGACCTTGATTTCAATATGTTTGTAAACCACAATTCAAATGGGTGTCAACTGTCATGTGTCTCAACTCTATAATAGCTACAGATCAATTATTATGTTATAATATTATACTGTCAAGATATTCTAATCTTTTTCCTATAATACACAAAAAAGAAAAAAAACGAAAGAAAAATATTTCATTGTTTAAGGTTTATTTTTTTGTTTTTATCTATTTTTTATAATTTGAAGTCAGTGGTGGAAATGGAGAATTCTGCATCATGTCACTCACTCTTATGTGTGAACTGAAAAAGACCTTGGATAGTTACGTTTATGAAAAGGCAAATAAAGATTAGACATGAGGATGGCTTCTTTGACCAGCCTCACAACCTAACTATGAGAACAGACAAAATGTTCTTTTCTTTTTCAAAGGGTTTAATATTCTTTGAATTTTGAATACCCCTATGGACCATGTAGCTATGGATTTTACTTCAGAATTCAGTGAGCCATCTGCTTCCGAAATGCATAAAACCAGACAAATATCATATCAGTGCGTGGCTAATTCTGGGAAATCTAAAACCTAAAAACCAAAGAGATAACTTACTTTAAGTAGCAGCCACATAGTCATTGGATAAATTTTGAACTATTCCATTGTCGATATCTTCATTTGAATCTTAATAACGATTCTATATCAAATCAACTTTTATTACATATCATATCTAATCACTGGGGTGTGCTTTCCTACTAAAAATTTTCATTTTTGATCCGCTACAGAAATTCCAAAAATATGATTGTCCACCAAAACTTTCAGAAAATACAATATTTTTTTTAATAAGTTGGGAGTAGTAGTTAGAAGGGACAGAAAATACACTATTTACTCACTCTTTTTTTTCACTCATCACATTTGCACACTTTTCAAAATCATTAACACACATTTTCCACAAATTTCACTATTCACCACGCATATATTTTTAACTATCAATCATATCCAATCATTATTTACTATTTCTATATCACATCAACTTTCATCATTATATTTTCATCTCATATTCGATAACACCCTCAAAATTCATCTTTCTCCTTTCAATTTTTTTTTATCAATATTCTATTTTCAAAATCAAAGCATATTCAATCACCAATCCCTCACTCTCCTAATCAATTAATAATTTGTACTATTTTATCAATTCATATGGATGTGACATATATATATATATATATATATGTGTGTGTACGCGCGTGTATACATCATGTCATCATAGGATTACCTTGCTTTAATTATATTTGATGCAATAACGTGTGCTATCGATATTTAGGCATTCCAATACGTTAATAACGAGTTAAAATAGGGTAAAATTACAGAATATGTGACCCTTTCAAAAAAAAAAAATTTATATGTACGTCTTCTCCAAATTTTATTGCTCGTAATTCTTTTTGAACACCTTAAAATAAAATTTTATTTTTAAAATGATTTTTTTCCTAAAAAATATTTTAATGACACCATTTATATCAACTAATTCTTTATTGTTAAACTATTAATATGAAAATGAAGCATAATTTTGGTGGAGGAACTATGCTTAGAGGTGCCAACTAGACACTTAGATGGGACATATTCATTGAATACATAGTCCAACTCATGGTGTGAAAAGTTAGATCTTCTTTGTCCTCATAATAAAAGTATTACTTCAAGAAAGGATTTGAGGAAATATATGGGTGGTCGTTGGGTCTCATTGTATTCTTTTTTTCAAAAAGTATCTTTTTTTATTTTATATTGATTAAACCTTTAAAATATATTTATTTTGTCCACTTTTCAACAGAAACACTATTCATAATATTCAGTTCAATAAATGAATCATCACAAACTAAGTAAAAGCCCACTAAATAGAATCGTAAATGATGTCAAACTATGTCTTATTCATGTCTTTAACCGTAACACTTGACATTCTAGAACTTGAACGGAAAACCGTAAAAAACCTTTGATTTCTTTGATAACCTCGATTAATTTCTTTGAAAACCTCACATTTTTTAGTAATATTTTTTTTTCTTTCTCATGGATGAAGTTGGCCAAATTCAAAAGTAATCTATCTAGGCTAACGCCGCAACTTGCTCTAACTAGTTCACATAATTAGAAGCTCATTTAGAATCATAACTAGAACAATACCCGTGTCTTACACTGTATTTGTTAAAAGACAAAATTTTGGTGTTGCAAATTTGTTTGTGATAGTTATAAATAGGGGCGTATCCTTCCCTTGTGATAGTTAAAGCCCCCAAATTTTTTTGAAAACTCAATTAATTATATGTATATTTTATTTTAAAATATTAATTTTTAGTACTAAATACATATTTTTTTTTATTAATTTAGCCTCTCCAAAATGTTTTAGCCCCCCCAAAGTTATGGGTCTAGCTCCGCCCCTGGTTAGAAGAGATCCAAAATACTAATTAGAAATAAAAAAATCAAAATTTTAAATTATATCATAAAAAAATTAGTTCACATAATTTGAAGCTCATCATTTAGAATCATAATATAATATTTTTTTTGACATCATCATAATATAATAATTAAAAAACGACAACGACAACAAATTTATTAATAATAATAAATTTCTAGAATTTATATAACTGTAGAGGGTGTTTGGCTGAGCTTATAAGCTCTTAAAAACAGCTTATAAGATGTTTAAGAGCTTATAAGCTCTTAAAATGTGTTTGGTAATTTTTTTTCAAAACAGCTTATAAGCTCTAAAAAAAAGTACAACCACCCAAACTTTTTTTAAAAGAGCTTATAAGCTCCTTATTTTAAACATTCAAAAGACAAAAATATACTTAAGAATTTTATAAGATATAAAAACAGCTTATAAGCTCAACTATCTTATTTTATCCAAACACTCTGACAACTTATTTTTAAAATAAGTTCTAACATCTTATAAGCTCCTAAAACAGCTTATCAGATATAGGAGCTTATAAGATGTTTTAAATAAGCTTAGCCAAACACCCTCTGCATCTCAATTCTCGTGCTCAATTTGGGATAATTTGACGCCCCTAGACCCAAACTTGCAAGAATCACAAAATATCCCAAACACTCAATTCGGGATAATTTGTAAGGATATATTCATCAACATAATTGAAAATCATATTATTTAACAAATATATTGATCAAGATATTTATAACAGAGATATAGCCAGTGAAATCTGGTAATAAGTACTGATGGTGGATAAATCAATCACTAAGTTATAAGATAAAAAAACAATTTGCTGTAAGATTTATAAGCATACAATGATCATAGCCTCCCCAGTTTTCAATATTAAACCCAATTTTGAATTCACTATACCATCAAATTTAGATAGATAATTTTTTTTTAAAATTTTTTAAAGGAAAATAAGAACAAAGAAATAAAAAATATGATCATCAGAAATTCCAACATCCCAATTTCCTCAACTCCAATAAACACTCAATGGAAACTGGTAAGGATAATCTAATTTAAAAGAAAAAAAGAAACAAAAAAAAACTAACCTTGTGTTGGAAATTGTGGGTGTGATAAAAGCACAAAAAGAGTTGCAGCAGGCCACCATGTACCATAATTGGTTCTCGATCCCCTTCTCCACCACCACAAAATGCACCAAAAATCCCTTTAGCGCCACTTTCAAGCTCCACCAAGCTTCTGCAGCTTTCCTCCGAGCAATCAACCACCTGGACGCCGGAAAACGCCACGTAGGCCACTTTCCCCACCCGATTCACAGCGAAGCTCTGCTGCGCCGCCGTGTTGGCACGGCTGCACAGCCGCCATGATTCTTCCAGGAGGGGCGTTGAGGCCAGATATGTTGCCAACATTTCACTCGACTCAAACCTGCGCCATTTAATTTCATTAGTATATGAGCAATCGGCTTTTTTTTATTATTATTTGTTTAGACAATTCTAAGTCAAATTCAAGACTGGAAAAATTGTTTTCTTTGATTTCTATATTTTTTTATCTTTTTCCAAGCTCAACTTACTGGGAAGTTTCCATTGAAAGCTTGTTTTCTTTTCTTGTTTGCCTTGTTTCTTTAGTCCCCTTGGAGGTGGTATATGGCCTATGGGAGACTTGAGGCTAATTTCTCATTTTCTTGAAATATCTAAAGTGGAGTCCAAAGTGATTTCTTAATTAAGAGGGGGTGGGCCGCTTTGTGATTATATATTCCACCATTTCTTTTTTCTGTTCTTTTTTTTTGGGGTACAATACATAATAATTAATTAACAACTTAATGCCCCATTGAGTTAATACAGGTCAGAAACCATTGAGAAATAATCATGTACATTAGATCCTTAATTATTCTAGAAATAAAATAACCATAGGAAAAGAATGATAGCATCATTCCTACGTAAAATTACACAAAATACCCTTATTTTTTAAAAAAAGACAAAAATACGCTTGTAGGACAAAAACACCGTCCGGTGTTATCTTCTTCACGTTTTTACCCAGCCTATTTCTGTTTTTACGTTTTAACCTAGGATTAGTTTTTTTTCACCTTATTTCTCTGAATCTCGAAATAGGTCCGAGTTTATTGCTATCCCCTGCTTGATCGTGGTCACGTCTTCACGTTGCTATGCTCCATTTCAATGTTGCTTTTTTAGTTTCAATCGTTCCAACTTTCTCACGTTTCCATCACTAACTTTTATTTTCTGTAACTTCTTGAAACCGTTGGTTTGTGTTTGTTGTTTTAATGGCTCATAAAAACTCTCCTTATAAAGGCGACTGAGAATTTCTTCGAAGTTGGAAGCACCAGATTCTTTAAAAAAGAGGAAATTTTAAGCTTCTTCTTTGGTAAAATGATTTCAAGAAGAAAAATGGAAAAGGCTATTGATGACGAAGTAGCTTTAGATGTTAAATCGCCTTCTAAAACTGTAAAATCGAAGGTTGGTGTTAAAGCTTCCGGAAAGAAGAAGGTTTCTTTTGAAGAAACGGATGTTGCTGAGGTATGAGTTTTGTGTATTCTTTGTTGTTTTGTGATTTGTAGTTTTTTGTTTGTTCGTTGTTTCTTAGTTGTTTCTGTTATGTTTTATTTGTTTTTTTATGTATTTTAGTCGAAGTGTTTGTTGATTTTGTGTTTCTTTTGTGTTTCTGTTTTGTTTCTTTGTTGTTCCTAGGGTTTCAAGTATGTTTTTGACCATGCGGACTGGTTTACTGCTAGAGTGAATACTGCACGCATTTGATGTTATTAACAATATAAAGAATTATTTAACTGACACCCAACTCGAGACATTCAAGAATACATGTTTTGGATATTTTTTGGACATGAAAGAGGTTGATTTCCATAATCAATATGTTCATTCATTGTTGAAACGTCAAGTCGTCCACTCGAAGAAGGGCGAGATTGTTGTGTGTGTGAGTGGAAAGTTATTGAGGTTTGGGGTGGGAGAGTTTGCTCTAGTGACCGGTCTTAATTGTGTTGGTAATAGGCCTTCACTGTCGGGGGATGTTAGTAGCTCTGTTATTTTTCAAAAGTATTTCGCTAACAGAAGCAAGTTCAATAGGCAGTCCGGTGAGGAATATTTTGTAATGCATGTTTGGGGTGATGACGATCTAGATGCCCTGAAATTGTCTTTACTGTATTTCTCTATTTTTTTTCTTTTTACTTCTAGTGGGAGTTCGGTTGAGATGTCGTTTTTTGAGATGGTGGACAAGAATATGGATATGTTTGACACATATCCATGGGGTAGGGACTTGTTTGATTTGACTATTCGTGAGTTGAGGCAAAAATTTTGTATAGAAAGAAAGTTCAAGGTGAGGAGAATCTTGGTGGGAAACGTGTGAAATTTTACAAAATTCAAGGATTTCCATTGGCATTCCAGATTTGGTTCTATGAGTGTTGCCCGGAGGTGAATGAGAAGTTTTGTGCTCGTGTTGATTGTGATATCCCGAGGATTTTGAATTGGACTTGTTCAAAGTCCGTGAAAGATAAGAAAGTGAGGGCCGAAGACTTGGAGATGAAGATCTTTAATCGGTCTGCTGAACAGGCAATATGATTTTACTCTTTTTTTTCTTTCCTGTTTTGTTTCATTTATGTTTCATACTTGTTTCTTTATTGTTTCTGACTCTGGTGTTTTGTTTTTTCTTATTTTAGTTGAGGTTGAAGAATTTGTGGTCGAGTGAGGACGAGTTTGTGCAGTTGAACATTCAAATTTTTTATGATGAATCAAAGTATACATTCAGCCAGTTGGTGGTGATTTTGTCGTTGGAAACTTCAAGCGCAAGGAGGCTAATGTTGATCTTGGGTCGAAGCATACTATTGCTGATATTGCTAGGAACCAACAGTTGTTTTCCAAGGATTTTGAGGTCTTTAAAAGTTCCACGAAAAATTCTTGAAAGAACAATTTGCAATTGTTTTCTCTGAGTTGGCGGATATTAAGAGGAAACTGGAGGTTCTTATACTTTTTTTTGTTTTAATTATGTATTTTTTTGTTATCTTTCTAGATTTTTTTCTTTTTGTTTCTTTTGTGTTTCAAGATTGTTTCTTTGTTGTTTCTTTTCATCACATGATTGTTGTTTTTCATGTAAGTTGGTGCTGATGTCGACGAAGCCGATAAGGCTGATGAGTCTGAGTCTAACAGTGAAACTGAATCTAATGGAATGTCATTAGGTTCAGGTTATGAAAAAGATTCAGATGAAAAAAAGATGGAGAGGTGGATGTTGATGGTGGGAACGCGGATGTTCCTGTTGGCGAAGCTGGGACTGTTTTGCCTACGGATTTGGGTGACATTGATGTTCCTGCTAAGGATGTTTCTGCTATAGTTTTGGAGGAAAAAAATGATGATTTTGTTGAGATTGATACCTCTGCTTGTGAAGTTGGTGTGAGTGCTGCTGAGGGAGTTGCAGTTATTGGCCTGATGAGTTTTGGACAGAGTATCGAGAAGGTGGCTAATCAATCAAGCAAGGACGATGGTGACGAGAACCAATTTCTTAGTTCTCAAGAACTTGACAATCTCACTCCTTCTCAAATTGATGATATATTGAACAGTGCAAGTCAAGCTGCGCTGGGGAAGATGTGTTTAAATTATAGTTTCTGTTATTTTGTTGTTTTTGAATTCTTCTTGTTCTTTGTTATTTTATTCCTTGTTGTTTTGTTTTGTTTTGTTTTTTTGTCCAAGGTACTTTGAAAAGTCCACTTGGTGTCTCTTCCAATCTATCCCCTGCTTTGAAGAAGGTTTCAAAACCTTCCGCTGCGGTGAGAACTCCTTTCACCACTAACTTTGAGTCTTCTGGTGATGCTATTGCCGAAGATGTTGAACCTGTGGACGTGGTGAACACGGGATTGGAAGAAGGCGGGGATAAAGATGCGAATGTGGTTGCTGGTGAAAAACTTCCGAAAGCCTTGGTGAAGGGAAGGTGTCCACTTGATGAGAATATGGGTGAAGGTCCAGGGGTAAGGGTTCTTTCGGATGGTTTGAACAACTGGCTTGCTGAAGGGTTTATTTCTCAATGGTATACAATTTTAATTTTCATATTTGTAATTCATAACTATCTGAAATAATTTTGAAACATATATGAAACAATTACATAAATGTTTTTAAATTTGTGATTCATTTGTTTTTTTTTGTGTTTTTATTTGATATTCTCTTTTTTCCCAAACGTTACTCGGAGGAAGATGAAAAAATTGACCCATCTTTGAAACTTGGTGTCTGCAAAGTGAAGTCTAAGCATGGTTTCACAGCCTATACTACGTTGACGAGTACTTGGCTTCTTCTGTAAGTTATTATTGTCTTTTATGTTGTTTTTTGAATCATTTCTTCTGTTTTCTTATTGTGTTTTCTATTCATTTTGTAGCATATTGATGTCCTTTTTTACTATTTGAGGAAGAAGTTCCTATATAGGCATGATGCTGTGACGTTCACGACAACCGATTTGATATTCGATCGATGCATCCAAAGTATTTACAAGAAGTTTTGCCAAGTGAACAAAATGAAGAAGAAGCATTTTGACCTGTCCATGATTAGCGTCAATACTACAGTGGTGGACTATATCATGGGATATGATATAGGGTGTCGACGACCATGGTCTGAGGTGGATCATATCTTGTTTCCTATCCATTGCATTGATTTGGAACATTGGGTTCTGGGACGGTTGAGCTTGAAGGAGAGAACTATCTATCTCTACAATTCCTTGAAGACTGATGATTCTCTTAGAGTTGCTGCTGAAGCTGTTAAAGCTTATAGCTCTCTCCTTCCTCGGTTCCTGTCCATGGTAGCCTTTTGTGGTGTCCATCCCAATATTGTTCTTGGCGAGGGTGCTTATTCCGGTGATCCGAATTCTGCTATGAAAGTAGTTGTTGTGAAAGACATTCCATTGCAAACCAAAAAATAAGTTTTTTCTATGTATTTTCTATTTTTTGTTCTTTTTTGTTGTTTTTGATTTGTTGTGTTATCTATCTGACTGTCCATTTTTTTTATTTCTTTTTGTAGTGACTATGGCGTTTTTGTTGCATTGCTACGCGAGTACTTTGTTTGGGAAGGATATGGACGTTGATGCATTTGATGTAGAGAATGAGCGAGCAAGATTTAGTCATTTGCTGAAGCATCAAAATGGCGATGAGGACGACAACGACATTGAGATTCTGCCTCCACTCCCTAAGGATTCTAGGGAATTGTGCTACGTAAATCTTGATAATTGTGTAATCAATCACCAACAAATATGTCTAAGTTTGGTACTTTTAACAAGATGGAATATTTGGTATTTGGAATAGCTTTCCTCATGTGCTCGGATTGTTATTGGTCATTTTGATTCACTATTAGATTTTGTGGTAGTATGTTTTTGAACAATTTGGAAATGAGTTATGAGATTTTGTTTAGTTAATGTTTTGTTATTGCTTGCTTTGGTATTCAAAATATTGTGCGTTTTGTTTTACGTTTCTTATTGTTTCTATTTCTAAATGGTTTTTTTGTGTAATAGAAACAAATCTGAAACACATTCGAAATAAACTTTTGTTTTGTCACCTTATTGTAAGAAACATATTGGAAACAACATAGAAATAATTTATTTTTTATTTTCTATATATTGAGCTATATCAATTACACGTATATTCACAATAGTAATATTCTACTATGAATCCTATTCTGTTTTTGGTTGATTCCTGCATGTTTTTCTATTATGACCAAGATTCCCACATCTTCCACATTTGGTTCTGGCCTTTTTCTCCCAAGCTGCCTTGTGTCTTCTTTTCTTTGGTTTTCCAGATTTTGCCTTGCCTTTCGGCGGTAGAGTCTTCATTGTTTTGATTTCATCTGGCAGGATCCAGGTATCTTCATGTGGGATTGGATACACTATTTCCAAATAAGTCGCTCCCATTGTTCCTTCATGTAGTATGCCGAGCAGTATTGGTAAGGATCTTTTTTCAAATCTTTTAGTACAGCTAAAGCATGTGGGCAAAGAATTTCATCCATTTGAAACTTGTTGCATGTGCAAGTCCTTTTTTCAAGGTCCACAACAAATGTTTTCTCAGCTTCTGTGACTTTGAAGATAAAGTTATTTGATATCTTCACCTGAAACATAAATGAAACATATAAGAAACATTTATGAAACAATGAACTATGTGCTGAAAGTTTGTAGTAAATTACCCTTAAATTTAGGGAAATGATGTAGTTTTCCCCATATACTCTTCAGCTCTTTTTGTCATCCTTGTAAATGTTGATCTTGCTTCATTCTGGTGTCTGCACGTCCAATCTTGAACCAAAGCTCTCACGTATTCGAGCAAAGTTGATACTGGTAGGTCTCTCCCCGCTACCGTTGCTGCATTCAGTGATTCTGTGATGTTTGAAGTCATGACAAAGTATCGTTTTGGTCTGACAGTGGAGTCATGTCCATTTCTTGTAGCCGATGATGGACAAATAAGGTCTAATTTTGCTATTTACGTTGTCAAGTGTAGACATTTGTTTTTTGAATTCTTCATTTGTATATGCTTTTGCTACTGCTATGAATGGATCTCGTATTTTGTTGTTTTTCTTTTTGAAGTTTGCCTTCAAATTGTTTAGGAGATGATACGTGCACAGCCCGTGAGATACCTCAGGATATACCTAATCATTAAAATAATATATTTGTAAGAAATTTGTAATGGAGAATATTTTTGAAACTATATGTGAAACATGAATGAAATAAATATGAAACAATAGTGAAACATCATCTAAGGAAATATTTACATTTTGTACCCCTTTTATTGTTGTTTCGATACTCACGTGTCTGTCTGAGACTATGCACATCCCTTCCCTGAGACCAAATGTTTGTCTGATTTTTGTGAAAAACCATACCCAACTTCAATCATTTTCAGAATCCACTATTACAAAAAGGCCAATGGGAAAATGCTCTCATTCCCATCCTGTGTGCAGGCAGACAACAAAATCCCCCCGTCGTAACTTGCTTTCAGGAATGTACCATCAACAACAATTACAGGCCTACAGTGTCTCGATCATTTTATTGATGCATTTATAGCCATGAACAAGAAGAGGAACGTGCCATCCTCTTTTCTTACTATTTCAAAGGGGTCGATCCGGATTCTTTCCTTCAACACGCATAAGTAAGCCTCGTAGTTTCGATAAGACTTATCCGCCTTCCCTTATTATTTCCAATGCTTTCTCTTTTGATATCCACGCTTTTTTTGTAGTCGAGACTTATTCCATGCTCATCCTTCATGTCTCTAATTATATATGTTGGAGTGTAGACTGTTTTGATGTTGTTGAGGTACTTTGATTTGATAAGGTCTCCAACTATTTTTGTAGTGGTGTGTCTATTGTCGTTCATTCTTTTATCCAGCGGACAAATGTGGTTTGTGTCGTATTTTCTTACTATGAACTTTGTTGTCCCTGATGTTGATGAGGCTTTCAAATGCTAATTGCAATTTTCATCGAGACACTTTATGTAGTATTGCTTTTTGCACGACTTCTTGACCTTATATTGGAAGTGATTTTTCAACGCATAACAACTGATATGTTTTATCAATTCCTCATTGGTGTAGTAGACATCTTCCTTTTGGAATTGTTCTTCACCATGTCTAGTTTCTTGAATTTATGTTATTTATTCTCCGACTACATTTCTGCTGATGAGGTTTGCCTAGTCGATGTAGTCAATCGCATTTTGACCCATGATTTCCATCAGGGAGCTCTCTACTGACATGTCGCTCGTTCCTTCCATTGTATTTTGCTGTGTTGTTATTTGTAGGCTTGCCTCCTTTGATTTGGAAACGTATTGGCCTTCTGAGTTCAAAACTATATCTATGCACAGAGGAAACTTCATCCAATCTGTTTCTTTGCTTTTCACTTCGAGGTAGAATTTCAGATTGTAATCATTTTCGATCATCAATGGTGGAAGAGCCTCTGTCAATTTGTATTTAATATGCTTAGCTTCTACATGCTTTATGCATTGAATTTGTTATTCCAAGATTTCCTTTAGGGTGTTGAATGTGCGTACCATTGGAATCGATTCTCGTTATCTCAAAGTTGATATACTTTTATTTTCTTCCCATTGTCCATTGTGGTATACCACAAAGATTTTCTCCATGCAATCGGGATTTCAATGAAAATCGCTTATGTAAAACATATAAGAAACCTAAATGAAACACATATGAAACAATATTTTTATGTACGGGAAGAAGCAATATGTTGTATTAGATGAAGCATTGCCAATAGAAACAATTGTGAAACAACAAAGAAACATATATGAAACAATTACCTAATGTATTGCATACAGATTTTTGAGATTCACACGATTATTTTGTAGATATTCATGAGAAGTAATTTTTGTAGAATTTTGTATTATAATTCGAACAAAATAAGCATTTTATAAGCTCAAAATCACAAAGTTGTTCGATTCTCATGCAAAATCCCCGGTTCAATTCAATATAAATTTCATCCAATACATATTGAATTCTAAATTTTTATCTGTAAAATCATGAAATTGATCGAAACAAAGTTTTTTCAGAATAAGATAAACAGATCGTGTTGTTGTTACCTGGTTTGTTCTTCTTCTTCCTCTTGATATGGAGTTTGAATTGTTATCTCGAATGTGTCCTTTCTTGTCTCGTTGTTTCTCGTTTGCTTTTCTTCTTGTTTTTGCTATTTGTTGTGATGGAGACTTGGATTGTGATTGGGATCTTGTGCGCCGTGATTTTTGGAGCAACAATATGATGGCATACGCTGCACAACATAAATTTGTCCTAATTTCTAGCGGGAGCGTATTGGTTGGAAATGATGAAGGAAGGAGCGTATTTGTTAGGGATTTGGGCTGTGAGTATGGGTATTCCTGTCTTTTTCCCTCATTCCTATACTTGGTATATAATCTCCCCCTCTCAATTATATAGTTCAGTATAACTTTGCACACAGTCCATATATTACGAAAAGTATTAAAAATTACAAATATGCAAAATATTTACTTGATTTGTCATTATTTAATGAATAGTGTAAATAACAAAATGCATATTAAATAGGATTATAACAATAAAAGAATGGAAAAAAATACTATTAGATATAGAAAGTGGACTATATATTTGGGACATCCCAAAAAGGAATAATGGACTATATATTTGGGACGGATGGAGTACAAGGGATGCGAAAAGGAATGGAATGACAATTTTTAAAATTGATTTCAATATCTTGAATGATAATTAATAAATGAATAATAGTACTGGAGAAAATAGTTTTAAATATCAAATTATTCTTAAATACAAATTTTTTTGATAAAATTATGTTAAATTTATTGTGCAAAAATGGATTAAGATTATTTCAATGTGTGTTAAATAATACATATACATATATATATTTATGATATAGACAAAAATTTATACAATATATTTATTATAAAAACATACCTCACATTTGAGAAATGACTATTCCTCACTTTTGATAACAGGGATTCTCACGTGAATGAATATTCACATTACTAAATTATATATAGGCGTGTAGATATTCTAAATTTCAAACAAAGTTTAGATGTGATCGCAGATGTAGTCACATTTGCGTTTACATGTAGCGGAATAAAATAAAAAGACCAGAACACAAGATATAAAAAATTGTCTTCAAACAAACTAGGTTGTCGAAGTGTCAATAGAGCGAAACTTCCATTAGTACAAATGTTTGAATTCTTGTACAATGATTACAAAAAAAAAAAAAAAATCAGCTAGTAGAAAACAATAAAAACACCTATCTTGAGTAGATATATAATTTTGTCATGCAACTTATCCAACAATAGAAGTGATTGGATTTTGTTTAGCAAAATACAAAAATCTTATGGATGAAAAATAACCTAACAAGTACTGTAGCAGACTGAATGAAATCACTGGATACAATCACATCTGGGACCACACATTCATTTCCAACAAACTTCCTTGTGCTTGAAAGCCTCTAAACTCTATTGACTCTTTTGTATCTCTTGTATATCTATGGTGTATAAATTGAGAACGTCCATCTCTGTTTATATATGCATCAAAGAGCCTAATAATCCTCTAAAACATGGAAACAAGATATATACAAATAATATGACAAGTATATCACTTATGTTATGAAACAAGAAGATAAAATCTAAGGGTCCTAATATATTCATACAATATCAATATTATATGCTATAAACTAGATAATATATACAATCATATATTTCCTTATCCAATTAGAATACAATCTTTCCATAAGTCTAGAAACGCAAAACACATTAATACTCAATCCTATATTTTAGGAAAAATATGTAGGCACCACACTCCTTAACAATCTCATTTTCTTTTTCCTTTTTTGGAGAAAACACATATCAAGCACAAACAATACCCCCCTGAATCACATGCTGAATAGAATGCAATAACATTTAAGAACACATTTCAAAACAGCAGCAAACACCCAACAAAACCATTCATAAATGAAATATCAAATATCCAGAAAACTCCCCATAAATTGAAAGTATCACGATCAACCTTTTCCTCTACTTTTTTGTCCAGAAAACATAGGTAACATAATCATGTATGTTCTCCCTGACTAGTACACTAAAAAGTTCAATTCACATTCCAAAACTTTTGAGGAGAATAAAGCATCAGAAGCTTTTGAAAATTTTGGAAGACAAACATCAAAGATTTAATCAAGAATAAAGAAACAGACAAGATTTCCTTAAATTAGGATTTCCAAAAATATGAAGATAAATTCTACACTTCAATGACACTCTTAACCAAAGATATAGGTAATTATGAGCAAAATCTATTCAAATATTCTAAGTCCATCAAACCATGTATAACCCACCAATCATTATCCATCAACAAATTTTTGATTTAAAGAAAGAATTAATAAATCCTCAAAATGTATATGGACACCAAATCTCATAAAGTAGCCAAAATCACCAGGATATGCAAGACCTAATATATGCCTAAAAAGAAGGGAACAAAAAAAACCGCACACAAAAAGTTTTATCGATTGTTACAGTGGATGCGGTTTCATATGTCGTCACATCTTGACTCATACATGTACTCACAAATTCAATAGATTGCAATCCAAAATCCCTGTTTTTCAAAATTTTCGAGTTTTTGCAATTTTTCCAAGACTCATAGAGGATTTCGCCAGTAGGCAGCTTTCACACAAATCTAAAGGTAGCCTCTTTTTCACATGATCATACATTTTTAAGCAATTATAAGCTTGAAAAACAAGTCAAAATGAACAACTTCACACAACGGGTAGGTCAGTTTTTTTCAAAGGCCTCCAAATATGATCAAGACTCTATGTATAACTCATCTACTGGGAAAAATATATCACTTTTGTAACTTGGAAAAACAAACTCACACTGGTTTTCCAAGTAAAATTATTTTTGACTAATTTGAAACAACATACCACTTGTTATAGACATGCATTATGAACTTATCATGAAAGTATGACTAAAAAATAAAAAAAAATGAGAGAAGAGATATGTGGTGTATAGATGTTACAACAGATGTAACGCCTAATGTTGTTACATCTCGTAATATTTAAGAGAACACACAAGCCAAGAGATTTTCTCAAGTTGGAAAACCTCTCATAATCCAAAGTCTTGGTGAATATGTCTGCAAAACTGATTTTCAATGGCAATATACTCAATGCGATATATATTTTTCTCAACTAAATCTCGAATAAAATTATGTCTAATATCTATGTGTTTAGTATGAGAATATTGGACAAGATTTTTTGAGATATCAATCGCACTTAAGTTATCACAATAATGGGTTAAAATATCATAACAAAAATAATTTTATTTTCTATTGAATCGATCAAAATCTTCATGTAAAGCATTATTCTAAAAATTATCTTTCAAAGTATCAAACACATTTTTAGGTTCAGAAAAATGACACAACAAGAAGTTCTTGCCTTGAACAAGTAGAAGACAAATACACTAGTCTTACCATATCTAGTTTACCCTTTCTTTCTTTCTAGATCTTATGCCTTCATATACATCACCTATGACTTGACAGATTGGATGATTCTTTTGAATTCTGATTGGGGGATCTCGTCTTTCATTAGTGATTAAATCATGTCTTTCCAAGTTTGCTTCAATATGAGGGTCAGAATTAGTTACATGCACTACAGATCCAGATGTACTTGCAGATTTTATGACATCCAAAACAATATCTTTTACGACATCTGTATCAATAGTCGATTTAGGCTGCGAAGATGTGGTTGCAGATGTTGTATCATTTGGTACATCATCTGGTACAAAGTGCGACTTTTGAGCCCATATATTTCCATCAAGTCATCAAAGTAGTCTTCTTCTATGGTTCCTGCAAGACTAGAAAGATCATCGAATGCAATATTTACAGATTCCATTATCGTTTTTGTCTGAAGGTTATAAACTCAATATGCATGGCTATTGTAAGAGTAGCCTAAGAAAAGACTTTTGTCACTCTTAGAGCCAAATTATCATTCAGGACATATCAAATACAACCAAAGACATGAAAGTATTTAAGGTTTGGCTTCTTCCCAAAAATATTTCATAAGGGGTCAACTAACAAAGCCTCAAATATACACGATTGGCAATATGTCATGCAGTATTTAAAGCTTCTGCTCAAAACCTTTTTGAAAGTCTTTTAGAACTCAATATGATACGAGCTATCTCTTGCAATGTACAATTTTTTTCTCCCTGTCACCCTATTTTGTTATGAGTTTTTAGTGCAGAAAATTCATGAAAAATCCTCTTTCTATCATAGAAAGACGAGAAATAAGAGTTCTCAAATTCTTTACCATGGTCCTACCTAATTCTAACGACTGTCAGACCATACAGATTAAAAACCTTTTTATGCCAACTTTTGAATGACTCAAATGTTTCAGATTTCTCACATAAAAAATAGATTCAAGTAAAACTTGAAAAATCATCAACAATCACAAAGGAATATTTCCTTCCATCAATACTTTCAACATCAATTGGATCCATAAGATCCATATGAAGCAATTTAAAACATCTTGAGGTATTAAAATGTGATAAGATTTGGTGTGACACTCTTCTTTGTTTACCTTTTTGACAACTTCCACACACATTAGCATTCTTCATGCAAAATTTGGGTAAACCACTAACAACTTCAAAATTCACAAGATCCATCATTTTCCTAAGACTCACAAGACCTAATTTTTGGTGTCATAGGTCAGATTCACTTGTGTGTGCACTATGACACGTTTGTTTATTTCCATATTGATAGCAGTTATCAGATGACCTTAAACCATCAAGAATACATGTGTTAGATTCATTAAAAACCTCACAAGAATTTTTATTGAACTAGTAAAATGAACGTTGATAAGGGCATTTTTATTCACATTTTTCTTAAACCTTTTTGTTAGTTTTTAAATATTTTAATCATTTTACCATAAAATATTAGATACGTTTCAAGCAAATCACTTTGGGTCTCTTAAATGATATAGGTGAAGACTTGAAGCAATTTTTATTTGTTCCATATCAGTTTTGAATAGATAAAGATCAAATTATCCAAACACAAATAAAGGAAGTCAACCTCGATTTAAAAGGTGCGAAAAAGACTCAATTCATATAAAACACACCCATGGTGTGTTGGAGAACATGGTCATGTTCTAAAACCACAAAACGGAAAAAGTCGAAGAAAACATGGCCCTCCCATGTTTAGAAGCACCGCCGTGTTTCTCCCTCCGGCAAGAAAAAACACGGCCATGTTAAATGGTGATCTCCAAGTCGTACAGAACACGGCCATGTTCGTCAAATTTCCCGAACACGGCCTAGCCGTGCTTTTAAGCACGGCCATGTCCGATCGCTTTTCTGCAGCTTCTTTTTGGCGGAAATTATGGAAGCTTTCTAACCTAGCTTTTTAAAAACTTTTGTGACACTTTTACATCTCATTATGTTGTACTAAGTCCCCTTATTCCCTTAATTATCACATGAAAATAAGGATTTAACAACCCAACTATGAAAGTGGAGCAATTGTTTAACAAGGATGACATTGTTAATGTGTTCTTGTACAAAAACAATGTCTATAAAAGCCAAAAGTATGGGTTGAGAGATGCATTCAATTCATCATTATTCAGATTCATTAACTCAGAGAGCAATTTACATATTGAGATAAGAGAGGGAAAGTAGAATTGGAGATCGAAGAGCGTGGAGAGGAAGGCTTGGAGCATAACATCATTGAAGACAATCAAGGAAGAAGTCTTGTTGTGATCTTGATAAAAGATAAGTATACCATGTCTACAACATTTAAATCTTCTTGTGTAGCTTATTCTTTTGTCAAAATCATGTGTAGCTAAATTCTTAGTATTTGAATGTAATGAACACTAGAATGGATTTGTGATTAAAGTTTGTATGATTTTAATATAATCTTCATGTTTAATACGATTCACTTATATATATGTTGTATTCATTCGAGTTAATATTTCCAGTATATTGATTTGAATTTTACTCCTCATCGGATAATCGAGAAATTTATGGTGAGAAAGAACCAACATAAGTGAAAGGAGTTGCATGCAATCCTAGACATAAGACGACATAAATCTTCTGGATTAGGGTCAAACCTAATATGAGAATTCATAAATCGTTATAATGCAATCTTGTGGTTTTAACTAGAAAGAGATTTTGGTTAATCAACTTGAGATTTGGAGTTTTTCACCTTGAAAAGGGGTTTAACTTAAATCGAATTTCTACAGTCCATGAAGCATGAGATTATGTTAAAAGGGGATAGTAATTGCTTAAGGGTTTAAGGTTGTATTTAATCTTGTTAAAATTACAATAACATTCTAGAGGGATTTACATTCGAACACATTTTTATCTCTTGATCTCTTATTTTACATCTTCTTTTATTTTTTCACTTGTAATTTGTTGATATATTCCTTTATTTTTTTCTAATTTTTACAAACAAAACCTCTGAAAAATTGATAGATTAGATAACCAAAAGACAGTAATTACTAGTATTCATAATCCTCGTGGGGATGACACTCGGTACTCGATAAACTATACTATAAAATGATAGGTGCAATTGCCTAAGGTTTTTAGAGTAGCTTTCGAGCCATCAAACGTGCGATGCACGTAATCCAAATAATTTTGTTAATTTAATTAAAACCAAGTCTTAAAGATGGAATTATTTTTTATTAAATTAGTTTTATTCATAGTAAATTTTTACTCACGTATTTTGATCCTTAAGTAAAATTTGCTAGATCAAAGTTAAACTTCGCCGTAGATGAAATCTGATTATGATATTTTGAACCTTAAAATGCTATACTTCATGATATTATCATTGAAGAAAATACAATTGATATGAAAAACCCAAAGAGTAATATAAGTTAAAAAAAAGATTTCCATGAACTTATTTTATATCAATTTATCTCTTGTTTTATTTTTTCTCCTTTTTCTTCATACTCGACTTTGAGATTTTTTTGCAATTTCATTTTTAATGCATTTTTAGCCCAAATAAGATTGGTTGATATATGAATGTCTTCCTCCTTTTTCTTCATCTTTGAAATGGGTGTTATCTTTTGAATCAATTTAGCTACAACATTCATTTTTCCGTTCACTACCTGTGGCGTTGTTGCTAAGAGCGATGATAAATTGAAATTTCTTTTATTGCTTAGAAGCTTAGCTCCAGTAATATTTTGACTCATCATGTTCTCCCTGATTAAATAAAATATTTTTATATAATTATAAACGAAGATAAAAAAAACTAATCAATTATAATTGAAAATGGTCAATATAATTCAAATTAAAAGAAAAAGCACACTTTTATATCATATTAATAGCTGAACCACAATCCATTTTCATCAACTATGCAAACTATACATCAAACAAAAAGGGAAAGTAAAAAATATGAAGAAAATAAGTCATCTATAATATGGTATTCTTATATATTTAATCAATGTTAAATCTTCACTTATTTGGCATCCGATATACATAGTAGCTACCTCCTCAAGTATAATAATTAAAGCGCATTGTACGAAATTCAACACTATTAGTTTTAAAATTTATGAAATAATGATTAGTATGTGATTGATGAATAAAATATTGAAGTACATCAGATATGATTAATACAATGGTATTGTTTCAAATTTCAACATTTGTGTCATTACATTTATTCAAGTGACATTCTCTTTATTTTTGAAACTGATGCAATTTTTTTAAAACAATCACATCATGAAGATTGTACGATTATTTTTTCCAGTTTATCAACAATTTCTTTGAAACAATAATTTATATCATGCAAATAGAATTAATTAATATACTACACAAAATAATTACATATTAAGTAGTACATGTATAACATTGTGGATATAAATTATTTATTTATTTTTGTCTATTGAATTGATTTCTATTTAAGTTTTACTATAATCTAGCCAAGACATGTATTATTTTATATAATATTACACACATTAATTCTTCTACATCCCCTCACCATTTTTTGACAATTTCTTTCACATAGTTTTAGTGTCTATTAACATTTTTCTATTATTTTGTGCTCCTTTATTTTTATTAGTCTCTTATTTAGTATTTCAATATATTGTATTCTTTAGTTTACACCATGAAAGAATTGCATCGAGCATTAAAATTTTACGTTCTTTAATTAATTTTCTTCGCTCAATTATCTAACCATCATTTTATTGTGTTAAAATATAGTGAAACAACAATTGTTTATTTTTTTCCTTTAATTCTTTCGTTTAGGTGAACTTGTTAATGTAACTATTTGTGTTTATTTTTATTTTTTAGTGTTAATCTAATATTTTCCTTTTAATAGGTTATTGATTAGATACAAGTATTTTTCTCATATTAAATTAAAACGAGTATATTCCGTAATTTTGTACTGGATGTTAGTTTCTAATTGACTTGTTAGTACATATTGTCAAATAAATTGCTAAAAAGTGTCGAACCCATGTGGTAAAATGGTTTTTCTGTAAATTTTAGGAAATTAAGAATATTTTTCGATAAAAGTATAATAATTTAAATTTTGTCATTATAATAATAGATAATTAAATATTTAATTATGCGCCTTTTTCTCCTGACAATATGGATATTAATCTTTAAACAAGATTGTCATATATTATTTTCTAAATATAGGGATGTGGTTGACAAAGATCAAACCTTAAATTAAAAATAATCATATACTTATTTTTCATAGTTCAATTTAGTAAGCTAATTTTGATAATAAAAATAGTGTATTTTCACTTTTTTTTCTTCAAATAAAAATATTCTAAATATGACTAATATTACTCTTATTTAATTCACTACACCTTGAAATTTAAATTCTCATTTCATTAATTCCAAACATATAACTCCCTGCCAATTTTTTTTTTGTTTGAGGATAATCTTATGATGTGTTTGTTTTCAAGTTCAGCTTTACATTATCACAATTTCATTAAATTTATTTAATCAAAAGAATATATGGATTAAATAAATTAGTAATTAAATCTAAATCATGTTAAATCGTATATCTATTATTACGAAAAACATTGATAAAGACTAATGATCTAAGTTTGGAAAAAATAATTAATTTTCTAGTAATAATTTATATTTCAATAATCTTAAAACTAAATATTTTAATGGGAAAATACATAAACTTCATGAAATTCTCAATGGATACAAACTCTCTTCTCCCCCTACTAAAAAATGTGTCATATATATGCTCCACTGCGAATAAAATGGTATCCCATAATTTAGTGAAAGTAATAGATGATAAATTTAACTATGATTTTAAATTTACAATGAAAAGTGAAGTTTAAAAAATATATTTGTCCTATTTATTTAGAATCAAACTAAAGCTAATTAATTTATTTATTTATTTTTTCTCTTCATTCCGCTATAAATTTACACTCCTTCTTCATTTGTTGTGGATGCATTTAGTTATTGAGAAAATTAAAAGGAAAATATTATAAATGTACATTTTTCATTATACTCAATTTTAAACAACTAAAATTCTCTCATATGAAGTCTCTATATATGCTTATGACAAATGGTTGGAAAGCTCTCGATATGCACTTTAATATGAAGCGAACAGTTATTTAAAAATTCAAAAAGATCTAAGAATTACCATTGAAATAATGCAAATAAGAAGAGTTTGGAATACAAAGAGACATTTATCATATTATTAAACAAATAAAAACAAAATCAATATGGAAAACTACCTAATTGCCCTTAAAGGTAAGTTTTAGCATGAGGCAATTTGATTGAATATATTTAATCAAAAGAATATAGGAATTAAATAAATTGATAATTAAATCCAAATCATGTTAAATCGTATATCCATTATTATGAAAAAAAATTGATAAAGATTAATGATCGAAGCTTGAAAAAAATAATTTTTTAGTAATAATTTATATTTCAATAATATTAGAACTAAATATTTTTAAGGAAAATGCATAAACTTCCCAAATTCTCAATGGATACAAACTCTCTTCTTCCCTACTAAAAATGTGTAATATACTCCACTGAGAATAAAATAATATCGCATAATTTAGTGAGAGTAATAGATGATAAATTTATGATTTTAAATTTACAACGAAAAGTGAAGTTTAAAAAATATATTTATCTTGCTATTTATTTAGAATCAAACTAAAATGAATTAATTTTATTTATTTATATTTTCTCTTCATTCCACTGTAAATTTACACTCCTTTTTTCTTTTGTTGTAGATGTATTTAGTTATTGAGGGAACTAAAAGGAAAATATTATAAATGTACATTTATGCATTATACTCAGTTTTAAACGACTAAAATTCTCTCATATAAAGTCTCTATATATGCTTATCACATATGGTTGGAAAGCTCTCGATATGCAGTTTAATATGAAGCAAACATTTTCTTAAAAATTCAAAAGAATCTAAGAATTACAATTGAAATAATGCAAATAAGAAGAGTTTGGAATACAAAGAGATATTTATCATATTATTAGACAAATAAAAATAAAATTAATATTGAAAACTACCTAATTGCCCTTAAAGGTAACTTTTACCATTAGGATATATTTGGCAAATAAATGTTTTCAAGAAACCTTGAAAGCTATTCATATTTTAAAAAGTAAATAAATATAGATATAGATCTAACATAGAGGTTATCATCACACAATTGGCTAATACTAATGAGATTAGCATTTTTGACCATCAACATGCAATACATTTTGTCGCCTAGGTAGGCCATCAATATTCAATGTCCCCTTTTCAACATTTTCCCCTTTAACTCCACGTCCAAAGGTCACATTACCACCATCATGTTCCTCATAGTTAGTCAAATACTCCAAAGTATATGTCATGTATCATGAACATCTGCTATCGAAGTACCCAGATCCTGCAATGTTAGATCTCAAAGAAGTATAGATAACATGACATTTAATGTCACGGCCTTTTAAAACAAAAGAATCAAAAAAGAAAGAAAAGTAGAGAAAATGGGGGATAGTGGAATGGATAGTGGAGAAAAGAAAGGAAAAAAAGAAGTGGGGAATTAGTAGGGATAATGGGAGAGAAAGTGGGAAATAGATTAATAAAAAGAAAGGAAAAAAAGTTGATAGGATGTATTAATTGATAGGGGAGATCAGACGATAAGAGGAAAGAGGAGGAAAGAAAGAAGGAGAAAGAAAGAAGAAAAAAGAGAGAATAAGAAGGAGAGGAAAGAAAAAATCAAGGAAAAATACAAGAAATAAATTTTATTTGCGGTACAAAACATCTGATAAAGTTTCAAGGTTTCGTAATTATTTCTTTATTTTAGTTTCATATTGAATTTGGTTAAGTTTTATTAATCCTATTATATAATAATTTATGTGTAGATTCTATTGGGTAGAAGTCGGAATGAATTTTATCATAGTTGATTCGACGAACCAGGCAAGTAATCTCTCTAGCATTCATATAGAATAAGAGTTTAAATTATTGTGATTGAATTTTTTATGTTTGGTAGGAAAAAAAACTGTTTACTACGATTAATGAAATAGTAATTGTACAAGCCTTTTCAAGTGATATTGTTATTAATAAGGCAAAAGTGATTAATTATGCCTAGTATGTATGATTTTATTTTCTCGATTCATTTATGAAATTTGGTGTAGGTCCCAAGGGGTGTGAGTGTAAGGTTTAGAAAGGGGGGTTGAATAAACCTAACCAACTTTTCGATTTAGTCCTTTTAAAACGTTCAAAGTTAATACTTCACAGCTGAGTCCTTGATGGACATCTAAGTTAGTTAATCAGCAGAGTTAGACACTCAACAGACTCGACTGAGCTGTTGATAGAATAACTCAACTGTTTTGACTAAAGGCTTAACTCGACTGTGATATGTTTTCAGCGGAAGACTTAACACCCTTGAATTTGGTTAAGTTTATTTTAATACTTGGTTTTAGCACTTTGTTGATTATCAATTGGATAGAAAATTTATCAGCAGATATTAAAGTAATATGCAGAAATTAAAATGCTGAAATGTAAATGACACAATAAGTTTTTATAGAGGTTCCAAGATGGGGTAATTCTTCTACTCCTCTCTTCTCCAACTCCCGGAGGAATCCACTAAGTATTGATCAATATACAAAGTGGTTAATGACCCGTATATACAAGTCTTGATCACACAAACCGACTTGATCCTTTGGGACTCGACCGAGATGCCTTGGTCACACAAAACCGCTTCTCGTGCGACTCAACTTCTTCACAGGGCAGCCGCTTTGCTACTACAGCCACTTGCTCAAGCTTCTTGATTTGATCACGAATCCTCCAAAACTTGAGACTGGTTCGACCTTGAACCTTCTTACAATCCTCCGTGGAATGTAGACCCCTTGATTCTTCAAATGTTTCCTCTTCAACTGATTGAAGTTGTCTTTCCTTCACAGGTGAGTGTTGGATTGATTTCCTTCGTAATGTAGGCTTGAGGATTGAACTTGAATAACTTGAGAATATTTTTGGTTACAGATATTACTTTTCTTGGTCGTATTTGATTTCTGATTGTCAAGGTAACCAACATTTTTCTCAAATAGATTCCTCAGCCATTTATAGTGTTCTTTTGAAAAACTGCCCGTTGAAGAGATAGGCTTATTTTCAAAAGACACTTGTGGTCGTTGGCTTGTCTTGTTGTAGTCATTGGAATTGACATTTCCTCGTATGAATGATTCTTCAGCTTTTCAGAGTTCTGACACAGGTGCAATGCTTCCCATTGGTTTATTCCTTTTGCACGCTTCTGGGACTGAGCACTTTAAGAAAGGCAAGATGGAGGTATTACTTGTTTAAGTAATTTTCTTGACTTCTCGGCAACGGATCTCTTCCATTATCTCGACTTGACCGCATTTCCTTGACTTCCCAGGTGACTTCGAGTCGCTTTTCCAATCATTGATGACTCTTCCGCACTTCAACTTGAGACTTGGTCGTGCTTGAGTTGACTTGATCGATACTTCACTCACCAAATCTCACCGCACCTTCAATCGAGTTCCCTTCTCTCTCTTTGCCACACTCACCGCCTCTCACAATGAGTCTTCCTTCTAGTCTCCATTGTCTTCTTGCATGTTCAGCATAGTCGACTTGACTCACTGACCACTCTATCTATTACAATGCAATTTACAACAAAAATGGGGTGCCAACTTTCTATACTAAGTTTTACATGGCATTCATCAAAATCTAAAAATAATTTCCCAACAATTTTCCCCTTTTTGATGATGCCAAAACTTAAAACATTCATACAATAATTAAGCATCAAAGATACGTACATGGACAATGTAGAATCCTGGAATGTATGCGTAGAATCAATCTTTTATTGATCATAACATTCTTGTTCTTTACACAAATTTACAGAGTGTATCAATGCTTAAACAGAACTTAAGGTAATCATGTCGTTTCTATATCTACGCAAGTATGGAAATTATACAATTTTTATTCGATGTACGTAAGACTTACATAAAGATGTATTTACATAGTAAAATACATGAAGGGGTGGACAACAACACTTCATCTCCTTCGCCTCCTTCTTTCCTCTTTCTTTCTTGAGCTCTGTCATCTTCTTCGACCTTTTTTTTTCTTCTCATCTTCACCGCCTTCTTTTTCTCATAAGCCTTTCCTCGCAACTTCATCTCTTCTTTTTTTCTTTCTTGTCTTTTCCTCCCATAGCCGAGTTTGTCTTCTATTTTCTTCTTCAATCCTCTTCACATACTCGGTATTGTTTTTAGCCACTTGCAGTTAGCTACTTCGTCGAATCCAGCCCAATAGATCCCTCCTTTCTTGCCGGATCTATGTACTCAATGTTTTTGGGCGAGGTCTATGTCTCAAACCTCTTCCTCCACCATCGCTTCTTCCTCTTCCTCCGGGCGTGTATTGTCTCGGGGCCTTCTTTTTCCCAAATTGAGTGACTAGCGAGTGACCAAAGCAGAGCGACGCCAAGAGTCTCGTCCTCGTCGCCTTCTTCACATAGTTTGAGACCTTTTTCCCAAGACAAATCCCAGTGCTTGATCCATGGACATATTTGCGAAGTAACCTTCGGGATGCGAGCGTCTTGAATTCATCAACAGATCTTGCTCGATTCCGACATCCGAAATGGCATAGGTGTCTCTGTCTGCTTGGAATGCCTCCATGTTGTTTCGAATATCCATAACTCGGGCATCCATCTTTCCTTCCACTTCCTTCATCCCTACTTCAACTATCTTTCTCTTTTTCACCATGGGTACCGCAGAGTGTTGGAGTGGCAGAGTCATCGGGAGTTTGCCGATGATATCACCGTGACAAGACCTTGTTGGGGGTTCTAGCAATCATCAAGGTCATATCTTTCGAACCTTCCCCTCAACAGATTTTCCTTTCTTCTCTCTTTTCTCTTTCTTCACTGCTTTTCCTTCACAAATGCGGCCCCTCCTTTTCATCATTAGATCCTTTCAATGCCTTTAGGTATTCCTCTTCCCCCTTTTTGGCATCATCTAATGAGAGAGGAACCCCGAAACAAGCTAGCAATCATGAAGTCTAAGCGGCCGATAGTTGAGTTATGCTTCAATCTGGCCAAGTGAGTATGCCGCATGACTGCGGTGGCGTTGATTCAAATTGCTTACATCCTTCATCTCACCCATGAGGAGGTCAACTTCCGATCCATGTTCTCCTCTACGCGCGGAGCGCTTGTTTATTATATTCACGCAGCAGATGCATCTCTCGTGGTGTGAGATTCATGCATTCGCTCGATGTTCTCTTGCATTCTTGTCTTCGCATCAAGATTCTCACCGCCGACTAGCAATTTATTGAACAATGTCCTAAATATCGAGCTTGTTCTATGCGCATTGTCTTCCCGATCCGTTGTTATCCACCTCATGTCCAAAGTGAGGCCTGGTGCCTCTCCATCTTTTCTATCTCTCGCAAATATGGCCTTGAAAACTTCCCAACCCCAATCGCTCACTTCTGTCTCACCAAGGCGGCTAAAAAAGTCAAAGTCTGGGGATGATGGTGTCTATTGGAATAATAGGATCAGTTTATGGAAGCGTTTCTTGATCTCTAGCTGATTCTTCGGGAAGGTCGTACTTCCAGAGAGAAGGAAATGATTCTACAAAAGGATCATCATGGGCAATGGAATATGCTCAATGACAACTTGTGCTCGTGAAGTTCCCTGGAGTCGATCCCGCCGCAGGTTGAGGAGCCTCGCGCAGCTTGACTCGATTCACCGTGGGTCTCATGTGAAGTTGACCTAGCCTTTGCCGAGCCTCGCCTTAACAACACTTTTGCCTCACCGGGTTTTTCCACATGAGTTGACCGTCCTCGCCATATCGGGAGCGTCATCGACGATGATGAGATTTCCATGGGTGGCTCATCATCAAAATTAAATGGTTGGCGAGTAGCCTTAAGGTCGACTTACTCGTGCTTGGAAGAACATCCTCAATCGAGTCTTTTTGGATCGGTAATAGGGGATGACTCAGCCGTCTTCACCTTCGATCCCGTAAAGGTTACATCGTGGTTGTCTTGGGAATCGTGAAGAGCACTTATCTCCTTTTCGGATGGATCAATGATAGTAGGAGGGATGTTCTCATGCGTCCGTCTCTTTACCCCGGAAGTCTCAACCTCCCGTTGGCCTTCATTACCTCCTGCAGCCTCAAGTGCGGTGAGGCCTTGGGACACCCCTTCGATAGTGTCACTGCCTTGGGGTCTTCTCGAGGTGGCATCCACCGGAGTCTCAACTCCATGGATTGCACTTTCGCCCTGCAGTGTTAACTCCCGGGGGCGCCCTTCATGTGCCTCGACCGCATCGCCAGCGTCATTGGCTCGCAGAGCGCTTGGCACTTGATTGAGACAGCTTTTAATCGTCTCGAGCCTCACAATGATAACTTGTTGTGTATTCGCTTGTTGTTCCTTCTCCACTTCGCCTCCGAGATTCGTTGTGGAGTCACCGCAACATCCTCCAACCTTGCCGCAGCTGGGGGAGTTTCCTCACCGGCACACCACCGAGTGATTTGGAATGGGGTCACTCGTCTCCGCACTCCCTACTGCTCCCTTTGAGTATTCACCGTTGGGGCAGGTGGTAAGACACCTTCATCGGGGTTGGCTCGACCGGGTCCCCACAATCCCGCCATCGCCAGCTTCCTTTATCAATCTCCAAGGTGATGATGTGGAGGACTCCCCATCGTCCTTCCAACAATCGTTGCTCATGTAGGGCCCTGGATTCCCGCACGGCTTGCCGCATCTCCACTCTTCTCAGAAGCAAAGAAGCAGGGTCCGATCCTCATCACTCCCAGAGAGAATGTGGAGATGAGGATGTGTATGATCGATGGTTCCAAAGAAAGGGACAACATCGGCCTTTTCACTAGCCCCAGCCTTCCTCCTCGCCTCTCCTTCTCCTTGTCCTTGAAGATCTGTAAGATATCTATGCGCTTTTCTTCATCCAAAGTGCTTGGACCACATTGGTCAATCCAAGAAAGTTCAACAATTCGTCTTCTTCTTCAATGAATTCCGGTCTTTGGAACTGTTCCCTGGATCGACTCAACTTCCATTTCTCCATTCTCGCAGATTTTTGGATGTCCGGATATGGTGGGGATATGATCATCACATCATCATCCTTGTCATCTTCTTCCCGCCGTCCCTCGTGCTCGTGGGATTGAGGGTAGCAAACTTTGGTGCTCCACACCCTCGATGGCGTCTCATTGCGGAGGGGATACAACCCCGTCAACATGAGAGTTTGCTTTCTCAAATTTTCTTTTTCTCTCAAATGCTTCACGATACAATTGGGCTTCAATGTGCCTCACGACGGCTTCAAAGCAGACTTGGTCAAGTTTCATCAATGATTTCTTGAGACTCTACTTCTTCAAAGCAGCTCCGATTTGTTTCACCGAGTGGGTGACTCAGCCGGGTTTCTCAAGCTCGGGCGCTTGATGATTCTTCTTTCTTTTAGTCCTTACCGTGAGGGATTTCTCGGCTCGGATATGGTTTCTTCGAGTCCCGGGCGGCGGGGCCGGTGTCGCTGCCTTCTTCGAGGAGCCGGCCGCCTTGGCTTATCGCCTCCTTTTCTTGACAACCGGAGAAGGTATTTGAGGTTCCTTCTCTGCTGCGTCTGGCAGGGAGACACACACGGCCTACGGGGGCGGGGCATCTTTTGTTTTCTTCTTCTTTGTTGCAGGGGCAAAGCGATCTTAGCAAATGCAGGGGCACCGCTTTCCGGGGAGAGGAGGAGACAAATGCTTTCTTCAGACTACCGATTCCCCTCACTGTGACGCCTCTCTTTGCATATGCTCTCTTCGTCGTGCTCCGGGAAGGTTAGATCGAACATCTTCTTGTTTACATGGAACGCCTTTCCATGTCGAAGAGGAACTCCTTTTGCTTCCATCATCCGCCAATCACCAGGCCGCACTTCCGGAACCTCCAAACGTGCCATCCTCCTTGAAGGATTTATTCCTAATATTCTCGCAGAGTCTCGTATAAAACTCAGCCAGTTCACCTTCTTTTCTTCAATGATCGCAAATGCCATTACGATCGCTTAGCTTTGACAATCGTCAAAGCTTCCAAATTTGATGTCTATGCATTTGGCAACAATGTCCAAAGAATTTGTGGTAGTCCTCTTTCAACAAAGATCTTGTTAGGCTTTGGTAGACCACCTTCACAAAGATAGTCGGACTTGGCTACTTCCTTCCAAGCAAAGAAAGGTTAACATCGCCTTCATAAATCTCCTAACTCCTTCCGCAACAAAAACAATGTTCTCGCTGATCCTTGGTAGTAATGGTGAAAGCTTTTCCGTGAACAGAGGACTTGATGCCCTCATCGTGAACTTCAGCTCACGTGAGAACGTGCGACCTCTTCCACGTAGGTCATCGGAAACTCCATCGCAAAAACGGTTTACGCCGGACTTTTCCAACTTCTCGTGCTATCTTCTTCACAAGGGTGTCGTCGACTCGCTTGATCATGCCGTCCAAATCCACAAGAGACCTAGTGTGGATTTGCTTTCCCAACTTGACGAAATCATGAGTAGATGCCATTTCTCGATGTTTTACCGAACAAAACTTTGAAAATGAACTTGAGGATTTGTAGGGTTTTTGAGAGAAAATTTGTTTCTTTGTCTTCGAGAGAGATGAACAGTTTTGGTAAAGTGAGTGAAAATCGGACGAAATGGTATAAGTATGGGTTATGAAAGGACGTGCGGGTGGTTTTTGAAATTTGATCAAGATCAACGGCTCAGATTTTGCACGCCAATTTACACTTAATTTCTCGTATTTAATGCGGCAACATTTATATCCGATCATAAGCTTTGTGTGCGACTTTTTGACTCGTAGACACGCATAATTATGCCGACGTCATTCTTAAAAACATTCCCGCTTAGTAAAAACGACTGCGCTTTTGTCACTTTGCTCATAAATGACTCAGCTTATTCCTTAGCTGATTTAACTCTTCTCTCTTTGCACATAGATACTCAGCTGTCAACCAACTCAGTGCAGCTAATTCTCCGATACGGCTGATTCGCTTAGTTGATTCAAGAGTTCAAATTTTTCATCTTTTCATGTTCCATCTCTTTTCTTTGAGTCTTCTCAATGTCAACTCACCAATTAACCCCAATTCATGTT
Source organism: Rehmannia glutinosa (assembly GCA_016081115.2). Classification (NCBI taxonomy): domain Eukaryota; kingdom Viridiplantae; phylum Streptophyta; class Magnoliopsida; order Lamiales; family Orobanchaceae; genus Rehmannia; species Rehmannia glutinosa. The sequence continues at coordinate 221,048 of JABTTQ020002196.1, read as the reverse complement.
TGAGTTCTTCAAATCTTGATTCACATAATGGTTTTGTGAATATGTCACTAATTGCTTATCGCTTGAGATATATTCCAAGGTGATGTCCTTCTTTTCAACATGATCTCTTATGAAGTGATATCTGACATCAATGTGCTTTGTTCTTGAATGCAACACAAGACTTTGAGTGATTGCAATTACACTTGTGTTATCACACATAATTGGAATTTCCTTTTCTTCAACCTCATAGTCTCTCACTTGCCTCATCCATAAGACTGGCACAACAAATGCCCGCAACTATGTATTCTCATGATCACCAGGAGGTAGCTATTGAATTTTGCTTCTTGCTAAACCAGAAATTAGCCTATTTCCAAGCATTTGACATGTGCCTCGAGGTACTTTTCCCACAACTCTACATCCAAAGATAGTCGTAGTCCAATAACCAATTAGCTTGAATCCACCTTTCTTTGGATACCATAAGCCAACTTCTTGGCTTCCTTTCAAATATCTCAAGATTCTCTTGTCGCGCAAATCATGTGGCTTTCTTTTGGAGCAGATTGAAATCTTGCACATACACCTACAAGAAAAGGTGATGTCCGGCCGCTTCTTTGTGAGATAGAGCAATGATCCAATAAGTACTCAGATCTTGTTTGATCTACAGTGCTTTCCATCCGCATCCATATCCATTTTGATGATGTATTCATTAGTATTTTCACGTAAGACTTCTCTTCCATACCAAATTTCTTCATTAAATCTCTCGGTGTATTTTGTCCGACTTATGAAGGTTCCATCCTTCATTGTTTCACTTGGAGTCCAAGGAAGAATGTCGCTCTCCCCATCATGCTCATTTCAAATTTGCTTTGCATAAGATTTGAGAATTTATCACACAACTCTTTGTTTGTGGATCCAAAGATGATGTCATCCACATATATTTGAACAAGCAAAGATACTCTTCCCATCTTGAATTCTCAAGAGTGTTCTATCCACTTTGCCTTTTGTGAATCCGTTCTCGGGCGAATTGTGATAATGTATCATACCATGCTCGGGTGCCTGTTTCAATCCATATAAAGCTTTCTTGAGTTTGTATACCTTATCTCCAAGAGTCTTCTCGCTCAAATCCTGGAGGTTGTTCAACATATACTTCTTCTTCCAATAATCCATTAAGGAATGCACTCTTTATATCCATTTGATATACAATAAAGTTCTTGTGAGCTGCATAGGCAAGAAACATCCTTACGGCTTCCAATCTTGCCACAGGAGCAAAAGTTTCATCAAAATCTATTCCTTCTTCTTGGCAATACCCTTTGGCTACCAATCTTGCTTTGTTTCTCACCACAGAACCTTCCTCATTCATCTTGTTTCAACACCCATTTAGTGCCAATAACATTTTTATGGGTAGGTATTTGAACCAATTCCCACACTTTGTTCCTTTCAAACCGATTTAGCTCTTCTTGCATGGCTTGAATCCAATGAGTGTCATCCAAAGCTTGTTACACATCTTTTGGCTCTATTTGTGAGATGAAGCAAGTGAACATAACTTCTTGTTGAGTTATGGATCTGGTTTTTACACCTTCTCTTACATCTCCAATGATTAGTTCTCGTGGATGGTCTCTCACCCATCTTACATCAAAGTTGGAGTAAGTTAGCTAGATTCGTCTTGCCTTGCAAAATTGTTATTTTGATCAGCTCTCTCATCATCACTTAGTCAGCAGATTTTCCAAATTGCCTTTTGAGACTCAGGCTATCTCATCTTCATCCGGACTTATAATTCCAAATTGACTTCAACATAGGGACTCTTCTCGCATCGTTGGTTGATTCAAATTATCACCGACTCTTCAAAGTCTTCTCCATTTACATTGGGTTCATCAAACACCACATGGATGGATTCTTCTCAGAACCATTGTCCTCTTGTTGAGCACTCTATAGGCTTTGCTTTCACCGAGTATCCTAAGAAGATACCTTCATCGCCTTTAGCATCAAAAGCCTTTAATTATCTTTGCCATTGTTATGGATGAAGCATTTGCATCCAAATATTCTAAAATATGCAATATTTGGCTTTCTCCCGTCCAAATTTCATAGGAGTCTTTGTCACCACCGTCTGCTTATCATGCATCTATTTTGAGTATAGCATGTTTGTGTTTATTGCTTGACCAAAAATCTTTTAGGCAGCCCTTCACTAATATGGTCCTTTGCCGCTTCCTTGAGAGTTCTATTCCTTCTTTCGCAACTCCATTCTCGATGTGGAGTCCTTGCTGCAGATAATTCATGACCAATACCATTTTCAATACAAGATCGACTTATTATACCATTGACAAACTCGTTCCTCACGATCTTATTTTGATAATGGTTTGACTCTTCTCATTTTGGATTTTCTTCATCAACTGTGGGTAGTTTCTCGCAGAGTTTCTTTCTTCTTACACATGAATATTGTCCATGTATATCTTGAGTAGTCATCTACTACCACCAAGGTGTATTTCTTCCCACTTATGTTTGGGCCGGTTCAACTTGACCAAATAGATCCATATGTAGCAGTGCAATATTCTTGTTGAAGATGGACATGTCTTTTCTTTGAATGACGATTTGATCCGCTTTCCCATCCGCATGCATCACATATACTCTCCTTCTTGTATACTGAGTCCGAAGTCCTTCCACAAGATTACTTCTTGTGAGTTTGTTAATAGTTTTGAAGTTCGGTGACTTAGCTTAGCTTGTGCCACGCCAACTTGATTCAAATTGTGCTCTTTGCTAGCAGACAAGTGATTGGTGTTGCAATTGACCAATCTACCACATACATGTTCTTTTGTCTCGCATCCTTGCAACACTATTTCATTAGTTTCATGTCCTTGATTTGGCATACACCCATATTGAATCCAACATTGTAGCCTTTGTCACAAAGTTGACTTATGCTTAGCAAGTTGAAATTGAGGCCTTCAAAGATATGCAAGATCATCGTAGTTTCTAATCCATTTTTCTTGATGGATCCAATGCCTCTTATTTCTCCTAGAGCTTTATTTCCTCCAAATATGACTTTTGCACCTCTAACTTCCTTGAATTTTGATAGATTTTTCTTATTTCTGTCATGTGTCCGGAATGCACCACTATGCATGTACCAGTTTCCTTGCACTCACCGCTCCTTGAACCCGCAATCAAGGAAATTAGGTTTTAGGTACCCATACTTGCCTGGGTCCCGAGGGGTTAGTATTGTAAGATGATCCAACCAACCTATAGCCACATGATTTGACTCTAAGAGGTTGCCATCTATCGATTGCCATAATCATAATTAATTTTGGCAAATTGCTTGGGGGTTCTGGTTTATACAAATTGCCTCTTTTGTCTCGTATGCTGTGCATGTGTTTTAGCAATTGCCTTCTTTGGGTAGTTGTGATATCTCCGAGTGTAGTGTCTAGGTGCATATATGTGTTTGATGAAAGCTCTTATGCCTTTGGAATGGCCTTTGCTTGAGTTCTGTGCCTTTGCCACTTTCAGCTTATATTCCATAGGTCTTTGTGATAGTTCACATTATTCCAATCAGCTTGGCTTGGGTACTTTCTACCATTCCCATCATATGTGTTTCTTTTATAGACCTTCTGGGGCTTTTGGTAGCTCTGTTTCTTCTTTACAGAGTATCTCCTATTTGGAGTTTGCTGAGGAACTCGGCTGGATTTCTTCTCAGCTGTCCTCTCAAAGATACTCAACTCGGCTATTTTCTTTTTCCTTTTATAACCAAGGCCGCTTTGCTTGTGATTGTGCTTTGGAATCAATGTGTGTGCACCATTTGGAGTTTTGATTTTAGAGATGCTTCATTACTTGAAGATCCTTTTTCCAAAATCACTTTTGGAGCTTGACATAGTACAGAGGAATTAAATCCTAAGCCTGTCTTATCTCCGCATTCTCTTTGACTCATAATAAGATCATCCAAGGATTTAGATGCCTTAGTGAATGAGGTAATCACATTTTTGAGGTCATTCTCCCTCTTTTCTATAGCAGCTATCTCTCGCTATTAACTTAGCATTTTCAAATTTTTAGACTTTTATTCTCATCACTATTTGACTTAGAGTACTCAACTCCTTAGTCACCGTGAGTTTTGCTCTTGAGTAGTCGTTTTCCTCATTTAGTAGTGTGTGTGAGGATTTAATGTATTCAAAATCTTTCATCATTTTGCCTAATGAATCATAAAGATCAGTGGGTGATGAAGTGTGTGTGTCACAATCACTATCACTAGTATATCCGAGTGTGATGAGTTAGAGTGTACCTCATCTTCTTGGTCGTCAGTTGGTTTTGTTCTTTAGCCATTAGACGGATCAAGGCTTCTTCTTCGTGAGTCACTTGAGTAGTCACCACTACTCTCCGAGTCTCCGTGTGTCTTTTGACTTGACTCGTCTCGAGTAGTTTCGCACCAACATTGCCTTTCTCTTTTCCCCGTCTTCTTTCTCTCAAGACTTTTCTTTCCTCTTCATTCTTGCATTTGTTGACTACAAGATATGGGCATTCAATGGCATAGTGACCAGGTTGCGTGCGCGTTCCATAGATTTTCAACTTTTTGATCAGCTTCTTTCCATCCTCGATTGTCGGCTCTTTGCTATTCAACTTTTTGATGCTCGCTCTCTTAGGTGGTCTTTCTTCCTCGACTTGGAGGAGCCGAGTGTCTTCCTCGGAGGATTCACCTTTGCTTCTTTTGTAATTTTTATTGAAGAACTTGTTAAACCTTTTAACCATCAGTGCGATCTCCTCTTGGTCAATGACTTCTTTGACCTCAACTCTTTTGCCATGTTTAACAATTAGAGCAGCTGTTTTCGGCACAGTTGTTTCCTCTTGGTCTTTTCTTCTCAGCTCAAATTCATAGGCTTTGAGATCTGAGAATAGCTCATTGTTGGATGTCTTTGATAGGTCCATGGAATGTCTCATGGCCATGACTTTCATATCCCACTCAGTTGGGAGACTTCTTAGAATCTTCATACACATTTCCTTTTGTGTATATTCTTTTCCAAGTGCAGATAGCTCATTGGTAACTTTTGTGAACCGAGCATCCAGTTGATCCAAGGTTTCTCCTGCAAACATCTTAAAGTTTTCAAATTTTTGTACAACAACAAATAGTTTATTTTCCTTGATTTGCTCTGAGCCTTCACAAATCAAGGTTAGCTTGTCCCATATTTCTTTTGCCGTTTTGCATGATTTGCCTTTGTTGAACATGGCTTTGTCCAAAGTTTTGTAAAGAATGTCCTTGGCCACATTGTCCAAGTTATATCTTTTCCTGTCATCATTTGTCCATTCAGCTCTTGGTTTTTCAACCATCGCTGGTCTGGGAGCAACATCCTCTTCTCCTTCAGCTGCAGCTCTCCTTGCAGCTGTGTTCACTTTTAAGATTTGGAGTGGCCCATCTTCTATTACTATCCACATTTCATCGTGTAATGCTGATAGATGAGCCTGCATACGAATTTTCCAATCATCAAATTCTTCAATTGTGAACATAGGGATGCGTGTCAAATTTGCTTCCATGATAATAACTTTGCTGAATAAAAGAGTTTTGAAAGATCAAGTGCTAAAGCAAACTTTGAAAAATTTGGAGATCTAGTTCAAGAACCAATCTTTGGAGATCTTTGTAGGTCCTAAGGGGGTGTGAGTGTAAGGTTTAGAAGGGGGTTGAATAAACCTTACCAACTTTTTGATTTAGTCCTTTTAAAACGTTGAGTTAATACTTCACAAATTGAGTCCTTGATGGACAACTAAGTTAGTTAATCAAATGAGTTAGACACTCAACGATTCGACCGAGCCGTTGATAGAATAACTCAAATTTGTTTTGAGTAAATGCTTAACTCGATTGTGATATGTTTTCATTGGAAGACTTAATACCCTTGAAATTGGTTAAGTTTGTTTTAATACTTGGTTTTAGCACTTTGTTGATTATCAATTGGATAGAAAATTTATCAAATGAGATATTAAAGTAATATGCGAGAAATTAAAATCTTTGAAATGTAAATGACACAATAAGTTTTTATAGAGGTTCAAGATGGGGTAATTCTTCTACTCCTCTCTTCTCCAACTTCTGAGAATCCACTAAGTATTGATCAATATACAAAGTGGTTAATAGTCCAGATACAAGTCTTGATCACACAAACCGACTTGATCCTTTGGGACTCGATCGAGATGTCTTGGTCACACAAATTGGTTTCTCGTATGACTCGAACTTCTTCACAGGCGTAAAATGTCTTGCTACTACAACCCACTTGCTCAAGCTTCTTGGATTTGATCACGAAACCCTCCAAAAACTTGAGACTGGTTCGACCTTGAACCTTCTTACAATCCTCCGTGGAATGTAGACCCCTTGATTCTTCAAATGTTTCCTCTTCAATTGATTGAAGTTGTCTTTCCTTCACAGTGAGTGTTGGATTGATTTCCTTCGTAATGTAGGCTTGAGGATTGAACTTGAATAACTTGAGAATATTTTTGGTTACAGATAATGCTTTTCTTGCTCATATTTGATTTCTGATTGTCAAGGTAACCAACATTTTTCTCAAATAGATTCTCACCTTTTATAGTGTTCTTTTGAAAAACTCGCCCGTTGAAGAGATATGCTTATTTTCAAAAGACACTTGTGGTCGCTTGGCTTGTCTTGTTGCGATCCTTGGAATTGACATTTCCTCGTATGAATGATTTTTCAGCTTTTCGTAGTTCGACACAGTGCGCGTGCTTCCCATTGGTTTATTCCTTTTGCACGCTTCTCGGGACTCGAGCACTTTAAGAAAGGTAGTATGGAGGTATTACTTGTTTAAGTAATTTTCTTGACTTACGGCAACGGATCTCTTCCATTTATCTCGACTTGACGCATTTTCTTGACTTCCCAGGTGACTTCGAGTCGACTTCCAATCATTGGATGACTCTTCCGCACTTCAACTTGAGACTTGGCTGTCTTGAGTTGACTTGATCGATACTTCACTCACCGAATCTCACCGCACCTTCATCGAGTTCTTGTCTTCTCTTCTTTGCCACACTCACCGCCTCGCAATGAGTCTTCCTTCTCCGTCTCCACTTGTCTTCTTGTATGTTCAGGGCATAGCCGACTTGACTCACTCGACCACCCCTTTTTATTTATTACAATACAATTTACAAAGAAAATGGGGTGCCAACTTTCTATTCTAAGTTTTACATGGCATTCATCAAAATCTAAAAATAATTTCCCAACATTTGGTAGGCTTCTAATTACGTAGCATGCTAAGAAAATTAAATGTTTAAGTATTATTTTAAATTATATAAATGTTAAGATTTCATTATTTTAGCCAAATCAACTTTGTTATATATATAATACATGAATATGTTAAACCATTTGTTAAGAAACTCAATTTATATGTAACTGTGTTTATAAAGTTATGCTTCTGATGCATGCATATTTAAATAATAAAAAATATTATTAGTGTTTGAGGTGCATGTTAACTACTTTTGGCAATTAAATGGAAAACTTACATATCAGTTAATTAGTTTTCATTTACAAGAATTTTTATTATTAGTCATATTATGTTCGCAAGTAATTAATGTATTTATAATTACGTGTTTTAAATATATTATGAATCATTGTGGTATTTAATAAGTCGAATATAGGGTTTTACCCAAATAGGTTTGAATAATTGAATGTAGGATTGTCCCTAAATAGTTTGTGTAAGATTTTTCCCTAATTAATTTAATACATGTTTTTTACCAATCATACATGATCGAATGCTATTTAGTTACTGTGTTTATGATTTGAAATTTATTTACATACTCAATTATAGTTGCATCTTGTAGGCTCATGCATCATGTTAATTTATGCTCATAGCATGAGCATGAAAAGAGTATTAAAGTTAAGTATAAGGTTTTAGATTAATTATGTTTTCTTTTAAAAATTAAAAAATGGGTGCACATTGTGTCTATGATTGTGAGGTCCCGAACTTTAGCAACGTGAGATACAACATTATGTAGTAATTTTTTTTTATTTGGCTATGTATCACGAGCCTATTATTAATGAAACGCGACCCGACTTTTATTTATTTCTTCCAACGTCAATTACGTCTTCCTCGTTTTCGAGCTTAACGATTTTATATTCTCCTCTAGTATTAATACTTGATCGATTGACTACGACTTTAGAAATATTAGACCCTTGATAATTTAGGAGTATATGCCAATCCTTACTCAAATATTTCACCTTATTATATAATTCATTCCCAACCAACTTTCAATCTATTTTTTTCCCGGAAATACATAATTGTTATTTCACATCCGTAATTTTTAATTTCTAAATATTTAATTATAGATATTTATACATTTTATTTTCATTCAATTTTATAAAAGAAAAGAAAACCAAATATTTTTCCTCCTAATTTTTGAAAATACCATTAAAATGGGGAGGTTATTATATATTTTTTTTCAAGCCTACATCTAAAAATTGTCCTACAATCCCCACTATCCCAATTGGTCAAACAAATAAATTTTAAATTTCCTCCTAAAACCTAGCTTTTAGCTTCATGTCCCTAGTAAAGTAATCTAGCTATTTTTTCTTGACCCTAAACCCCTAATTATTCCCCACTATCTATCATTTAACTCAAACAAAACAAAAATCCTCCTCCAACTCCTACACGAAAATCTGCCACTTCAAGAATTAAGGAAGAAAATTTCATCTCATCCTCCTACAACTCCCATACTCTCTCAAAACAATCTACCCAACACTTAAACACACAAACACAAAAATGTTTCTCTTCATCTTGCTCCAATAGAACCGAAAATTTCAACAATTAAGGTAAGAAAATTCTTTTCTTTCATCTTCATTTTTCTTCTTGAAACTTCCAACATCTACCTCCAATTCCTAATATAATGAATCCATCTTGTTGAGGTACTCCTAGAGGAATTTCATGAAGAATCAAGGGACCTAGACTTGACTACAAGTTTGTAGAAGAAACTCATGAGGTGAGAAAATTATGGTTTAGTATTTTTCCTCTTGACAACATGAAGAATTAATTTTGACTTAAGAATATGAATTTTTTGAGCTTAGGGACTGACCTACACCATCACCAGTTGAAGATTAGAAGCTTGAAAGAAAATTTTTATTTTTGAGACTAATTGAAGTTATTGAGGTAAGTAGTAGCCATTTGGTCCTAGCATATTTTCTTTGGACTTGAGACTTTAATTTTAACACCAAATATGGCTTGCATACCATATAGGGGCTGGCCTTCAAGATCTTGAGTCAAGAAGTTGATACAAAGAAAAAGACTCTATTTTAAATCAACCCGAGAAAGATTACTACGAGGTGGGTAAAAAATCTTTCAAAAATAGGCAAATAATTTTCATAAAATGCATGTAGTACATGAAAATATTTTAAATTACTATATATATATTACATGTATTGTTTTGATATGTATCAAGTTCAAGAAGTTGCACAAAATGAGCATGATTTCGATTTCTTGCACAATAGGGACATATATGCATCAATGTTTTAATTTCTTGCTCATCTCTTGATTAATGTGTTAATAAATGTGTTATATGCTCAAAATTATGTTCTATGCTTGATATATATTTTGGAAAGTATGACCTTGTGCTCGAGTTTGAACAAATATGCCATTTATGCAATTTTTGCAAAGTTGAGGACTAAATCGTAATTTCAAAAACTATCCAGGGACCAAACTGTAAATTTCAGAATTTTGGACTGTATAAATTTTAAAAATTTAATATTTTAAGTTAATAATGATAGTTTAAAGATTTTAAGATAAGAAAACCCATCCTTGGAAGTTTTGGGACTCAAATGTAGAAACTTAAAAGTTTAAGGGTCAAATATTTAATTTTAGAAACTGTCCAGGTACCTTCTGGAATTTTTTGAAAATTTAAATCCCTCAAACTGAAAAACATATATTTTGAGAAATTTTAAAAGTTTAAAGTGGTTTGGGTCGAGAAAACCGATTTTTGAAACTTTAAGTACTGAAGTGTAAAAATTCAAATTGTTAAGGACCAAAAGAAATTTTTCAGAAAATAAACATCCCAGACACCTGGAAAATTTTGCAACCTAAATTTTATAATATTTTGAACTTATGGTTCAAGTTTCATAACAAACGAACACCAAATAAACCCTTAAGGGTAAAAACCGCATTTTGGACTAGAAATGAAATTTGTGAAAATAAAGGGACCTAAACTGACCCAATTTCAAAGATTGTTTTGTCCCAATATCCTACTGTTACACATGATATTTTTTCAAAAATTAGAATCACATCAAAAGCCCTCCCGATTGTGAGATCCAAAAGTTAAATTTTCAAGTTCGAATTGATGCATGGGCGGCTCATGCGCCTACGCACGGCCCGTGCGCCTATTCGAAGGAAAAATGGTCCTCTCGACTTGACGCACGGGCAGCCCATGCGCCCGGGCCATCTCCCCGCCAATAAATTACCAATCCTGACTTGTTGATATTTTGTACTGCTTTATATGTATTGTCATGTTTACTCGACTAGCTTGTTGACATGATATGAACTTTACGAGCTAATTGCGCTTGAATCAACTTGGTGTGTCGAGCTCACAGTCGGAATGGATACGTCGAGAATTGAACCGGGTAGCTCGGCTGCTATTCCACTCTTCGGCCCCATCGTCCTAATCCCGCAACTGAGGACTAAGTGTTCAAGGGAAGCGGGTCGTAGTTTGGGTATAATCATGATTATGACACTCTGGGTCTTGCTAGCCATAATCGTTGGAGTTGTCTCGCCCAGGTAGTAATAAGGTAGACATTGGCCATGTGCCAAGCGTGCTTGGGGAGTCATAAGGTAGAACGGAGGAATCGTTGTCTGATCCACACGATTCCAATATTACTTGCTTGAGTTAGCGTCACACTCCGTGCGCAACCACTACTTGCTTGGGTTGGCGTCACACTCCGTGCGCAACCACTACTTGCTTGGGTTGGCGTTACATTCCGTACGCAACCACTACTTGAACTATTTGCAACGCATTCATAGTGCTTGAATGGTCATGAACTATTTCATCAATCTATATAAAGCTATATTATTTTGAATACCACGTTGCTTGTGAATCGTGTGTGACGCACACATCATGAATCATGCATTCTTCATATAACTGTTTTTCCTGCATCTATATAAGCCGCACTTACACACGATCACCCATCCACTGAGAATTTTTGTCTCACCCCCACCTTTTTAACAACCAGCTGATGATCCACCATATTATGATGATGTCCACGAAGATGACCAAGCGACGGAGTGATCCCTAGACTTAGTTCGATATTCTAACCTTAAATTTTGTTTATGCTTTGATGCAGGACAATTTATTTCATTCGATGTAATAGAGGGGCGTAAGACCTCTTTCCTTTAGACAATTTGGATTGTAATAGTATTTCGCTGCGACTATTAACTCTGTTACCAAGAAGTGATGATGAACTATGTCCATTTGGGTATTGATGTTGCTCAAATACTTTGTGCATTATATTTTTAGAAGGGAGAACTGGCGTAAGTTAACCGTTGTGTCGCGACTACACTTTTTGGGCGTGACAGTTATGGTATCAGAGCTCAACTAGTAAGAAGGAAACTTACACCGAGTTAAACCAGGATAGGACCATTCGACTGTAATGGGAATCACCATTATTAGATCGTTCATAACAAATAATTCCTTGATAATTAGAAACCACAAGGAAGGATAGACTATATTATTTATTGTTCACTTGTAATAAATTCCTACATAGTAGACTTGACTGAGTGCGTAATTTCTTACCAAACTTCATGCCTTAAATATTATCATTTCCTTGATTTTGACAAACATTAGTTATGTTTTGTTTAGGAATGGCATCCGAATTCCTGACCTTGTCAATGGTGTACGGATTAACCGATGAGAGAGACTACCATAGGGACGCAGCCATATACTGGCATGCACAATTTGCGCATGTCGACGCCCAGTTCAGGATGGAACAACAATGCACCCGATCGCTCAAGGGTGAATTAGCATATATGCACGATAGAGAAAACACCCTAGTTACCCAACTCGAGGAACAACGTAGAACCATACAAGCGTGTGAAGCCCAGATACAAGTACTTCAAGAGTGACTCGATCAAAAAACACGGGATGCTTTTTGGTAAAACGAAAAACATAAAAAATAGTTGTTGACTAACCACGAGCTGCAAGAAAAGATCGATCAAAGCGAACGCCTAGCTGACCATCAGCGTAAAACAATACAGGATCTTGAGGAACAAATTTAACAACACATGGGTACCATCAACAACTTGGGTGGGATATAAATATTATTGCGAAATCAAGTCACGATCCTACAAATCCAAATAGAAAACTAGGAGGAACAAATGGAGTTGAACCAGGCAGATTTCCAAGCCCAGGCTCAACTACTGCGAAACCGGGTTTTAGAGGCAATCAATATCGCTCTAGAGGAAGCCCCGAAAAATGAAGGAGAACAAGAAGAGGAACCCAAAGAGGATCCTGAAGAAGACATGGAAGATGATCCAGAGGAAGAACCTGAAGAAGATTCGGACGATGAACCTCAAATGGACCTAATGGACGAGCTACCAGACCCGGAAGAATGGCAGGAAAATCCAGCTCCAGAAGATGATATAAATGATGACAGCGACGACGATGCTCATAGTGCCATCATCGATTAGATTAGCCTTACTTGATTGTACTTGATTTTTACCTCCACTCCTGTAATTGCAAAACTTTGTATGCGAAGTGTTGTATTGCTATATTATATGTCATTTGACTAAGATGTTATCTTTAATACAATGTCTGTAACATAACTCTTGCAAGTCTTATGTGAAGGTACTTATTCATAATAATTGTTTCGTCGAATTAGACATTACACATCATTGATCGTTGCACAATAGATCATAATTTTATCTACATAAGTGAGTGGATGCTAATCATTCTAAACACAGATGGCTGGTCAAAGAGGTAGAGGGAGACCTCGTAACGTGGACAGGGAAAACCTTTATCCTCCGTAAGAGAGAACACCATCGCCCGAACGTCCACCACCTCCTCCAACTGTAGGGCCCGATTTGACTGTGCAAGCCCCTCAATAGATATTATTGTTTATGCAACAACAGACTGGACAGAACCAGAACGTATAGGAACCGGTGCGGGAAGCACATGATCGAGTGTGGGAACGATTCCTGCATTTCGATCCACCCGTTTTTCGGGGGGAACCGGATGATGCCAAGGCTGAGGATTGTCTTGAACAAATGGAAAACATTTTTGCTGCCCTACAATATACTAGGGAACAACGAGTTACATTAGCGGTACTCCAATTTGAATCCGCCACTCGTGATTGGTGGAAATCTGTGGAGAGAATGTGGGAACAAGACCGAACCCAAAGAACATGGGACAACTTTCTGTAGGCATTCAGGGACAATACATTCCTCAGGTGGTCCGAGAAGCGAGACGTGATGAATTTCACCGTTTGAGGCAGGGGAGTATGACTGTGGCCCAGTACGAATCCGAGTTTCACCGACTGTCAAAGTATGCTTTGGGCTCCATAAGTACTGAGGAGGACAAATTGTATAAGTTTACTCGAGGGCTGAGATTAGAACTCCAGAGACAGCTATTGACAGTAGAAATGGATACATACTCTGCTGCAGTTAGGGTCGCCTCTCGTGTGGAAATGGGTTTGAATCATATCGGACAACTACATCAGAATCAAAATGTTAGCAAAGGGCAAACTAGTGGCTTCAAGAGGCCAGCTGTGGGACCAACATCTACGCCTCCTGTTAAATTTCAAAGGGATCATGGTGGGAAGGTGGATAAGGGAAAAAAGCCGATGGAAAACAAATCATGTGCTTACTGTCATAAGGCCGGACATACTGTTGATGAGTGTTGGCGAAAACAGGGGAAGTGTTTGAAGTGTGGAATTGTCGAACATAAGTATAAGGATTGTCCGTCAATTGCCAATAGTGGAAACAAATTAGCCCAACCGCAAAAATTAAGGAATGGGCAGGAAAATCGAGCAAGGGTACCAGCCCGAGTGTTTGCCTTAGCGGGACATGACGCTCCCGAAGCAACCAGTGTGGTGGAAGGTACACTTTTAGTATCCAACCATTATGCTAAAGTGCTATTTGACCCCGGATCATCACACTCATTCATTGCACCACATTATGTACAACATGTTCATACATGCATGGAACGTATGCATATATGCTTAGAAGTATCAACTCCCATGGGTGCAAGCCAAATAACGGATGTTATATATAAGGCATGCGAAATAAAGATTGGAGATGTGAACTTTCCTGTTGATTTGATTTTGTTGCCTATATTTGAGTATGATGTTATTTTGGGTATGGATTGGTTGTCTATACATCATGCACAAATGGACTATCATCAAAAGACTCTTAAGTTATGTGAACCTAGAAACCCTATAGGGGAAGTATCGGGAAGAGCACGAGTCAAGATGGCTCCAACCATTTCTGCTATTAATGCTAGGAAAGCAATCACAAAGGGGGCACGTGGATACTTGGCATTTGTAATCAACAAACCTAAAGTAGAGACTCAAATCCACGAAGTACCTATAATGTCAGAATACCCAGATGTATTCCCACAAGAACTCACCGCCCTTCCTCCCGATAGGGAAATTGAATTCACCATTGAGGTCTTACCGGGGACAACACCCATAGCAAGGACCCTGTATAGGATGGCTGTTGTGGAATTGCAAGAGTTGAAAAGTCAGTTGCAGAAGTTGATGGAGGTAGGATTCATTCGACCAAGCACATCTCATTGGGGAGCTCCAGTGCTCTTTGTCAAGAAAAAAGATGGAACATTGAGACTATGTATAGATTATCGTGGGCTTAACAATGTGACCATCAAAAACAAATATCCTCTCTCGAGGATAGATGAACTATTTGACCAACCTTAGGGAGCCACGGTGTATTCGAAGCTTGATTTGCAACAAGGATACTACCAGCTAAAAAATCCGAGAGGAAGACATATCTAAAACAACCTTTCAAACTAGATATGGTCACTATGAGTTTGTAGTGATGCCCTTTGGCCTCACAAACACCCCTGCAGCATTCATGGATCTAATGCACCGTATTTTCTGACCTTATTTGGACCAATTCGTAGTAATATTCATTGACGACATACTTGTGTACTCTAAATCAAGAGGAGACCACGAACATCACTTGGAGCTTGTGATGGAGATGCTACGAGAGCATAAATTATATGTCAAATTCAGTAAGTGCGAATTTTGGCTTAAAGAGGTCACATTTTTAGGTAATATTATATCTGGAAATGGGATTGCGGTGGATCCATCAAAGGTACAAACAATTATTGAGTGGAATCAACCAGAGACGGTGAACGAGATCCGAAGCTTTTTGGGATTAGCTGGATATTACCGAAGATTCATAAAGGATTTCTCAAAGATCGCCGAACCATTCACAAGATTGACCAAAAAACAAGTCAAGTACGAGTGGAGCGACAAATACAAGTCCAGCTTTCAAGAACTGAAGAAACGACTCACCACTGTTCCTATCCTGGGTCTTCCGAATGGAACTGAGGGTTTTGTCATTTATAGCAATGCGTCGAAAGAAGGGCTAAGAGTCGTACTCATGCAAGAGGGAAAGGTAATTGCGTATGCCTTGTGAAAACTCAAACCATATGAGACAAATTACCCTACTCGTGATCTCGAGCTGGCAGCTATAGTGTTCGCCTTGAAGATATGGAGACACTATCTATACGGTGCAACTTTCACAGTTTTTATGGATCATAAGAGTCTGAAGTATTTACTCTCCCAGAAGGAACTCAACCTAAGGCAAAGAAGGTGGATGGAATTGATCGAGGATTATCACTTTGATATTCAGTACCACCCTGGAAAAGCCAATGTAGTGGCAGATGCTTTGAGTAGGAAGGCTAGCATCGCCCGACTAATGATTATGGAATGGAAATCCCTGGAGGAGTTAAGCATATGGAATCCGAGGAAAACAGGCACCAAAATATATTGCGCTAATATCTCTGTGAAACTTGAGTTGTTGGGAGAAATCAAAACAACACAGGAGGGAGACCCAAAGATCCGAGAGCTCATAGAAACGGTTTTGACGGGAGATCACCCGAAATTCTCCTTAGAAGAAGATAATATCTTGAGGTTTAAGAATCGGGTGTGCGTACCAAACAATGAGGAGTTGAAAAACAAGATTTTAAGTGAAGCGCATCGTTCGAAGTACACCATACACCCCGGCGGTAATAAGATGTACAAAGATCTGACACAACACTTTTGGTGGGTAAACAGGAAGAATCAGGTAGACGAGTATATGGCAAGATGTCTGACGTGCCAACGAGTCAAAGCTGAACACCAACGGCCGTCAGGATTACTACAGCCGTTACATATTCCTGAATGGAAATGGGAACATATCACTATAGATTTCGTAACGGATTTGCCTAGAACCAGAGGAGGACATGACAATATCTAGGTTGTAGAAGACCGACTCACGAAGTCAACCCATTTCTTACCAATAAAAAAGACAAACAGTTTACAAAAATTAGCACAGGTGTATATCCGAGAGATCTTGCGGTTACATGGAGTACCAATTGATATTGTTTCAGACAGAGACCTACGATTCGTCTCGAGGTTTTGGAAATGTGTGCATGAGGAACTAGGAACCTCGTTGAGCATCAATACAATAGCGCACCCACAGACCGATGGGCAATCTGAGCGTACGATCCAAACTCTCGAAAATATGTTACGGGCATGTACACTGGATTTTCAAGGGAGTTGGGACTCTCATTTACCATTGGCCGAATTTGCTTACAACAACAGCTATCAAGCCACGATTGGGATGGCGCCTTACGAGGCACTATATGGATGGAAGTGTAGATCACCGTTACATTGGGAGATCGATGATCAGTGGACTCCAAAAGAGAAGCGAAAGCCACCAACGATACCGAAGGTCGATTTAGTCGAGGAGGCCATGAATAAAGTCAGGATGATGAAGAAGAGGATTCGTACTGCCTAGATTCGGCAGAAGAACTACGCAGACAAAAGAAGAAAGGATTTGGAATTTGAGGTGGGAGACGAAGTGTTCCTCAGACTCTCACCACGAAAGAGATTAATCCACCCTAAGAAAGGAGGAAAATTGAGCCCGAGTTACATTGGGCCATACAAGATACCTAAGAGAGTCGGAAAGCTGGCATACGAATTAGAACTTCTGCCTCCTACAGCTGGTATGCATGACGTGTTCCACGTCTCTAGATTAAGGAAATATCAGCCCGACCCGAAACACATTATCACAGAAGAAATTTCACCCATAATGGAAAATTTATCTTACACCGAGAAACCAATACGGATCATCGATAGACAAGTACGCCAAATGAGAAGGAGAGAGATCCCAATGGTCAAGGTAGTGTGGCAAGCACATGATCGAGATGAAGATACCACTTGGGAAATGGAAGACGATATGCGAAAGCAATACCCGGAATCATTTCAATAAGAATTTGGGGACCAAATGTTTTTAAGGAGGGGTGAATGTGAGGCCCCAGAATTTAGCAACGTGAGATACAACATTGTGTAATGATTTTTTTTATTTGGCTATGTATCACGAGCCTATTATTAATGAAACGCGACCCGACTTTTATTTATTTCTTCCAACGTCAATTACGTCTTCCTCGTTTTCGAGCTTAACGATTTTATATTCTCCTCTAGTATTAATATTTGATCGATAACTACGACTTTAGAAATATTGGACCCTCGATAATTTAGGAGTATATTCCAATCCTTACTCAAATATTTCACCTTATTATATAATTCAATCCCAACCAACTTTCAATCTATTTTTTTCCGGAAATACATAATTGTTATTTCACATCCGTAATTTTAAATTTTTAATATTTAATTATAGATATTTATACATTTTATTTTCCTTCAATTTTATAAAAGAAAAGAAAACCAAATATTTTTCCTCCTAATTTTCGAAAATACCATTAAAATGGGGAGGTTATTATATTTTTTTTTCAAGCCTACATCTAAAAATTATCCTACAATCCCCACTATCCCAATTGGTCAAACAAATAAATTTTACATTTCCCCTTAAAATCTAACTTTTGGCTTCATGTCCCTAGTAAAGTAATCTAGTTATTTTTTTTTACCCTAAACCCCTAATTATTCCTCACTATCATTTAACTCAAACAAAACAAAAATCATCCTCCAACTCCTACAAGAAAATTGGCCACTTCAAGAATTAAGCAAGAAAATTTCATCTCATCCACCTACAACTCCCATACTCTCTCAAAACAATCTACCCAACACTTAAACATACAAACACAAAAAAATTCCTCTTCATCTTGCTCCAATAGAACCGAAAATTTCAACAATTAAGGTAAGAAAATTCTTTTCTTTCATCTTCATTTTTTCTTCTTGAAACTTCCAACATCTACCTCAAATTCCTAATATGATGAATCCATCTTGTTGAGGTACTCCTAGATGAATTTCTTGAAGAATCAAGGGACCTAGACTTGACTAAAAGTTTGTAGAAGAAACTCTGTTAGGAAATTTATTGAGTAGATTTTGATGATACCATGTAAAACTTAAACTAGGAAGTTGGCACCTCATTTTCCTTGTAATTTGTATTATAATTGATAGGGTTGGAAAAGCTAAGTCAAGTCAGCTATGCCAAGGATTACAAGAAGTCAACTGTGGACTATGTGAAAACTCTGTTGTTTGTCAGCTGAGTAATGCAGCTGAAGGGGAAGAAGCTGCTGCTGAGGAAAGACCAACCATGGTTGAAAAACCGAGAACTTAGTGGACTAATGAGGATAGGAGGAGATACAACTTGGACAATGTCGCCAAGGACATACTCTACAAAACATTGGACAAAGCAATGTTCAATAAAGTCAAATCCTGCAAATCTGCAAAAGAAATCTGGAACAAGCTGACTTTAATTTGTGAAGGATCAGAACAAATTAAATAAAATAAACTATCCGTTGCTGTTCAAAAATTTGAAAATTTCAAAATGCTTGCAGGTGAAACCTTGGATCAGCTGGATGCCAGATTCACTGAGATCACAAATGAGCTTTCAGCTCTTGGGAAAGAATATACACAGAAAGAAATGTGTATGAAGATCTTAAGAAGCCTCCCAGCTGAATGGGAAATAAAGGTTATGGCCCTGAGACATTCAATGGACCTCTCAAGAACATCTAACCATGAGCTATTCTAAGACCTCAAAGACTATGAGTTTGAGTTGAGAAGAAAAGAGCAAGAGCAGACAGCTGTACCCAAGACAACTGCATTAATGGCTAGTGATGGAAAGAGAGCTGAGCCAAAGGAAGCCATAGACCAGGAGGAAATTGCCCTGATGGTCAAAAGATTCAACAAGTTCTTCAATAAGAACTATAAAAGAAATAAGGGTGAGACCTCCAAGAGACATTCAGCTCCTTCCAAATCAAGGGAAACAGGCCACCCAAGAGAGCTGAACATCAAAGGGTTAAATATCAGAGAGCTGATAATCCAAGAGTAGATAAAGCTAATCAAAGAGCTGAGAACCTGTGTTGGAACTGCAGACAACCAGGACACATTGCAGTTGACTGTTCCTATCCACCAGTCAACAAATATAGGAATGAGAAAGAAATAAAAGTGTTCAGGGAAAGAAGACAGGAAAAGAAGAAAGCCATGTTAGCTGCTAAGACTGCTGAGATAGTCAAGTCCAAAGAAGCAGCAGACTCGGAAAGTAGTGAAGCAGACTACTCAAGTGACTCTGAGGAAAAGGCTATGATCTGCCTTATGGCCAAAGAACAAGATCAACCAGGTCAAGAAGATGAGGTACACTCTAACTCATCTCATTCAGATTCAAGTGATAGTTATTGTGATACACACACTTCATCACCCACTGATCTTTAAGATTCATTAGGCAAAATGATGAAAGATTTTGAACACATAAAATCCTCACACACAATTTTAAGTGAGAAAAACCCGACTTAAAAGCCAAAACTCACAAATGACTAAAGAGCTAAGTACTCGAGTCATATAGCCGATGAAAACACTAAGTCAAGGTCGAAAATACATAGATCACAAAGCAGAGTTAGTTAGCGCTATAGAAAAGAAGGAAAAAGATCTCAAACATGTGATTGCCTCATTTACAAAGGCATCCAAATCATTGGATGATCTTATTATGAGTCAAAAAAATGTGGAGATAAGACAGCATAGATTTAACTCCTTTGTGCATAGTCAAACTCCCGTAGTAATTTTGGAAAAAGGATCTTCAAGTAATGAAGCATCTCAAAACCCAAAACACCAAATGATGTACCCACATTCATCCCAAAGCACAATCGCAAACAAACTGGCCTTGGATACAAAGGGAAAGGAAAACAACTAGTTGACTATCTTTGAGAGGGCAATGGTGAGAAGAAATCGGCCGAGTTCCTCAAAGAAACTCCAAACAAAAAATACTCTATAAAAAGCAAATAGAACTATGTCTCTGCATTGATTCGCTTCAATTAGATTTTGAAGGAATATTACATGCTCAACTCTTCCCTTGACACTTCCACATGCTTTTACAAGTTACCTAACTTTTAACTTCTACATTTTTAATATTGAATAGATGGCAAAAGGCCTGATTCCTTTTGAAGAGATTAATTTACTTGTATTAGTTTTTCAACTGAAAAATGTAAGAAAATCTTTCAGTAGTTTAATTATCTAGGTTATATCTTTATGGAGCTTTATATACATGTGGTGTGTTAAAGGGTTAGTGACCAGAATCGTAGAAATTCGTTTGGTTATTTCTTATTGATGTATGTACTGTCTAAACGAGTTATTCACCACCCAATGCTTTCCTCATAAACTAATTGAATGGTGCCAAATGATATACGGCTTCCTTGCTTCGTGTCCGCAAGTTGAAGTTAGGAGATCTTAAAGGAGCATTGGATGGGAGGGAGTGTGCCGGATCATAGATGCTAAATCAAATGAAATAATCTTTGAAAGGATCAAGATAGAAGAATATGTATGTGGTAGATTGGTCTACTACCACACGAAGCACTTGTCATTAGCAAAAAGAGCACAACCGAATCAAGTTGGTTGTGGCACAAGAAGCCGAGTCATCCAATATCAAGACAATCAACAAGCTTGCAAGGAGTCATCTTGTAGAAGGATTGTCGACTCGATTACAAGAAAAAAGTGTATGTGATGCATGCCGATGGGAAAGCAAATAAAATCTTCATTCAAGGATAAGCCAAGTCCTTCTTCAACAAGGATATTACATCTGCTGCATATGGATTTATTTGGTCCAGTTGAGCCAGCCAGCATAAGTGGAAAGAAATACACCTTAGTGGTGGTGGATGATTAATCAAGATATACATGGACAATCTTCATGTGTAAGAAGAAGGAAATTTTGCAGAAGTTACCTCAGCTGATGAAAAGAGTTCAAAATGAAAAGAGCCAAACCATTATAAAAATAAGATCTGACAGAGGAACTGAGTTTGTCAATGGGATAATAACTCAGTAGTGTGTTGAAAATGGTATTGTTCATGAGTTATCAGCTGCAAGAACTCCACAACGGAATGAAGTAGCTGAAATAAGGAATAGAACTCTCAAGGAAGCTGCAAGGACCATGTTAGTTGAAGCTGGACTACCTAAGAGATTTTGGGCTGAAGCCATTAAAACAACATGCTATACTCAAAATAGATGCATGATCAACAGGCAATTGACCAAGACTCCCTATGAGATTTGGACAAGGAGAAAGCCAAATGTTGGATACTTTAGGATATTTGGATGTAAATGCTTCATCCATAACAATGGCAAAGATAATTTGAAGGCTTTTGATGCAAAAGCTGATGAAGGTATCTTTTTGGGATACTCAGCTGAGAGTAAAGCCTATAGAGTGTTGAACAAGAGGACTATGGTTGCAGAAGAGTCTATCCATGTGGTTTTTGATGAACCTAATGTGAGTGGAGAAGATATTGAAGAGTTAGCTGATAAGCTGAATCAACCAACTATGCAGAAAAGTGCTTATGTTGAAGCTGAAGTAAGAGCACTGAATCCTGATGAAGATGAAATAGCTGAATCTCAAAGACAGCTGGAAACTCTACAGCTGATTGAAAATGAAAGAGTTGTTCAAGACAACTTAGCTGCGAGACGGTTGAATCTAGCAGATTTACTCCAACCTGATGTGAGATGGTGAGAGACCATCCACCGTAGTTAGTTCTCGGAGATGTTAGAGATGGCATAAGAACCAGATCCAGAGCACATCATGAAGCTATGTTCACTTGTTTCATTTCCCAAATAGAGCCTAAAGACGTGTCTCAAGCATTGGATGACACACATTGGATTAAAAGGCCAACCCATCAAAATGTTATAGGCACAAAATGGGTTTTCAGAAACAAGATGAATGAGGAAGGTTCTGTGGTAAGAAACAAAGCAAGATTGGTAGCCAAAGGGTATTGCCAAGAAGAGGGTATAGATTTTGATGAAACCTTTGCTCCTGTTGCAAGATTGGAAGCAATAATGATGTTTCTTGCTTATGTTGCACATAAGAACTTCACTTTGTATCAAATGGATGTGAAAAGTGCATTTCTAAATGGACTGTTAGAGGAAGAAGTCTATGTTGAACAACCTCCAGGTTTTGAGCAGAAAACTATTGGAGATAAGGTCTAAAAGCTCAAGAAAGCATTGTATGGATTGAAACAAGCACCAAGAGTATGATACATTGTCTCAATTTCTAACTAACAATGGATTCATTAAAGGCAAAGTTAAAGAACACTCTTCAGAATTCAAGATGGAGAGAGTATACTTCTTGTTCAAATATATGTGGATGACATCATTTTTGGATCCACAAATAAAGAGCTGTGTGACAAGTTCTCAAACCTTATGCAAGACAAATTTGAGATGAGCATGATGGGAGAGCTAACTTTATTCCTAGGAATTCAAGTCAAACAATTGAAGGATGGAACCTTCATAAGCCAAACCAAGTATACCAGAGACTTAATGAAGAAATTTGGTATGGAAGAGAAGTCTTCTGTGAAAATTCCAATGAACACATCAGTCAAGATGGACATGGATGCAGATGGCAAAGTTGTTGATCGAACCAGATATAGAGCCCTCATTGGATCATTGCTCTATTTAACAGCCAGCAGGCCAGATATCACCTTTGCAGTAGGTGTATGCGCCAGATTTCAATCTGCAACAAAAGAAAGCCACATAACTGCAGCCAAAAGAATCCTAAGATATTTGAAGGGATGCCAGAAAATCGGCTTATGGTATCCAAAGGAAGGAGGATTCAAGCTGCTAGGATATTCAGCAAGAAACAAAACTCAATAGGCATATCCACAAACAAGCATGGTACATAGTATGCGGCAAACAGTGTGCAAGTCTTATGGATGAGACAACAACTGAGAGATTATGAGATTGAAGAAAAAGAGATTCCAATTATGTGTGTTATACTAGTGCTATTGCAATCACTCAAAATCCTGTTTTCCATTCAAGAACAAAGAACATTGATGTCAGATATCACTTTATAAGAGTTCATGTTGAAAAGAAAGACATCACCTTGGAATACATCTCAACTAATAAACAGTTAGCTGATATATTCACAAAGCCTTTATGTGAATCAAGATTTGAAGAACTCAAAAATGAGTTAGGGTTAATTGAGCTGAGTTAGGAAACTCAGCAGACTAAATCAGCAGAGAAAGAAGATGAGAAAATGAAAAAGATAAAGTTTCACATTTCAGCAAAGTGAAACAGCCTAGTCGAGAAGTCAGCTGTATCGATTTAGCTGACAGCTGAGTTACTTCATAACAGAGAGAAGCAGAGTTAAGTCACAATGGAAATAAGCTGAATCATTTATGAGCTAAGTGACAAAAACACAGTCGTTTTTAATTAAGCATGAATGTTTTTAAGGATGACGTCAGCGTAATAATGACAGTCACAGTAAAAGCTGCACAATAAGCCATATGATTGGATATAAATGCTGCTGCATTTAATGCAGGGAATTAAATGCGGTTTTGAAGTTTTAATCTTCGCTGTTGATCTCGATCGAAATTTCAAATCCAAAAAATGTCCTTTCACGTCCCTTATAAACGAAACTTCGCATTTCTCTCTCCTCACGCGAACTATTCATCTTCAAGCAAAGGAAGTATTTTCTCTCTGAAACCTTGTGCGAACCCTAGTTTTTCTTATTTCAATCGGTATAAACGTCTGAAAATGGCTCCAAAATACGATTTCGTGAAGCTCTCAAAGCAAATCCACACTAGTGCGTCTGTGGATTTTGAAGGGATGATCAAGTAGGGTATCGATGAGACCCTAGTCAAGAAAATAGCCAAAAAGTTAGAGAAGTCCGGCCTGAAGGATGTTTTGTCGATGGAGTTCACTCATACGTACCTTGAAGAGGTCGCTATGTTTTACGTGAACGCTGAAGTGCTGGACGATTGAATCCAATCATCGATCCATAGCAAGGTCATCAAACTCAATGTGAAAGACCTTGTTGAGCACTGTTTGTTGCCCGTGGAGGGTCTGAAGGACATCTCAGAGCAGGATGTCGACTTAGCTGTGGCTTGGAAAGAAGTTGCGAAGCCCCCGAGTGTGCTGCAAAAATAATCTACATAGCCAAGAAGGAACTATTGAAGAATGACTATCACAAGCTGATGGATGTCGTCTCGAAGTGTGTTGACATGAAATTTGAAAGCTTCAATCAGTTGTCCAAAACTAAGCTGATCGTGATGGCTGCGATCATGCAAGACAATAAAGTAAACTTGGCTGAGTTTGTCTACAGAAGACTCTACCAAAATGTGTTGAACAGGACTTTCAAGGAGGATGGGTCCTTTGGATGCTCTTTGGGTTATGGCCTGGTTATTGGCCATCTAATGGAAGTGAAGGGTATTGCTCTCCGCCATGGCAAACCCTTCCATGTAAACAAGAAGATGATCAGAGGAAACCTCTCAGCAGCCCAGAAGGGCTGATACCAGTGAGGGGGATGCTAGAAGGGCTGATACCAGTGAGGGGGAATCAGTTGATCCTGAAGACACAGCTGAGACCCCTCCACCAAAGAAGAAAGTTGCGGTATCCAAGCCTGCTCCTGCCCCCGCAGTCAAATCAAAGAAAGCCTCTGCTCCCGCAACCAAGTCCAAAGCTCCTGCCCATGCAGCCGAGTCACCTGCCCATGCAGCCAAGACTCCTGCCCTCGCACTGAGATTTGAGATAGAGGAGGAACACCATATTCCCCCCCTATCGTAAAGAAGAAGAGGATCGCCAAGTCAAGAAAGGAAGTCATTTCTAAGAAAAGTCCAAAAGCTTTCACTTTTGAGGAACTCGAGAATGTTGAACCGGGGTTCCCCTGCTCCCATCCAGGAAGAGACAGTTGTTCAAGCGATCTGAGCTTGATAAGACAGCTGAATCCGGTACTCAGCCGGAGAGAGAAGCTGAGACTATTGGTGATCAAGAAGAGCAGTCTCTGGAAGTTATTAATGTAACAAAGCAGTCTACTGATGGTGATCAACAGAGATCCGCCGAAGACCCAACTGTGAGGAAAACAATTGAGGAAAGTGAAGCAGCCGAGACAACTGAGCCTGAAATTGAAAGAGTTGTCTCCCCTCTTATAACTGATGTTGCTGCATCTGAGGAAGAGCAAGGTCTCTTAGCTTCCATTCCGGAAACTGGAGATGAAGTCGATGATGATGATGATATGATTATGTACTCTCCAGTTTACAACTTTTGCTTTGTTTTATATATACACATACACACACACACACACACACACATATATATATATATATTATATGTATATATAATATATTTTATATAATAAAGATTATATTTTATAATATATGTATTAAATTATATTATACATGTATATATCAAATTTTATATTATATAGTATATAGTTTGAAAATCATATTATATTATATATTAAAGGACACAACAAATTAAAAATATCAAAATATATAAAATACATTTACCGACTGCTAAATATTCAATCGGTAAAAATAAAAAATATATAAAAATATAAAATTAATTTACCAACAGATAAAAAAATTCTAACAGTAAAAAAATTAAATAATAAAGAAAATAATGAAAAAATAATTTATCGACGGAAAAAATTCCTAAGTAATTACCGACAACATCAATTCTCATTGGTAATTTTTTTTAAAAAGTAAAAAAAAAATAAAAAAAGGTTTAACGATGAAATTGATCTCCGTTAGTAAAAATTTAAAAATAAATAAATAATAAGAATAAAATATATACATGCGCATTTTCCGTCGGTATTAAGACGAAATTAATTGCCTTCGTAAAAATAAAAAAATAAAAGCAAAACTAAAAAACTTTGTAGAAAGAAAACAAAATTTCAGTTAAAAAAAACAGAGTACATGATGTCTATAATTTTTAGGTTTGGTGACATCAATTAATTAAATAAATCTTTGACATGATTTAATGATAGTTATATAATTTTGTGTTACTAAAATATGGCTTAAATAAAAAGTGTTACAATCAATAAAATATAATGTTGCCAAGAGTGTTTCTTAAATAAAGTGATACCTATTTGCGTTACAAAAGAAATAACAAAAACAAAGTGATACTTAAAATGTGTTACTTGTATAAACGTGTTACATATAAGCGTTACATATTGATAAAAGTGTTACCTATTTGCGTTACAAAAGAAATAACAAAAAAAAATGATACTTAAAAAGTGTTAATTATATAAAAGTGTTACATATAAGTGTTATATATTGATAAAGTGCTACAAAAGTGTTACATATATATTGTAATGTAAAAAGTGTTACAAACATGTGTTACATATGTACCTTATGTAAAAAATGCTACAAAATTTGTGTTACCTAATGTCATTTATGTTGTAGTGACCTGATATTCAAAGGCGCTTGAGGGAATGGAGGGCATGGAAGCTGGATCACTCAAGGATGCAGTTCACACGCCCTGAATACATCAAGGAAGAAGAAGAGCTTTTCCGATTCCTTGGTGTTAATGATGTTCGATCCACCCTGAATGAAGCCAATTGTCTGGGCATTCTCCGTATCCTTAAGGAGGAGGAGAATGAGAGAGCTGCCGAGCAAGCCCGATCCCTTGAGAAATATAAGATGTGCGCATTTATAGGCCCTCTAGAGCATACTCACGAAAGTCTTCCAGAGTTCACAGACAGCGATGAAGACATGGATCCTGCTGCTGCAGCTGAGAAGTTGGAAATGCAGCAAGCCTTGTAGGAATCCAAAGTCATGCACGAGAAACGCTTATTAGAAGGTCTAGGAGAGTCCTCCCAAACTCTTCTGCAAACTGATCCCTTGGGAGTGGCACAGCAAATTGCGACGGACATTGCTGCAGCCACATCCCCCGTGCAATCTGAGAATGGCTCCAAGGAAATTGGTGTAAGTCCAAGTGGCTACAATAATCTACAGGGGGGTGAATAGATTATCCCGGTTTTTCAGATTTTACCCTCTTTTTCGTGAGACTCAAGTAAAAATGAAATACAAAGTGCGGAAAATAAATAGCACACGTTGATTTAAAGAGGTTCAACCCACCTAGGGCCTAATCATCTACCACCCCAGTATATCCGGGATGGATTTCAAAAAGAAAAAAAAGATTTTATTAATTTACCAAATATTAATACAACACCTTGAGGATTACCACAACCCTCTTTCACCACCTTGAGGATTACCACAACCCTCTTACAACACCTTTGAAGATTACCACAACCTTCAAACACCTATCACCTAGATCACCCAAGTGTATTCTTACCACAAGAATACTCACAAGGATGTCTTGTGTTGAATGATGACCAAAATCAAGATTACAACTCAATAATGATTGATACAATATGAGTACAAGTGTAATCAAGAATTGAAAGCCTAGACCTCAAATAAGTGCAAGTGAAAGTGCTTAGGCTAATACAACAAGATATATGAAAGTGTTTGCTCAATTGCTCTTTGCTTGTGTAGAGTGTTGTATCTTGTCACTTGAATGAAGCCTCTATTTATAGGAGAGGACTTGGCTTTCATTTCCAGACATTGGCTCCTCCTTGGGGAGTGATTTGCTGCAAAAGAAACCATTTAAAATGATCAATATAGCTGTTAGAAATCAATCCCACAAAATAGGGAAAAGTCATGCAGCAAGCGGATAGTTTGCTGATAAACATGGGGTTTGACCGGTCCCGCAGAGATAAGATTGAAATTGAATTCTGTGAATTTTTTACACAGGGGGACCAGTCGGAGGGGGGTTCGACCGGTCGCCCTTAGCTGTGACCGGTTGGGGTTGAAGAAATTATAAAACAGAGAAGTCTGAACCAAGAGGGCTGCTCCCAGGTACCGGTCGCCCAGGGGTCGACCGGTCGCCCTCCTCTTTTTTTTTTACGTCCCATTTTCTGTTTCAAAACTCAACGCAGGTACAGGTTGCCCTATAGGGCGACCGGTCGAGCCTGAAACAAATGTGTTGTCCAATTTTTTATCGAAAATAAACTCCAAGAAATACTCCGAAAAATAGTAAAAACATTTTAAGACGATCGGAAGTATTTAGAAAATATTTAGGGACATTGTTTTGGTTTAAAAACTTATTTGAACAAAATCGAACAAAATCATCAAAATCATGATAAAAACATTTTTTATCTAACAAACTCCCCCTTTTTGATGATTACAAACCAAAACAATTTTCTCGAGGACGATTTGAAAAAAAATAAATAAATTTTCCGGTTTTACAAGTAAACTATCCGTTAAAGATATTCCATACAAAGCTCCCCCTATTTATGAGCATATCATCAAAAGATTATTATAAGTTAGAAGCACAAGCTATAAGAAGCTTATATAAGGTGCATATTGATATCATGAGCTAAGAAGCTCCCCCTGTCACAATATTTATAATCATGTGCACTTGAGTCCATAATACAAGCCATGGACTAGGTATACTCGGCTTTAGGAAGCCATAGCTTTTTATTGCAAGCTTTTATTAGCTTCTTTTGGCTTAACGAGCCAATTTCATGTTTCTCCCCCTTTGGAATCATCAAAAAGAATGTTAGGATGATAAAAACATCATACAATTATATCAAAGTGCGCCAAAGGGACGGTTTATCAACCGTTGAGCAATTTAAGCTTAAAAAATCCAAGGAAAATGGGAGAAATGTATCATGAAGAGTTCATACGCTCGTTTTATTTGCCAAAACATGATCTCAATAAATATTGGAGACTTTTGGAAGCAAGAGAATCATGTAGAAGTTGAAATTTTCATTGCGACATTTCATCGAACACTTAGTGGGCGTGAAAATTAACAGAAGTTGTATATAACCCTTATAAATGATTCAAGCCAAAAAAATTCAACACCAATTCAAGTCAAACATCATATATTACAACATAACAACCAAGTTCATCAAGATCATACGACAATTACATCAAAAAATTTACAAGTAAGCCAAAAACTCAAGGGTTCAACCCAATTGAGTAGAGGAAGTAGAATTCTTACCATTTGATCGGTAAAGATGAGCGATGAGGATGATAATCGAGCTATATAATGTCCAGGTTGTGAATGGAATGCATGAAAATCAATTTTGAGTGAAATTTGTGTGAATTTGGCAAAGGGGGCGAAAAATGGCCAAAATATGTTAAAATGGCGAATGTTGAAGACAGAACGGTTTTAATCCAAATTATGGCTTAGGGCGACCGGTCGACGTTGAGGGCGACCGGTTGCCCTCAACCTGTTTAGCCCATTGTTTTGTCATTTTTAAGAAAATCCGATTTTTCGCCCCTAAGTTTTAGAAACATGCAAAATGCAAACATAGGTCTTATTCAATATGCATTATGCCTAACCGAGCTCGTATCGATGCAAAAGTCTCGGAAGATAGCGGTTTTGTAAAAATATCCGCTAATTGATCTTGAGATGGTACAAAAGATATCTCAATTTTTCGTTTTGAAACACAATCCCTTAGAAAGTGATGTCGAATCTCAATATGTTTAGTGCGGTTATGATGAACCGGGTTTTGAGCAATATTTATAGCGGATATATTATCACAAAATATAGGTACGTTTTCAAAAGAGCATTTGTAATCCGCTAAGGTTTGTTTCATCCAAAGAAGTTGTGTACAACAAAAGGCGGCGGAAATATATTCGGCTTCGGCCGTTGAAAGAGAAACACAATTTTGCTTCTTTGAAAACCAAGAAACTAGGCAATCACCTAAAAATTGACATGATCCGGAAGTACTTTTCCGATCATCAATATTTCCCGCATAGTCCAAATCACTATAACCTTTAAGAGAAAATTTTTCATTTTTTGGATAAAATAAACCATATTGAATAGTGCCTTTCAAATATCGAAAAATCCTTTTAACGGCACTCATATGAGATTCTTTGGGATTGCTTTGAAAACGAGCGCATAGGCATACGCATGAAGAATGTCCGGTCTAATAGCGGTTAAATAAAGTAAACTACCAATCATACCTCGATACTTTGATTCATCCACGGACTTGCCTTTTTCATCTTTGTCAATTTTGACATTTGTTGCCATGGGGGTGGAAACGGTTCTTCCTTCTTCAATGCCGAACTTTTTCAAAAGTTCTTTTGTATATTTTGATTGCGAAATATAAATACCTTCTTGACATTACTTAATTTGAAGTCCAAGAAAGAAGTTAAGCTCCCCCATCATACTCATCTCGAATTCACCTTGCATCAACTTAGAAAATTTCTTGCACAAAGAATCATTAGTAGCACCAAAGATAATATCATCAACATATATTTGCACAAGTAAACAATCTCGCCCTTTTTCAAAAACAAAGAGAGTTGTATCAACTTTACCTCTTATAAAACCATTTTGCAAAAGAAAAGAGCTAAGTCTATCATACCATGCACGGGGTGCTTGTTTTAAACCATACAAGGCCTTTTTAAGTTTATAAACATCATCAGGCCTAGAAACATTTTCAAACCCCGAAGGTTGTTTTACATAGACTTCTTCTTGAATAATACCATTTAAGAAAGCGGATTTAACATCCATTTGGTAAAGTTTGAAATTTTTAAAACAAGAATAGGCAAGTAAAATTCGAATAGCTTCTAAACGTCTTTGCGGTGCAAAAGTTTCATCATAGTCAATACCTTCTTCTTGACAATACCCTTGCTACTAACCTTGCCTTATTTCGAACAATGTTGCCTTGATCATCAAGTTTGTTCCTAATACCCATTTTGTACCAATTATGGTTTGAGAAGGAGGACAAGGTACCAATTCCCATACATCATTTCTTTCAAATTGATTCAACTCCTCTTGCATCTCTAGGAGCCAATCCTCATCTTCAATAGCCTCCTTAGCATTTTTAGGCTCCTTTTGAGAAATAAGAGCTTTCTCGGCAAATTTTCTTCGGGTCATCACTTTGTCAAGGGGATCACCAATAATAAGATCTTTAGGGTGATCTCCCTTAAATTTCAATGCAACGGGAAGATCCGAGATATCACCTCTATCTTCTTGAGGACCATTTGAGGTAGACGGTTGATCATTTGATGTAGAAGTTTGAACATTTTGAGCATCAAGTTGAACAATGGGTTCAATAATGTCCTCTTCATCACTTTCATCATTGGGAATTCTTTCAACACCCGAAGCTTCATTGAATTTGACATGGATGGATTCTTCAACAACTCCACTAGTTTTATTGTAAACTCGATATGCTTTGCTTTTTGTTGAATACCCCATAAATATTCCTTCATCGGCCTTAGGATCAAGTTTGTCTAATTGATCCTTGGTATTCAAAATAAAGCACTTACAACCAAATATCTTGAAATAACTAATATTTGGAGTTCTACCTTTCCAAAGCTCATATGGAGTTTTATTCATTTTAGACGAATATAAACTCGATTAATGACATAGTAAGCGATTTCATGTACTTCCCAAAAAATATTTTGGAAGAGAAAATTCATTGAGCATTGACCACTCATCTCTTGGAGTGTTCGATTTTTCCTTTCGGCTACTCCATTTTGTTGAGGTGTCCTTGGAGCCGAAAAATTATGAGCATATCCTTTGGTTTCACAAAAGACTCGGAATTCACCATCAAATTCTCCACCTCGATCACTTCGAATAGACTTAATAGTGTCTTCCTTTTCATTCTCAATAAGTCTACACAACTTAACAAACTCATTAATGGCATCGCTATTATTGGTAAGAAAAAGAGCCCAAGTATATCTAGAAAAATCATCGACAATAACGAAAGTGTAATGTTTTCCACTAAGACTTGCCGTACCAATGTCCCCATACAAATCAAGGTGAAACAATTGTAGGGGTTTGGTTGTGGAAATTTTATTTTTGGGCTTAAAACTACTTTTAACTAATTTGTTCTTTTGACAAGTGTCACATAAGCCAAGATTTGTAAATATTTTTCAAATTCTTATATACAACATGTCCAAGTCGCCTATGCCATAAACTAGTTAAATCATTATTGGCGACTAAACAAGAAACATTTTGACTAACCAAATCACTTGTACAAATTTTGTAAAGATTACCTTTTCTATATGCTTCACAAATAATTTCACCATTTTTAAGCGTAAGGCATTTTTCTTTATTAAAAGAAACATCATAATTTGAATCACAAAGTTGGTTAACACTTATCAAATTAAACTTAAGCCCTTCAACTAAAAGAACATTACTAAGAGAAAGAAGAGTTACCAATTTATCCATTTCCAAGAATTTTTCCTTTGCCATTGCCGAACATGACCATACCCTCTTCTTGGAGTTTGATGTTGGTAAAAAGTTCTCTCCTCCCGGTCATATGGCGTGAACATCCGCTGTCCACGAGCCATTTTGAATCTTCCATTGTTGTTATAGCCCCTATTACCTACAAAAGAGTTTCTTTTAGGTACCCTATAATTTTGGGGTCCATGGGGGTTAGTCTTGAGACCTTTGGGTCTCCAAACATGTTTAGAACTATTTCCCAATTTGCAATTATTAGCATAATGTCCAATTTTGCCACAATAAAAACATGTAGGAGTATTAGAATTACTAGCACGTACAAAAATTGGACCTTGGTTGTTTTTCTTAAAAACACTTTGAAATGGCTTATAACCAAGTCCCAATTTGGAATGCTCACCTCTTTGTGCATCTAAAATTTTAGTGACTTTATCCGTGCTTATGTTGAAACGATGCATATCATTTTTCAAACATTCAATATCTTTTGTGAGCAATTCCTTTTCGGTTTCAAGAGAGTGAACTCTAGTAAGAGTAAGAGTATGAGCTTTGTCTAAAGATTCATAAGATGTAAATAATTTTTCTTTTTCAACCTTAAGCTCCTTATGCTCCTTTTTCAAGTTCTTATATTTAACAATTAAATTTTGAAACTCAATTTGCAATTCGTCAAAATCACATTGCAAGTCATCAACTATGGAGGAAGTAGAAAATTTAGAGCGTACCTCATTATTTTCATCGTCTATGGCCATGAGACCATGTTCGGTTTCTCCTTCCTAATCGGTTGTTTCGAGTAGTTCATCCCACGTTTTGACCTCCGCATTTAAAGCCTTCTTTTTCGTGAAAGGCTTCCTTTTCTTTTGCTCCTCTTCATCGAGCTTTGGGCAATCAGCAATGAAGTGCCCGGGTTTTCCGCATTTGAAGCAAGCATTATCTCTTGGTTTTCTTGCTTTATTTTTGTTCACAAATTTTGCAAACTTTCGAACAAGTGCGGCCGTCTCCTCATCATCATCATCATTATCATAGTATGCATTATTGGAAGAAGAAGCAAGACCTTTAGGAATAATTTGCATACCAGATTGATTTATGGATGGTTTGGAATTTTTCCTCTCCTTGAGATAGACTTCATAGATGAGTAAATTTCCACTAAGCTCGTCAAACTTGAGTGTCTCAAGATTTTGTGCCTCCGTGATTGCCGTTACTTTTTCGGACCATGAGCCGGGAAGAGCATTCAATACTTTGGTCACCTTGTCTTCTTCGGAAATGACTTTACCGAGGGCCACAAGAGGATTGACAATATTGTCAAGCCTTTCCACCATCTTGGAGATGCTTTCGCCATCATACATATTAAAGTTTTCAAAGTCTTTAACAAGCATGGTCTTTCTTGCTTGCTTGACTTTCTTAGTCCCTTCATAGATTGTCTCCAATTTTTCCTAAACCTCATGTGCCGACCTTATGTCTCTTATGCGATTGTACTCGGTGGCGGTAAGAGAACAATGCAAAATATTTAAGGCCTTACCGTTTAGAGAGAAAGCCTTTTTGTCGTTTTCATCAAACTCCTTGAAAGGTTTAGGAGCCAAGGTGCCATCCTCTGATTTCTTTGTTGGTTGATCAACTCCTTCAATGACCACATTCCAAATGTCGAACCCGCACCCTTGTAGGAAGCATTCCATACGGTCTTTCCAAAATGCGTAGTTGTTGGCGTCGAATAGCGGTGGCTTGTTGGTGGAGGCGCCGGTGGTGAGATGAGCATCATTTGTAGCCATGGATCTTTCCTCTTTACTCGGGATGAGCTGGCCAAAGAGTTTGGCTCTGATACCACTTGTAAGTCCAAGTGGCTACAATAATCTAGAGGGGGGGTGAATAGATTATCCCGGTTTTTCAGATTTTACCCTCTTTTTCATGAGACTCAAGTAAAAATGAAATGCAAAGTGCGGAAAATAAATAGCACACGTTGATTTAAAGAGGTTCAACCCACCTAGGGCCTAATCCTCTACCACCCCAGTATATCCGGGATGGATTTCAAAAAGAAAAAAGATTTTATTAATTTACCAAAAATTAATACAACACCTTGAGGATTACCACAACCCTCTTTCACCACCTTGAGGATTACCACAACCCTCTTACAACACCTTTGAAGATTACCACAACCTTCAAACACCTATCACCTAGATCACCCAAGTGTATTCTTACCACAAGAATACTCACAAGGATGTCTTGTGTTGAATGATGACCAAAATTAAGATTACAACTCAATAATGATTGATACAATATGAGTACAAGTGTAATCAAGAATTGAAAGCCTAGACCTCAAATAAGTGCAAGTGAAAGTGCTTAGGCTAATACAACAAGATATATGAAAGTGTTTGCTCAATTGCTCTTTGCTTGTGTAGAGTGTTGTATCTTGTCACTTGAATGAAGCCCCTATTTATAGGAGAGGACTTGGCTTTCATTTCCAGACATTGGCTCCTCCTTGGGGAGTGATTTGCTGCAAAAGAAACCATTTAAAATGATCAATATAGTCATAGAAATCAATCCCACAAAATAGGGAAAAACTATCTGAAAACGCAACGGATAGTTTGCTGATAAACATGGGGTTCAACCGGTCGCGCAGAGATAAGATTGAAATTGAATTCTGCGAATTTTTTACACAGGGGGACCGGTCGGAGGGGGGTTCGACCGGTTGCCCTTAGCTGTGACCGGTTGGGGTTGAAGAAATTACGAAACAGAAGTCTCGAACCAAGAGGGTGCTCCCAGTGTACTGATCGCCAGGGTCGACCGGTCCCCTCTCTCTTTTTTTTTTACGTCCCATTTTCTGTTTCAAAACTCAACTCAGTACGGGTTGCCCTATAGGCGACCGGTCGAGCCTGAAACAAATGTGTTGTCCAATTTTTTATCAAAAATAAACTCCAAGAAATACTTCGAAAAATAGTAAAAACATTTTAAGACGATCGGAAGTATTTAGACAACATTTAGGGACATTGTTTTGGTTTAGAAACTTATTTGAACAAAATCAAACGAAATCATCAAAATCATGATAAAAACATTTATCTAACAATTGGTGATAAAGTTGGCAAGTTGGGCACCCAAGCCAAGCCAACCCCTGAAGAAGGTGTTAACACACCTGCCCCTGCGGCTGTACACTCAGAGGGAAAAGCCGCGTCATTGGAGCAGAGTGACCCCACTCTCATTCACTCAGCTGGTGTGCCAGCTGAGGGGGAAACTCTCTCCACCACAGCTAGGTTGGAGGAAGCTGTGGGAGATAAACCAATGCAGTTAGGAGGCAAAGGTGAGAAAGAATTTGAAAACTAGCAGAGTGACATTAACGACGCTCAAACAGTTAAGTTTGTTTTAGCTGAAATGTCAATTGCGTTGAAGGCCAATGAAGCTGCTACCACAGCTGAGGCAAAGGATGGTGAAGACCCTGGGAGTTAACACTCTGGGCTCTGAAAGTGCAATCCAAGGGGTTGAGACTCCTCTGGATGCCAATATCCAAGACCCTAAGGCAGCTGAGTTTGTCGAAGGGAATTTAGAAGACCCTAAGACAGTTGAGACTGTCAAAGGGATTGCAGAACGCCCTGCAGGAGTGGAGACTGTTGGGGGGTATTAAAGGACAAAGGGAGGTTGAGACTTCCCTTGGTAAGGATGATGGAAACAAGAACATCCCTCTATTTGAAGGTGTAGCCACGGAAGAGTTTATTGGTGCCCTTCACGACTCCGAAGAAAATATTGACACATCATTTCTAGGGTCAGAGGATGAAGCTGAGTCCACCTTGCCTGAAGATCCTGTAGTGGACCCAGCTGTCGATGTTCAAAAATCTCAGAACCAAGATAGTGACAAGACGGCTCGGATGAGGTCTAATTTTGATGATGATCCAACTCCACAGGTCTCATCATCCTCCAATGAAGCTGATGATACAGCTGAGGATACGATTACTCAATTGGAAAAACCCACTGAGACCGATGAAGCTGTTAAGACAGCTGAGGCTCAGTCAGCTGAGCAAAACATCTCAAATTTCCTAACTGAAATCGAGTCATCTGCGCAGGCTCCCACAGCTGCAGCAGTAATGACTCCCACAGCTCCATCACAGGCTCCCACAACTGTGACCCCTGCCAATGAAACTACTGCAACCGAGGCAAAATGAGCTGAATCATCGCAAACACCTGAGCAACAAGATATTCCATATGTGTGCGATGATGCATTTCAAGACATGTTCCCCATCTCTAAGGATCGGCCTGAGTTAGAAGAAGAGATAGCTGCTGAATAAGGGAAGATCCAATTATTCCCACAGACACGATTGTTCCAGCAGACTTCAATTTTGCTGAAGATTGGCCAGCAGCCGAGTCTAACACACAAGCTGAGTTCCGTGATGTCTTCAAGAAAATCTGCAAAGAGATTGAGAAAATGGAACGTCATCAGTCCTCTCTGGATTTGCGTCTGGACAATCGAGATGCCACTCTTACAGCTGATCTAAGAGGTATAGTGGTGAGACTAAGGGAATGGATTCAACAATAGACTGCAATGAGAATCGAGCAAGTCCAATATTTCCAAGCTTTATATATATGGAAGGATGCTCGTATGGAGTGCTGATAACTCCATGTACAGGCAAAAGATGAAGGAGTACATTGAGAGGATTAACCAGTCTCACAAAACGAATATGGAGCTACGACAATATATCCACAAGAATGAAATTGCCAGACTCGAGAATAGCATGAATGAGAAATTCAGTCTCCCCATGGCTGAAATGAAGATCGCATCAGCCGAGTCCAAGGCCACACACTCAGAATTTTGAACAGCGTATGATGCAGCAGACTCCAAGCACAACTCAACTATCAGTATACTGGACTTTATCCTCGGAGGTTTGTTCCATCGGATACCTATCTCCTTTGGTGATGATGCCAAAAGGGGAAGAGGAGTCCCTCAAGGGATTGAAGGAAGAAAAATTGAAGAAAGAAATTGATATGGCTAAGGGGGAAAGAAGTTCGAAAGACTTAAAGCTGATGTTTGCTGAAACCCCTCAGCTAGGTTATGTCACTGCCTCTATTCTCAGCAAGCTCCCTATGACCTTACGTATCAAGAAAGGTGCAGTGTCCATGAAAGACAAAAGAAAGGTTACTTCCAAGGAATGGCTCTGTCTCAAGCCTGGGATTTGTATTGGGAGAAAGGTTTAGCCTTATTTAAAGAAGTTGAGAAGCAGCAGACTTCAAGTAGTCAGTCAGCTGGAAAGCAGAAGACTCCAATACAGTACACTCCCAGATGTGGAAGAGCTGAGTCAGGTAGAGGAAGAAGTGGTGGTGGAAGAGGCTCCCAGCCTCGACCAAAACCAAAGGATGTATCGTATGTGGATCCTGAGAAGAAAGGCATTATCTACTGGGCTGGATATGATCATCTTGCCAATCGAGAGGTTGGAAGAAAGAACGGTGAAGCTGCAAGGAGGCAAGAAGAAGAAAATCTAAGGAAAACTAGAGAATGGCTCGAGAGAAAGCAAAGCGATGACCCTGCTGCCAAACGGGCCTATGAAAAGAAGAAGAGAGAAGAAGAGGAAAGAAAGAGGAAAAGGGATGATCCAGACAGAAGAGCTGATGAAGAAAGAGGAAGGAAGCAGCAAAGGCATTGAAGTATTGCTGCAAACTCCTTCGTGTATTTTTGTTATAAATACATCTATGTAAGTCTTCTGTAATAAGCTTAGTGAATTTCCCTGTAATTTTCACTCTTTATGTATCTTAGCTTAGCTATACTATGTTTTAACATGTATACATTTATGTTGCTTTCATACCAAATGTAAACAGTTGTGTAAAGGACAAGAATGCTATGATCAATAAAATGATCCATTTAAGCATAGATTCTGTGTTACTGCATTGTCTGTATGTGACTTTGTTGTTTACTTTCTTTAAAATTATTTTAAGTTTTGGCATCATCAAAAAGGGGGAAATTGTTAGGAAATTTATTTGTTAGATTTTGATGATACCATGTAAAACTTAAACTAGGAAGTTGGCACCTCATTTTCCTTGTAATTTGTATTGTAATAGATATGGCTGGAAAAGCTGAGTCAAGTCACTATGCCAAGGATTACAAGAAGTCAACTCATGACTATGTGAAAACTCTATTGTGTGTTAGCTGAGTAATGCCGTAAAGGAAGTCAAGGACTCGACTGAAGAAGAGTCAGCTGGGGAACAGCTGTAAGAAGAGTCAGTCAAGTCAACTCAAGAAGCCAAGTCTACAAGTTGAAGTGGCAAAGTGACAGTTAAGTCAATCCAATGATTGGAGCTGACTCAAGTCACCTAGGGTAAAGGTAGCAGTCTAGTCAAG
Source organism: Rehmannia glutinosa (assembly GCA_016081115.2). Classification (NCBI taxonomy): domain Eukaryota; kingdom Viridiplantae; phylum Streptophyta; class Magnoliopsida; order Lamiales; family Orobanchaceae; genus Rehmannia; species Rehmannia glutinosa. The sequence goes on along the minus strand of JABTTQ020002196.1, from coordinate 182,202 downwards.
ACAACTGACTTAGATCCGTTGATTAAAGTCAAGAATATTACTCAATATAGTAATATGTCAAAGTTGTAAGGTCTAAAGTGTTAGTCCCAGAATTGTGCAAAAGGAATGAACCAATGGGAAGCACTCCACCTTGTGTCAGGCACCTGCAATGCTGTGAAGACATTTAATATGAGGAAAGGTCAACATCAAGGACTGCAGACCAAGACAAGACAAGCCAACGAACACAAGTGACATTTGAAATTAGTCTATCTCTTCAACGGGCAAAATTTCAAATGTGCATTATAAAAGGTTGAGGAAGTTATTGAGAAGAGGTAACCTGAACCACGAACAAGCAAGCAATATTCAAGCATTTAACCTGCAATATTCTCATAAACATTCAAGCAATTCCTCAAGCCTGAAAATCAAAGGAAATCGATCCAACACAAATAGTGAAGGAAAGATAACTGCAAATCTGTTGAAGAGGAAACTTTTGAAGAAACCTAAGGGGTCTACTTTCCAAGCTAGTATTGTAGAAATGTTCCAGGTCGAACCATTATCAAGTTTGTTGGAGGGCTTCGTGATCAAATCCAAGAACTTGAGAAGTGAGCTGAAGTGGCAAGGCAGCTGCCCAATGAAGAAGTTGAGTCGCAAGAGAAACCAGCTATGTGATCAAGGCTGTCTCAAGACTATTCACCGCTTTGTAAACGGATCTGTTACGTAGTGGATTCCTCCAGGAGTTGGAGAAGAGAGGATTAGAAGAATTACCCCATCTTCGAATCTCTATAAAAATATTTTTGTCATTTACTTTCAGCAAACTTACTTTCCTGCACATTTACTTTATATCTGCTGTCAAGTATTATATTTGATATGCAACTGATAAATAACTAAGTGCTAAAAATCAAGTGTTTTAAAACAAGCTAAAATCTATCAAGGGTGTTAGGTCTTCCGCTGTTAAAAACAATCAGCCAAGTTAAGTATTTGGCTTGAGCAGCCGAGTTATTTTATCAACAGCTCTATCGAGTCTGTTGAGTGGGTAACTTAGCTAAAAAGCCGACTTAGCTGTCCATCAAGGACACAACTGTTTGAGTCAACTCTGTTTAATAATTTTAAAAGGACTAAATTCGGAAATTTGGTAAGGTTTATTCAACCCCCCTTCTAAACCTTACTTCACACCCATTGGGACCTACAAACTCAAGAGGTGAGAAAATTATGGTTTAGTATTTTTCCTCATGACAACATGAAGAATTAATTTTGACTCAATAATATGAATTTTTGGAGCTTAGGGGTAGACCTACACTATCACAAGTTGAAGATTAGAAGCTTGAAGGAAATTTTTCATTTTTGAGACTAATTGAAGTTATTGAGGTAAGTAGTAGCCATTTGGTCCTAGTATATTTTCTTTGGACTTGAGACTTTATTTTAACACCAAAATATGGTTTGGATACCATTTAGGAGCTGACGTTCAAGAGCTTGAGTCAAGAAGTTGATACAAAGAAGAAGACTCCATTTAAAATCAACCAGAGAAAGACTACTACGAGATGAGTGAAAAATCTTTCAAAAATAGGCAAATAATTTTCATAAAATGCATGTATGTTAGGAAATTATTTGTTAGATTTTGATGATACCATGTAAAACTTAAACTAGGAAGTTGGCACCCCATTTTCCTTGTAATTTGCATTGTAATATATAAAAATTTGAAAGAGTTTGAGTCAAGTCAGCTATGCCAAGGATACAAGAAGTCAGCTGAGGGTGGCCAAGAAGGAAGTCAAGGACTCGACTGAAGAAGAGTCAGCTGAGGAACAGCTGAGTAAAGTGTTAGCCAAGTCAACTTAAGGAGCCAATCTGTCAGTTGAGTGACAGTATAGTCAATCCTATGATTGGAGCTGACTCAAGTCACCTAGGGTAAAGATAGTAGTCAAGTGAAGGCAACTGACTTAGATCCGTTGGAATAAAGTCACAAATGTTACTCGATATAATAACATGTAAAGCTGTCAGGTCTAAAAGTGCTTCTCCGAGAATTATGCAAAAGGAATGAACTAATGGGAAGTACTATATCTTGTGTCAGACACCTGCAAAGCTTGTATGCCATTAATACGAGAAAACGTCTACATCAAGGACTGCAGACCAAGACAAGCCAACAACCACAAAAGTGACATTTGAAATTAGCCAATCTCTTCAACGGGCAAAATTTCAAATGTGCACTATAAAAGGCTGAGGAAGTTATTGAGAAGAGGTTACCTAAACCACGAACAAGCAAGCAATATACAAGCAAATAACCTGCAATATTCTCAAATCTTATCAAGATAATCCTCAAACCTAAAACTCGGAAGAACTCATTCCAACACAAGCTGTGAAGGAAAGACAACTTCAAATCTGTTGAGGAGGAAACTTTTGAAGAAACCAAAGGGGTCTACTTTCCAAGCCTGCATTGTAGGAAGGTTCAAGGTCGAACCATCATCAAGTTTGTTGGAGGGATTCGTGATCAAATCCAAGAACTTGAGAAGTGAGCTAAAAATGTGAGCGGCACTTGCCTGTGAAGAAGCCGAGTTGCAGTTGCAGAAGCCACCAGTTTGTGTGATCAAGGTTGTCTCCAAACTGTTCACCGCTTTGTAAACTGATCTATTATATAGTGGATTCCTTCAGGAGTTGGAGAAGAGAGGATTAGAAGAATTACCCCATCTTCGAACCTCTATAAAATATTTATGTCATTTACTTTCAGCAAATTTACCTTCCTGCATATTTACTTTATATCTGTTGTTAGTATCATATTTGCTATCCAACTGATAAATGACCAAGTGCTAAAAATCAAGTGTTAAATACAAGTTTTAAACAAATCAAAGGGTGTTAAGTCTTTCGTTGTTAAAAACCAAACCAGCCAAGTTAAACTATCAACAGCTCTATCGAGTCTGTTGAGTGGGTAACTCAGCTGAACAGCCAACTTAGCCGTCCCTCAAGGACACAGTTGTTTGAGTCAACTCTGTTGAATAATTTTAAAGGACTTAAATTCGAAAATTTGGTAAGGTTTATTCAACCCCCCCTTCTAAACCTTACACCACACCCCTTGGGACCTACAAGTGGTATCAAAGCCAGGTTGGTTCATTGAGCCTTCTGCACTGGTTACTGAACTAGATCTCTATCTTTTCAAAAAGTTTTTTAAACAATTGTGTTTCAAAGTCTTTCATTTTAAGCAAAGTTATTATCATGGAAGCAAATCTAACATGCATTCCTATGTTCACTGTTGAAGAATTTGATGATTGGAAAATTCGTATGCAGGCTCATATATCTGCATTACATGATGAAATGTGGCTAGTGATGGAGGATGGGCCACTGCAAATACTCAAAGTGAACACGATTGCACCAAGAGCAGCTGCAGCTGAAGGAGAAGAAGTTGCTGCTGAAGCAAGACTAGCTTTGGTTGAAAAACCAAGAACCGAATAGACAAATGAAGACAGAAAGAGATATAACTTGGACAATGTGGCCAAGGATATACTCTACAATACATTGGACAAAGCAATGTTCAATAAAGTCAAATCTTGCAAATCTGCAAAATAAATCTGGAATAAGCTGACTTTAATTTGTGAAGAATCAGAACAAATTAAAGAGAATAAATTATCAGTTGCTGTTCAAAAATTTGAAAATTTCAAAATGTTTGCAGGTGAAACTCTGGATTAGCTGGATGCCAGATTTACTGAGATCACAAATGAGCTTTCAGCTCTTGAGAAAAAATATACACAAAAGGAAATGTGTATGAAGATCTTAAGAAGCCTCCCAGCTGAATTTGAAATGAAGGTTATGGCGTTGAGACACTCAATGGACCTCTCAAGAACATCTAACCATGAGCTATTCTCAAGCCTCAAAGCCTATGAGTTTGAGCTGAGAAGGAAAGAGCAAGAGAAAACAGTTGTACCCAAGACAGTTGCATTGATGGCTAGTGATGGAAAGAGAGCTGAGCCAAAGGAAGCCATAGACCAGGAGGAAATTGCCCTGATGGTCACAAGATTCAACAAGTTCTTCAATAAGAACTATAAAAGGAATAAGGGTGAGACCTCCAGGAGATATTCAGCTACTTCCAAATTAAGGGAAGACAAGCCACCCAAGAAAGCTGTGCATCAAAGGGTTGATTATCAAAGAAATGATAATCAAAGGAATAACAGAGCTGATCAGAGATCTGAGAACCTGTGCTGGAATTGCAGACAGCCAGGACACTTTACAGTTGATTGTTCCTATCCACCAGTCAACAGGTATAGGAATGAGGAAGAAAGAAAAGTCTTTAGGGAAAGAAGACAGGAAAAGAGAAAAGCCATGTTAGTTCTGAGACTGCTGAGACAGTCAAGTCTAAAGAAGCAGCAAACTCAGATAGTAGTGAAGCAGACTACTCAAGTGATTCTGAGGAAGAGGCTATGATCTGCCTCATGGCTAAAGAACAAGATCAACCAGATCAAGAAGATGAGGTACACTCTAACTCATCTCATTCTGATTCAAGTGATAGTGACTGTGATACACACACTTCATCGCCCACTGATCTTTATGATTCACTATGCAAAATGATGATAGATTTTGAACACATAAAATCCGCACACAATTTTAAATGAGGAAAACAACCAGCTTAAAATCCAAAACTCACATCTGACTAAAGAGCTGAGTACTCTGAGTCACATAGCTGATGAGAACACTAAGCTGAAGGCCGAAAATGCCAAGATCATAGCAGAGTTAGTCACTTTCGAAAAAGAGGAAATGATCTTAAAAATGTGATTGCCTCATTTACAAAAGCATCCAAATAATTGGATGAACTTATTATGAGTCAAAAAGAATGTGGAGATAAGACAGGCACAGGATTTAATTCCTTTGTGCATAGTCAAACTCCCAGAGTGATTTTAGAAAAAGGATCTTCAAGTAATGAAGCATCCCAAAAATCTAAAACATCAAATGTTGCACCCACATTCACTTCAAAGCACAAACACAATCATACTGGCCTTGGATATAAAAGGAAAGGAAAATAGCGAGTTGAGTATGCTGAGAGGACCGCTGAGAAGAAATCCAGTCAAGTTCCTCAGCAAACTCCAAACAGAAAATACTCTGTGAAAAGCAAACAGATCTACCAGAAACCCCAGAAATTTTATCAGAGAAATACATACGATGGGAATGGTATAAATCCAAACTATGTTGATTGGAATAATGTGAAACATCAGCAAAGAACTATGGAATACAAGCCAAAATGGCAAAGACCTAAACCTCAGCAAAGGTCATTCCAAAGGCAAATGAGTTATTATCAGCACACATACGCACCCAAGCACTACACTCAGAAATACCACAACTATCCCAAGAAATCAATTGCTAAAACACATACACAGGCATACAGACAAAAGAGACAGCTATATGATCCTAAACCCCCAAGCAATTTGCTAATGTGCACTATAATTATGGCACTGATAGATGGCAACCACTTAGAGTCAGACCATTTGGCTATAGGTTGGTTGGAACATCTTATAGCACTAACCCCCAGGACCTGATACAAGTATGGGTACCTAAAACCTGATTTCCTTGATTGCGGGTTCAAGGAACAGCTGAGTGCCAAGGAACCTGGTACATGGATAGTGGTTGTTCCAGACATATGACAGGGAACAAGAAAAACCTGTCAAGATTCAAGGAGATCAAAGGTGCAAAAGTTATATTTGGAGGAAATGAAGCTCCAGGGGAGATCAAAGGCACGGGATCCATTAAGAAGAATGGACTCGAAATCACATATGTTGCTTATGTTGAAGGCCTCAACTTCAACTTTTTAAGCATCAGCCAACTCTGTGACAAAGGCTATAATGTGGGATTCAACATGGGAGTATGTCAGATCAAAGATGCTAAATCAAATGAAATAGTGTTGCAAGGGTCAAGACAGAAAAATATGTATGTGGTAGATTGGTCTACTGCCACACCAAGCACTTGTCTATTAGCGAAAAGCACAGCCGAATCAAGTTGGATGTGGCACAAAAAGCTGAGTCATCTGAATTTCAAGACAATCAACAAGCTTGCAAGGAGTCATCTTGTACAAGGATTGCCAGACTCAGTTTACAAGAAAGAAAGTGTATGTGATGCATGCTAGATGGAAAAGCAGATTAAGTCATCATTCAAGGACAAGCCAAGTCCCTCGTCAACAAGAATACTGCACTTGTTACATATGGATTTATTTGGTCCAGTGGAGCCAGCTAGCATAAGTGTAAAGAAATACACCTTAGTGGTGGTGGATTATTATTCAAGATATACATGGACAATTTTCATGTGTAAAAAGAAGGAAACACTGCAGAAGTTACCTCAACTGATGAAGAGAGTTCAAAATGAAAAGAGCCAAACCATTATAAAAATAAGATTCTATAGAGGAACTGAGTTTGTCAATGGGATAATTACTCAGTATTGTGTTGAAAATGGTATTGCTCATGAGTTATCAGTTGCAAGAATTCCACAGCAGAATGGAGTAGCTGAAAGAAGAAACAGAACTCTCAAGGAAGGTGCAAGGACAATGTTAGCTGAAGCTGGATTGCCTAAGAGATTTTGGGCTGAAGCCACAAACATTGCATGCTATACTCAAAATAGATGCATTCTTAACAGGAAATTGACCAAGACTCCCTATGAAATCTGGACAGGGAGAAAGCCAAAAGTTGGATATTTCAGGATATTTGGATGCGAATGCTTCATCCATAATAATGACAAAGATAATTTGAAGGCTTTTGATGCTAAAGCTGATGAAGGTATCTTATTGGGATACTCAGCAGAATGTAAAGCCTATAGAGTGCTAAACAAGAGGACTATGGTTACAGAAGAGTCTATCCATGTGGTTTTTGATGAATCTAATGTGAATGGAGAAGACATTGAAGAGTTAGCTGATAAGCTGAATCAGCCAACTATGCAGAAAAGTCATTATGTTGAAGCTGAAGTATGAGCACTCAATTTAGATGAAGATGAGATAGTTGAATCTCAAAGACAGATGGAAGGTCTACAGCTGAATGAAGATTAAAGAGTTATTCAAGACAACTTAGCTGCGAGACGGCTAAATCCAGCAGACTTACTCCAACCTGATGTGAGATGGCTGAGAGACCATCCACCAGAGTTAGTCATTGGAGATGTTAGAGATGGCATAAGAACCAGATCCAGAGCACAACATGAAGCTATGTTCACTTGGTTTATCTCCCAGATAGAGCTTAAAGATGTGTCTCAAGCATTGGATTACACACATTAGATTCAGGCCATGCAAGAAGAGCTGAATCAGTTTAAAGGAACAAAGTATGAGAATTAGTTCAAAGGCCAACCCATCAAAATGTTATTGGCACAAAATGGGTTTTCAGGAACAAATTGAATGAGGAAGGATCTGTTGTAAGAAACAAAGCAAGGTTGGTAGCCAAAGGATATTGCCAAGAAGAACGCATAGATTTTGATGAAACATTTGCTCCTGTTGCAAGATTGGAAGCAATAACGATGTTTCTTGCCTATGCTGCACATAAGAACTTCACTGTGTATCAAATGGATGTGAAGAGTGCATTTCAAAATGGACTGTTAGAGGAAGAAGTCTGTGTTGAACAGCCTCCAGGTTTTGAGCAGAAAACTATTGGAGATAAGGTCTACAAGCTCAAGAAAGCATTGTATGGATTGAAACAAGCACCAAGAGCATGGTATGATACATTGTCTCAATTTCTAACTGACAATGGATTCATCAAAGGCAAAGTTTATAGAACACTCTTCAGAATTCAAGATGGAAAGAGTATACTTCTTGTTCAAATATATGTGGATGACATCATATTTGGATCCACAAATAAAGAGTTGTGTGACAAGTTCTCAAACCTCATGCAAGAGAAATTTGAGATGAGCATGATGGGAGAGCTGACCTTCTTCCTAGGACTTCAAGTCAAACAATTTAAGGATGGAACCTTCATAAGCCAAATAAAATATACCAGAGATTTAATGAAGAAGTTTGGTATGGAAGAGAAGTCTTATGTGAAGATTCCAATGAATACTTCAGTCAAGATGGACATGGATGCAGATGGCAAAGCTGTTGACCAAACCAGATATAGAGCCCTCGTTGGATCATTGCCCTATTTAACAGCCAGCAGGCCAAACATCACCTTTGCAGTAGGTGTATGTACATGATTTCAATATGCACCAAAAGAGAGCCACATGAATGCATCCAATAGAATCCTAAGATATTTAAAATTATGCCAGGAAGTCGGCTTATGGTATCCAAAGGAAGGAGTAGTCAAGCTGATTGGATACTCAGACTCAGACTATGCTGGAAGTAGAGTTGACAGGAAGAGTACTTCAGGTACATGTCAAATGAATGGAAAATGCAGTTGGTTTTTTGTTCAAGAAGAAACAAAATTCGATAGATACATCCACAAACAAGCAGAGTACATAATCTGCGGTAGTAGTTTGTGCCCAAGTCTTATGGATGAGACAAAGAATGAGAGATTATGAAATTGAAGAAAAAGAAATTCCATTTATGTGTGATAACACTAGTGCTATTGCAATCACTCAAAATCCAAATGTTGCATTCAAGAACAAAGCACATTGATGTCGATATACCATTTTATAAGAGAGCATTGAAAAGAAAGACATCACCTTGGAATACATCTCACCGTGATAAGCAATTGGCTGACATATTACAAAGTCGTTATGTGAATCAAGATTTAAAGAGCTCAAGAATGAGTTAGGATTAATTGAGATGAGTTAGGAAACTCAGCAGAATCAGTCAGCAGAGAAAACAGATGAGAAAATGGAAAAAGAGCAAGTTTCGCCTTTCAGCCAAGTGAAACAGCTCAGTCGGGAAGTCAGTTGTATCGAGTTAGCTGACAGCTGAGTTTCATCATGGAAAGAGAGGGGTGGAGTTGAGTCACTTTGGATATAAGTTGAATCATTTATGAGCTAAGTGACAAAAACGCAGTCATTTCAATTGAGCGGGAATGTTTTTAAGAATGACGTCAGTGTAATAATGACAGTCACAGTAAAAACTACATAGTAAACCATATGATTGGATATAAATGTTGTTGCATTTAATGCGGGGAATTAAATGCGGTTTTGAAGCTCTATTCTTAGCCGTTGATCTCGATCAAAAATTTCAAAATCTAAAATATGTCCTTTCACGTTCCTTATATACAAAACTTCGTCTTTCTCTCTCCTCACGCGAATTATTCATATTTGAGCAAAGAAAGTGCATTCTCTCTGAAACTTAGTGCAAACCCTAGTTCTTTCAAGCAAGTTTTCTCGTATTTCAATCGGTTGACACCTCTGGACCAGGCTCTAAAACATGATTTCGTGAAGCTCTCAAAGCAAATCCACACAGGTGCTTCTGTGGATTTTGAAGGAATGATCAAACAGGGTATCGATGAAACCCTGGTCAAGAAAATAGCTGAAAAATTGGAGAAGTCCGGCCTGAAGGACTTTCTAACGATGCAGTTCACACATACATACCTTGAAGAGGTAGCCATGTTCTATGTGAACGCTGAAGTGCTGGACGATGGAATCCGATAATCGGTCCACAGCAAGGTCATCAAACTCACTGCAAAAGACTTTGTGGAGCACTGTTTGTTGCCCGCGGAGGGATTAAAGGACATCTCTGAGGAAGATGTCGACTTAGCCGCGGCTTGGAAAGAAGTTGCCAAGCCAGAGTGTGCTGCGAAAGTGGTCTATACAGCCAAGAAAGAGTCTTTGAAGGACAACTATCACAAGCTGATGGATGTCATCTCGAAGTGCGTTGACATGAAATTTGGAAGCTTCAATCAGCTTTCCATGACTAAGCTGATCGTGATGGCTGCGATCATGCAAGAGAAGAAAGTAAACTGGGTTGAGTTTGTTTACAACAGACTCTGCCAAAATGTGTTGAACAGGACCTTCAAGGAGGATGGGTCCTTTGGTTGTTCCTTGGGTTATGGCCTGGTGATTGGCCATCTAATGGAAGTGAAGGGTATTGCTCTACGCCATGGCAAGCCCTTCCATGTCAACAAAAAGATGTTCAGAGGGAACCTCCAGTAGCCCAGAAGAAGGCTCATGCTAGAAGGGCTGATACCAGTGAAGGGGAATCAGTTGATCCTGAAGACACAACTGAGACTCCTCCAGCCAAGAAAAGAGTTGCGGTATCTAAGCCTACCCCTGCCCCCGCAGCCAAGACAAAGAAAGGACCTGCTCCCGCAGCCAAGTCCAAAGCTCCTGCCCACGCAGCCGAGTCACCTGCTCGTGCAGCCGAGACTCCTGCCCCCGCGGCCGAGATAGCAGAGGAACCTCAAATTCCCTCCCCCATCGTAAAGAAGAAGAGGACTGCCAAGTCAAGAAAGGCAGCTGCCTCTAAGAAAAGTGTCCAAGCCCCCGCTACCAAAGAATCTACTAAAATGGAACCAGAGATCCCACTGGTTCGCCCCAAAAAGAGACGGCTGTTCAGGCACTCTGAGCTTGAAAAGATAGCTGAATTCGGTACTCAATCGGAAATAGAAACTAAGACTGCTGAGGCACAGGAAGAGCAGTCTCCTGAAGTTGTTGATGTACCCAAGAAGACTGTTGATGGTGAGCAACAGAGACCTGCCGAAGGCTCAGCTCTGCGGCAAACAGCTGAGGAAATAGAAACAACTGAGACAACGGAACCTGTGCAAGAAAAGGTTGTCTCACCTCCTCGGACAGACGCTGCTGAGTCTGAGGAGGAACAAGGCCCGTTAGCCCCTATTCAGGAGACTGGAGAAGAAGAAGATGATGATGATGATTTAATCTTGTACTCTCTAGCTTATCCTGACATTCAAAGGCGTTTGAGAGAATGGAGGGCATGGAAGTTGGATCATTCAAGGTTGCAGTTCACTCGCCCTGAGTTCATCGAGGAGAAAGAAGAGCTTCTCCGATTCCTTGGTGTTTCAGATGTCAAATCCGCTCTAAATGAGGAGAACTGCTTGGACATCCTTCGCATACTCAAAGAGGAAGAAAAGGAGAAAGGTGAGGAGCAAGCTAGAGCCATGGAAAAATCCAAGATGTGTGTATTCACAGGGACTCTTGAGCATACACATGAGCACCTTCATGATTACACTGAAAGTCATGAAGACTTAGATCCAGCTACCGCAGTAGACAAGTCTGAGATGTTGCAGGCATTGCAAGAATCCAGAGCCATGCACGAGAAAAATCTCTTAGAAGGTCCAGGAGAGTCCTTCTAAACTCTTCTGCAGACTGGTCCATTGGGAGTGGCGCAGCAGATTGCGACAACCATAGCTGCCACCACATCCCCCATGCACTCGACTGATGGCTCGCAGGAAAATTGTAACATCCCATTTTTACAATAAAACACGACTTATAAAGTGATAGTGCGATTTATAATAATACGTGAATTTTCCAAAGATCATTTACCATTTAAAATGATAATATAAAAAAATGCTAGATAAAAATTCCAAGAGTTATTCTAGAAACAAATTTTCAATACTGGACACTAGAAATATTCATCGATGAAAAATATAAAAATATAAAGTTTATTACTCAAATTTTTATTATTCGGGTCACCGCCTCCACGTGTCCTGCCAACTCCATCATTCATCTGAAATAGAAATATATTTTGGGGTGAGCATTCAACGGCTCAGTAGGGGCAAATTTGTCCAAGCTAAATACACAATACATATCACAAAATAACAAGCTTAAAATTTGAAAATTGTAACTGTAGCTATGGCAATGAAACATGGCTCGCACTGTCGGGATTTCACCGGAGGGAAATTTTACGCCCCGGACCTCTGTATGGTCCCACACGACTATAGACATTAAAATATGGCTCGCACTGCCGGGATTTCACCGGAGAGGACTTTTATGCCCCGGACCTCTGTATGGTCCCACGCAACTATAGACACGTATCACGTAGGAGCAACATTATCAAGCAACATATAAAGAGCATTTAACATGGACAAATAAAAGCGGAAAAACCCCTACCTCAAAAAGTAGCAGAGTAGAATGTGTGGAAGATGGAAATTTTTATGCCCGAAAATTCTTGTTGCCTACAATTAAGTTTAAAACTAGTATTAATATTTTGTAACTTTTATATAAAATTTATATATATAATAGGAATTAAATTTAAGGGCTAAAATTAATTGGGTAAAAATTTAGGATTTGGATCAATCTCCAAAACTCAAGCCAAAATGGCTAAACCCACATTTCTCTCCCTATTCCCTCACCCTAACCCCACCCCCCACCCCACCCCCCCCCTTCCTCCCCACTTTTCCTTCTTTCCTTTCTTTTTCCCGTGACTTCCCCACCATTTCATCTCTCTCTATTCTTTCTCTCTTTTTAATTTCTGTTTTTTTTTCTTTCTTCCAACCTGAAACCTGAAACCTGTAACCTAAACCTTCAAAATTACTCCCCCACCATTTTTCATTTCAGTCAACACCCTCCCCAACCCTAATCTCTTTTCTTTTTCCAAAATTTCTCTCACACATCACCACATATACATGCACCACCACACTCTCCACTGGGCAATGCGCGGCGACAATGACGGGGAAAGCCAAGGTCACCCTTCTGTAATAACATATATCTGTATTTTTTTCTGGTTTGTTGATGGGGTTGTAGAATGTTCTTACGGGTAGAAATTTTCTTACCTTTCACTTTGAGAGAATTTGTGTGGGATAAAGATTTGCAAGAGGAGTTTTGGTTTATATAGTGATAGACTAGATTTTATTTTTAGAATGGAGAAGATTTTAGGATGATATTTTAAATCTTTAATTGATTGAATTGATTATTTGATTAGCAGAGAATTTGACTAAGGAAATGAAATGTTAATTAAATTCTCCTTCCTCTCCGATTTTTAGGTTGCTAATTGAAGCCTCTCAGTTTTTTTTTTTTAGTGATTTTAATTGGGTTCAAAATCTGATTCAAAGTTATGTTTAAAAAAAAGAATATTTGGAGTTGAATAAAATAGAGGATGTCTTGGGTTTAAATATACTAATTATGCCATTAGATTAGTTGGTTAAAAACAATGCGCTGAATAGTAGGGATTTTGTTATTTTTTCCCTAACGCCAGATTTCCAGTTTAGTTGCTATCGTTTGTTTTATTTTATTATTATTATTATTTTCAAGTTTAAATTAATACAAAGTTATATAAAAAAATATATGTAATTAAATTAATTATAATAAAGATTAGTTGACTAAAATAAAATGTTGATTTATAGGGATATTTGTTGGAATTTATTGTTAATTAATTTGATTGTTATAATTATATTAAATAAAAGATTTTTAGGATAATTTATGTTTTATTAGTACTACCATATTTGGATAGATGACATGGGCTTGGACTTGGGCTTGGGTTTGGTGATGGGTTTAAGATTGTTTCTAGTGGGCCAATATAATAAAATATAAAAAATGAAGTTTAAAACTAATCTATTAAGCCCAATATAATAATAATATTTTGGATTTCCCCCAAAATTCTAAAATCCCTAATTATTAAACAATCAAGCCCTAATTTCTAATTTTTCCCCAATTTCTTGGGTGCTACATCTTACTCCCCTAAAAATTAATTTCGTCCTCGAAATTCGAATACTTACCAAAATTAAGGAAATATGGGTACTTAGCTCGAACATCTTCTTCTCGTTCCCATGTGGCTTCGTTCTTATCGTGTCGTTTCCATTGGACTTTGATTAGGGCCACATCTTTATTTCTTAATTCGTGTATTTTTCGTTCTAAGATAACCTCAGGTGCTTCTTCGTAAGTCAAATCATCTCTGATTTCTAATTCTGAATAATTGACAATATGACTTGGGTCATAAATGTACTTCCTGAGTATTGATACATGGAATACATTGTGAACGGATGACAACTTCGGCGGTAATGCCAATTGATATGCTAGTTCACCGATTTGTCGTATAATTTCGAACGGGCCAATGTATCATAGCTTTAATATCCCTTTTCACCGAAATGAAAAACACCCCTCGTAGGTGCCACTTTCAAGAATACTTTTTCTCCTGCATTAAATTGTAGATCCTTCCTTCGTCGGTTCGCGTAAGATTTATGTCTGCTTTGTCTTACCTTCATTTAGTCTCGGACTTTTTCAATTTTCTCAACTGTCTGCTCAACTAATTCTTGTCCCACAATTTTCTTCTCGCCCACTTCGCTCCAATACAAGGGTGATCTACACTTTCTTCTGTACAATGCCTCGTACGGAGCCATTTTAATGGTCACTTGATAACTATTATTGTAAGCGAACTCCATCAAAGGCAATATTGACTCCTAGTTTTCACCAGAATCGAGCACATATGCCCTCAGCATGTCTTCTAGTGTTTGTATTGTTCTTTCTGACTGTTCATCTGTCTTTGGGTGATAAGTTGTACTAAAGCTTAACTTTGTTCCCAAGGCTGTTTGTAGACTTTTCCAAAATTTTGAAGTGAAACGTGGGTCTCTGTCCGACACTGTCGTCACCGGGACCCCGTGTAGTCTTACGATTTCTCTAATATATATCCTTGCATATTGGTCCATTTTTAACGTCATTTTCACCGGGAGAAAATGCGCTGATTTGGTCACTCGGTCAACTATAACCCACACAGCATTATTCTTCTTGACCGATAGAGGCAACCCTACTATGAAATCCATTGTTATATGTTCTCATTTCCATTCTGGGATCTCAAGGGGTTTTAGTAAACCTGTTGGTCTTTGATGTTCAGCTTTGACTTGCTGACACGTCAAACATCTCGCTACAAATGATACGATGTCTCTTTTCATGCTCCTCCACCAAAAGACTTCTTTCAAGTCTCGGTACATCATCGTACCACCAGGGTGAGCTATATATGGCGCACTATGAGCTTCCTCAAGAATTTCTCTTCTAAGTTCTTCATTCTTAGGCACGCATAAACTCCCTTCGTATGCCAATACGCCGTCGGCCATCATCTCAAAACCCTTAATACTTCCATCTTGAATTCGTTTCTTCATTTTATTCAGAAATATAGCTCGTGGTTGAGTCTCTTGGATCCTATCTCGCAACGTGGGTCGCACTACGAGTGTTGCTAACATCGCCTCTGTACTTCTCGGTGGAGTCACGATCTCAATTTTCATCTTGGTGAACTCTTTCACCAATTCTTCTTGCTTTGTTAGCAAACTGGATAATTCGCTTTTAGTTTTTTGACTTAGAGCATCCACTACCACGTTAGCTTTTTCCGGATGGTAATTGATAGTGCAATCATAATCTTTTACTAACTCCAACCACCTTATTTGCCTCATATTCAACTCTTTTTGTGTGAAGAGATACTTTAGACTTTTATGGTCCATGTATATCTCACACTTACTTCCATACAAGTAGTGTCGCCAAATCTTTAGTGCATGTACTACTGCGGCTAGCTCCAGTCATGGGTAGGGTAATTCAGCTCATGTGGCTTCAATTGCCTCGAGGCATAAGCAACTACATTTCCATGTTGCATCAAAACACACCCAAGACCTAGTTTTGACGCGTCACTGTAAATAACAAATCCCTCTGTAGGATCGGGTATTGTTAATACAAGTGTAGAGGTTAGTCTTTGTTTCAATTCCTGAAAACTTTCCTCGCATTTCTCGCTCCAAATGAATTTCTCCCCTTTCCTTGTCAACTGGGTCATGGGTCCAGCTATTTTAGAAAATCCGTCAATGAATCTTCGGTAATAGCCTACCAAACCAAGAAAACTACAAACTTCACTCGCATTCGTAGGTGCTTTCCATTCATTGACAGCTTCGACCTTACCTGGGTCAACCTCAATGCCATGTGCAGTTACCATATGTCCGAGGAAAATCACTCGATCTATCCAGAAATTGCACTTACTGAACTTCGCATACAACTTCTCTTTGCGAAGTACTTCGAGTGCTATTCTCAAATGCTCTTCGTGTTTATTCTCATTTTTTGAATATATAAGTATGTCGTCAATAAAGACAATGATGAATTTATCAGAGTATGGGTGAAACACCTTATTCATCAAGTCCATGAACATTGCTGGTGCATTGCTTAACCCAAAAGGCATCACTACAAACTCGTATTGTCCATAACGAGTTCTAAATGCTATTTTGGGGATATCTCTCTCCTTAATCTTCAACTGGTGATATCCGGTTCTAAGATCAATCTTAGAAAATGTGTATGCACCCCTTAGTTGATCGAATAAGTCTTCGATCCGAGCTAATGGGTACTTATTCTTAATCGTGAGTCGATTTAGCTCCCTGTAATCGATACACATTCTTAAAGTTTCGTCCTTCTTCTTCACGAATAGTACTGGAGCTCCCCAAGGTGATACACTTGGTCGGATGAACTTTAAATCCAATAACTCTTGTATTTGCATTTTCAGTTCCTATAACTCCTTCGGCGCCATTCTATAAAGTGCCCTGGAGATTGGTGCCGCCCTGGGTTCCAAGTCTATCGTAAACTCCACTGGACGATCTGGTGGAATTCCTGGTAGATCCTCTGGAAACACATCCAGGAATTCTCTTACGATCGGCACATCTGCTGGTGTTAATTCAGATGTTGGGGTTCCGACTATGTTTACCAAATACACTTGACAATTATCCTTATTCAACAATTTCATTGCCTTCATTGCTGATATTGTCCGAGGTACATTTCTAGTACTTGCCCCGTAGTACTTTATTTCCCCATCCCCTGGTAACTTGAGAGTTATCTCTCTCTCTTTACACTTAATGTTTGCCTGATGCCGGCTAAGCCAGTCCATACCCAAAATTACATTGAAGTCCTTCATGTCCAGTATATACAAATCAACACTAAAATCCATTCCTCCTATGTTCACACCTACATTCTTAACATTCGAGCTTGTAATCATCGTCTTTCCAGATGGTAAGCTAATCTCAAGAGGTTCATCTATATGTTCTTTTATTTGTCCAATCATAGTATGAAATTTAGCAGACATAAAAGAGTGTGTGGCACCAGTGTCAAATAGAGCAAAAGCAGGTACATTACATACTGACAGCATACCAGACATTGTACCTGCTTCATTCTCAGCCTCGCATTGGGTCATAGCATACATCCTCGCATTTCCCCCAGTTGCCTTCTAACCCGATCTTGCACCGTTGTGCTTCGTGCAGTCTTTTGCGGCGTGCCCTGGTGTCTTACATCAGTAGCAAACTCCCTTCCCATAGAGGCATTCTCCATAGTGGCACTTACCACACACTGGGCATTGGGATTTCTCTTGTGGTGGTGGTTGAGCAGGACCTCCTCCAGCCTTAGCCATCTTATTTTTATTCTCACCACTATTGTGAGTCGGTCCATCCCACTTTCTCTTGGGTGCCTCGTTTGCCTTGCGCGGGTTTCCTTCTAGGTTCATGTTTACCGTAACCATTCGAGCTCGATCTACTGCTTGTGCATATGTAACATCACCAAGGACACTAACTATCCCACTTAACTCCGGGCGTAGTCCTTCCACAAACCTATCGGCCTTCATCTGATCAGTGCTGACCGAGTGCGTTGCGTAACAGGACAACTGGTTGAGTTTTTGTTCATAATCAAGCACCGACATATTCCCTTGCACGAGGCTCATGAACTCTCTCGCCTTTTTGTTTCTATGAGCTTGTGGGAAAAATTGGAGTGCGACCAGCTCTTTGAAATCCTTCCATGTTAGCGCATTTCTTTCTTCATCAGTGATTGTGCGCCGATGTAGGTCCCACCAATGTTTTGCATCCTGCTTCAATTGGAAGATTGCACACGAAACCCTGTGTGCTTCTGAGCAAGCTATCAAGTCAAACACTGACTCTAGTTCACCAATCCATTCTTCTACAGCCACTGGATCTTCACGTCCCATAAGCACTGGCAGCCTGTAGCGCCGAAACTGCTCCATCACTAGTGAGGTAGTGTTTATAGAAGCTTGATGGTTTTGGCCATTATGAGCATTAGCCACATTGTGTTGAGTCAAGCCTTGCACTACAGTGACGAGGTTGGCTACTATATTTGCCAAGTCTCCCGTATTGCCTTGAATTGGGGCATTTCCAGCGGGTGTCTCATCACCAGTTGCGGCCTGGTTGCGGTTCCGATTAATACGTTGTGGTGCCATCTAAAATCATGAAATATATCATCTTAGTAATTCCATATAGGATTTAAGTCTTAATATCTAAGGCGTGTAATCCATAAGTTTGATCAAAAATTTATCTAATTCACAAAGCTTATGAGCTTGCACTGATTCCATCTTATTGTTTGGTTCTCTCTAATATATGGTTTAAACTTATTTGTCATATTCTTAACTGAATCATCAAGGCACTAAAGTAAAACAATCATACAATATAACTATAAACACCAATGTAATAATAATGTAATATTTTTATTAATTTATCATGCATTCTTTATTTAATAAATCAGGGAATACATGAGCTTTTTATTTAAATCTATGCCACATCGTGGCAATCATCCTCAGACAGAACTTCCCCCCTCCTCAACAAAGCTCTTCTTCAGGTCTTCATCGATTCTTCCTCCGACTCTTCTTCAGTTCATCCACGGGTGCCCTCACGGGTGCCCCCACAGGCGCCACCACAGGCTGCAAAGCCACTAAATCCACGTGGGTAACCCACTTGCTAAACATCAGGGCTGTGAACCCGCCATAATCGAGTTTGGCCTCTCAACGGTTTTCGTCATATGTTATTAGTTGTGCCAATACTCGTTCACCCTTAACCTTCCACAAGTCGGGCAGCTTATCAATTGCCCTACGAGCTGCAGCATAGTCATTTGGTGCTCCCTGGAGGTCCTTGATTCGAAGTCATTCCTGGTGCATTGTTACAATGAAAGTGCCCATGTTGTCGGCATCGTTCTTTCTATACTGGAAATATCGGTCCAGTCTAAAAGCCAGGTGGTCATGTGGCCAATTAATAACAGATTTTCTAGTTGTGTTTCTGTATTTTTTAGCCATCTGCAATTTTAATTATACAAATCATATGTATTCATTTATAAAATTACAAAAAAAATGCATTATATTTATATCATATTGTTAAGGCACGTAACACCAATATATTCACTTTGTATATACTACATGCTTCATAATATGTTTTCAAGCAGAATGTCTCGTTAATAAAGTTCAAGTTCTGACTAATGCCAAGAATCTATATATTCTTATCATACTTACTTTAAAGGCTATAAATAATGGAGTTAAATTACAATAAAAAGTGGGAATTTGAAGGAATATTATTACAAGTCCAACCAAGTGTTTTATTAATGATTAGGGAGCCAATTATTCCTCATCCGCCCCTTTTTCATTCATATCAGATAAGAAACTCAAATTGTTTATTCTCCTGTGTTCATTATTGGGTACTGAAGTGTCAAGATTTTAGACTGATGTAGAATATATGCAAATCTAGTATCTAAAAACAGACCCTTTTTAACTAAATCTACCAATTATGAAGGCATAAAAATATTCCATGTAACTTGAAAGAAATCAATATTAAAATAGACTAATGGCTTAATCCTTTATCTACACTTATCAACCCAACATTATGTAATGTTATTAACTCTTGATTGTTGTCCACATTACAATCCTTATTGTTAGGAATTTTATTGTTTAGATTTTGATGAATGCCATATAAAACTTAGAATAGAAAGTTGGCACCCCAATTCTTGTTGTAAAATGCATTGTAATGAATAGAGTGGCCAAGGCCGAGTCAAGACAAACTACGCCCTAACATGCAAGAAGACAAATCAAGACGGAAGGAAGACTTCTGTTGTGAGACAAATGAGTATGGCAAAGAAGAGTAGACAGAACTCTCTTCAAGAAGCGGTGAGATGCACTGAGTGGAGCATCATCAAGTCAACTCAAGAAAAGCCAAGTCTCAAGTTGAAGTGACAAGAGTCATTCAATGATTGGAAGGCGACTCTAAGTCACCTGGGAAAGCAAGGAAATGCGATCAAGTCGAGATAATCGTAAAAGAACCGTTGCCGTAAAATCAAGAGATTTACTTAAACAAGTAATATCTCCATACCACCTTTCTTGGAGTGCTCGGTCCCCGAAGCGTGCAAAAGGAATGAACCAAAGGGAAGCACTACACCGTGTCGAACTCGAAAAGGTGAAACAACAATTCATACGAGGAAACAATTCCAAGAATCGCAAGCCAACGATCGCAAAGTGACTTTCAAAAATAAGCCTATCTCTTCAACGGGCAAATTTTTGAAAGTTCACTATAAAAGGCCGAGGAGTTTGTTTGAGAAAAAAAGATAGATGAATGAATGACACACACGTGAGATATACAAGCACATTAGAAAAATCAAACAATCTCAATCCTCAAGCCTACATTACGAAGTACATCAATCCAACACTCACCCGTGAAGGAAAGAGAACTTCAATCGGTTGAAGAGGAAAATATCGAAAACAAGGGGTCTACATTCTAGGAAGGATTGTAGAAAGGTTCTAGGTTGAACCAAGTCTTAAGCTTTTGGAGGGCTTCGTGATCAAATCCAAAGAGCTTGAGCAAGTGAGTCAGTAGTAGCAAGCGCAAAATACGCCTGTGAAGAAGCCGAGTCGTCACGAGAAGCCACCGAGTGATCAAGGCATCTCCAGATCGAGTCCCTAAGGATCAAGTCGGCCGTTGTGATCAAGACTTGTATCGGACTGTTACCACTTTGTAAACTGATCATTACTTAGTGGATTCCTCCGGGAGTTGGAGAAGAGAGGAGTAGAAGAATTACCCCATCTTCGAACCTCTATAAAAACTTTCTTGTGTCATTTACATTTCAAAGATTTACATTCCCCGCACTTTTAACTCGCTTATATATGCTTTGATAAATTTGCTATCCATTTGATAATTTACAAGTACTAAATCAAGCTCTATATCTTGCTTAATCAAACTTAAGGGTGTTAAGTCTTCCATTGAAAATAAAACCACAAACAGTTAAATTGTAGCCAACAAATGAGTTTCTCCATCAATGACTCAATTTGAGTCTGTTGAGAGATTAACTCTCTTGAGTGACTAATTCAATCTGTCCATCAAGGACACAAATTGTGTAGAATTAACTCTGTAGATTTAAAAGGACTAAATCGAAAATTTGGTAAGGTTTATTCAACCCCCTTCTAAACCTTACACTTACACCCCCTTGGGACCTACAAGTGGTATCGGAGCGGTTGGTTCATTGAACCCTCCGCACCGGTTCTTGAACTAGATCTCCAAACTTTTCAAAGTCCGCTTTAGTACTTAAACTTTCAAAACTCTTTTTATTAAAAGTCATTATCATGGAAGCAAATTTGACACGCATCCCTATGTTCACTATTGAAGAATTTGATGATTGGAAAATTCGTATGCGCTCATCTATCATTTACATGATGAGATGTGGATAGTAATAGAAGATGGGCCTCTACAAATATTAAAAGTGAACACAAATTTGTCACGAAGAGTTGCAAATGAAGGAGAAGAAGATGTTGCTCTAGACCGGTCATGGTTGAAAAACCAAGAACTGAGTGGACAAATGATGACAAAAAAGATACAACCTGGATAATGTAGCCAAGGACATCCTCTACAAAACCTTGGACAAAGCCATGTTCAACAAAGTCAAATCATGCAAAACGGCTAAAGAAATGCAGGACAAGTGACATTGATTTGTGAAGGCTCGAGCAAATCAAAGAAAACAAATTATCGGTGGTCAGATTTAAGTTTGAAAATTTCAAGATGATCTCGGGAGAGAATCGGATCAACTAGACGCTCGGTTTACGAAATCACAAATGAGTCAGTCTACACTTGGAAAGGAATATACACGAGAAGAAATGTGTATGAAGATCCTAAAAGTCTTCCAAATTGATGGGAAATGAAGGTCATGGCACTTTGAGACATTCCATGGACCTATCAAAGACATCCAACCATGAACTATTCTCGGACCTCAAAGCCTATGAGTTTGAGTGAGAAGAAAAGACCAGGAAGAGACAACAGTACCCAAAACAATGCTCTAATTGTCAAAGATGGGAAGAGAGCTGAGGTCAAAGAGGCAATTAACCCGGAAGAAATAGCCCTGATGGTTAAAAGGTTCAACAAGTTCTTCAATAAGAATTACAAAAGGGGAAAGGGTGAATCTTCCGAGAAGACACTCGGCTCCTCCAAATCAAGGAAGACAGCCAACCAAGAGAACAGATCATCAAAAAGTTGAGTATCAAAGGGCCGACAACTCAAGAATAGAAAGAGTGATCAAAAAGTGAATATCTATGTTGGAACTGTAGACAACCAGTCACTATGCCATTGATTGCTCATATCTTGTAGTCAACAAGTACGAGAGATGAAGAAGAAAGAAAGATCTTGAGAGAGAGAGAAGACAAGAAAGGAAAAAGGCAATGATGGTGCGCAGAGATCTACTTTGAAACAACCAAGTCAAGGAGAGACAATTGATTGAGAGCGATGAAGCGACTACTCAAGTGACTCAAGAAGAAGCCCGATCCGCTTAATGGCCAAAGAACAAGATCAAGAAGATGAGGTACAATCTAATTCAACAAGCTCGGACACTAGTGAGTGATGAGTGACGTGACACACACACTTCATCACCTACTGATCTTTATGATTCATTAGGCAAAATGATGAAAGATTTTGAACACATTAAATCCTCACACACACTATTGAATGAGGAAAACAGCCTACTTACTTAGTCAAAACTCAAAGTGACTAAGGAGCCGAGTACTCTAAGTCAAATAGTCATGAAAAATGAAAGTTTAAAGGCTGAAAATGCTAAATTTGTAGCGAAATTGCTGCTATAGAAAAGAGGGAGAATGACCTCAAAAATGTTATTGCCTCATTCACTAAGGCATCTAAATCATTGGATGATCTTATCATGAGTCAAAGAGAATGTGGAGACAAGACAAAGCTTAGGATTTAATTCCTTTGTGCCATGTCAAACCTCAAGAGTAATTTTGGAAAAAGGATCTTCAAGTCATGAAGAGTCCGAAAAATCCAAAACTCTAAATATTGCACACACTTTCACTCCAAAGCACAATGCTAAGCAAACTGGCCTTGGTTACAAAGGAAAAGGAAAACAACCGATTGAGTGTCTTTGGAAGGACAGTGAGAAGAAATTGACCAAGTCCTCAAAGAAACTCCAAATGAAAAATACTCAGTAAAGAAGAAACAGAGCTACCAAAAATTCCAAAATCCATAAAAGAAATACATATGATGGGAATGGTAGAAAATATCCAAGCCAAGCCGATTGGAACAATGTGAACTATCGGCATAGACTTATGGAATATAAGCCCGGATGGCAAAGGCCAGAACTCAAAGAAAGGCCATTCCAAAAGTATAAGAGCTTTCATCAAACACATATGCACCTAGGCACTACACTCAAAAACACCAAAATTACCCAAGAAAGGCAATTGCTAAAACACATATGCAGGCATACGAGACAAAAGAGAGAAAATTTGTATGAACCTAGAATCCCCAAGCAATTTGCCAGGATTAATTATGATTATGGCATGGCGATAGATGGCAACCCCTTAGAGTCAAATCATTTGGCTATAGGTTGGTTGGATCATCTTACAATTCTAACCCCTCAGGACCCGCATAAGTATGGGTACCTAAAACTTAATTTCCTTGATTGCGGGTTCAAGAATGTAAATGAGTGCCAAGGAACCTGGTACATGGATAGCGGTATTCCCGGACATATGATAGGAAATAAGAGAAATCTGTCAAAATTCAAGGAAGTCAAAGGAGCCAAAGTCATATTTGGAGAAATGAAGCTCCTGGTGAAATAAGAGGCATTGGATCCATCAAGAAGAATGGATTAGAAATCACAGATGTTGCATATGTTGAAGGACTCAACTTCAACTTACTCGAGTATCGATCGGCTCGTGACAAGGGCTACAATGTTGGATTCAACATGGGTGTATGCCAAATCAAGGATATTGAATCAAATGAAGTTGTCTTTGCAAGAAGAAGAGACAGAAGAATATGTATGTAGTGGATTGGTCAACTGCAACACCCAAAGACTGTCTAATAGCAAAGAGCACAAATGAATCAAGTTGGTTGTGGCACAAAAAGCCGAGTCACCTGAATTTCAAAACAATTAACAAGCTAGCAAGAAGTCATCTTGTAGAAGGACTTCCAGACTCGATATACAAGAAGGAGAGTATATGTGATGCATGTCGGAAGGGAAAACAAATCAAGTCGTCGTTCAAAGAAAAGACATTCCCATCCTCAACAAGAATATTGCATCTGTTTCATATGGATCTATTTGGCCCAAAGGAACCAGCCAAAGATAAGTGGAAAGAAATACACCTTGGTGGTAGTAGATGACTACTCAAGATATACATGGACAATATTCATGTGCAAGAAGAAAGAAACTCTACAAAAACTACCACAAATTGATGAAGAGAATTCAAAATGAGAAGAGTCAAACCATTATCAAAATAAGATCGGATAGAGGAACCGAGTTTGTCAATGGAATAATAACTCGATATTGTATTGAGAATGGTATTGGTCATGAACTATCGCAGCAAGGACTCCACAAAGAGAATGGAGTTGCGAAAAGAAGGAAATGAACCCTCAAAGAAGCGGCAAGGACCATGTTAGGTGAAGGGGTTACCAAAAAGATTTTGGGTGAAGCAATTAACACAAATTTGCTACACCCAAAATGGATGTATGATAAAACAGACAAATTGACAAAGACTCCCTATGAGATCCGGATCGGAAGAAAACCAAGTGTTGCATATTTGAAATATTTGGATGTAAATGCTTCATTCACAACAATGGCAAAGACAACCTAAAGGCTTTTGATGCTAAAGGCGATGAGGTATCTTCCTAGGATACTCAACAAAGCAAAGCCTGAGAATACTCAACAAAAGAACTATGGTTATAGAGGAATCCATTCATGTGGTATTCGATGAGCAAATGTAAATGGAGAAGACATTGAAGAGTCACCGATAAGTTGAATCATCCAATCATACGTAAGAGTCCCTATCTTTGAAGTCAAGCCGGATTATCAATTCGAGAATAAGATGAGATAGCTGAATCTCAAAAGCGGTGGAAAATTTGCGGCTAAGTGACCACGAGAGTCGACCCACGGAACACAAACCGCAAGTCGATCAATCCAGCTAACTTACTCCAACTTTGATGTAAGATGGGTGAGAGATCATCCACGAGAACTTGTCATTGGAGATATGAGAGAAGGTGTCAAAACAAGATCCGAACTCAACAAGAAGCTATGTTCACATGCTTCATTTCGCAAATAGAGCCAAAAGATGTGTCACAAGCATTGGACGACACACATTGGATTCAAGCTATGCAAGAAGAGTCAATCGGTTTGAGAGAAATAAAGTATGGGAATTAGTGCAAAGACCCATACATCAAAATGTTATTGGAACCAAATGGGTATTCGAAATAAGATGAACGAGGAAGGCTCTGTGGTAAGAAACAAAGCAAGACTCGTAGCCAAAGGATATTGCCAAGAAGAAGGGATAGATTTTGATGAAACATTTGCCCCGTAGCAAGATTGGAAGCTATAAGGATGTTTCTTGCCTATGCAGCTCACAAGAATTTCATTGTATATCGATGGATGTAAAAAGTGCATTCCTAAATGGTTTATTGGAAGAAGAAGTATATGTTGAACAACCTCCGAGGATTTGAGCGAGAAGACTCTTGGAGACAAGGTATACAAACTCAAGAAAGCCCTGTATGGATTGAAACAGCACCCACGAGCATGGTATGACACCTGTCACAATTCCCGATCAAAATGGATTCACAAAAGGAAAAGTGGATAGAACACTTTTCGAATTCAAGACAAGAAGAGTATCTTTGCTTGTTCAAATATATGTGGATGACATCATTTTTGGATCCACTAACAAAGAGTCTGTGTGAAAAATTCTCAAACCTCATGCAAAGTAAATTTGAAATGAGCATGATGGGAGAGTCGACATTCTTCCTTGGACTCCAAGTAAAACAAATGAAGGATGGAACCTTCATAAGTCAAACAAAATATACTAGAGATTTAATGAAGAAGTTTGGTATGGAAGAGAAGTCTTCGTAAAAATACCAATGAACACATCGATCAAAATGGACATGGATGCGGATGGAAAGCCTGTAGATCAAACAAGATACGAGCACTTATTGGATCAACTGCTCTATCTCACAAAGAAGGCGGACATCACCTTTGTTGTAGGTGTATGTGCAAGATTTCAATCTGCTCCAAAAGAGAGCCATATGACAAGAAATAAAAAGAATCTTGAGATACTTGAAAAGAAGCCAAGAAGTAGGCCTATGGTATCCAAAGGAAGGTGGATTCGACTAATTGGCTATTCGGACTCGACTACGCTGGATGCGAGTGGACGGAAGAGCACTTCGGCACCTGTCAAATGCTAGGAAACAGACTAATTTCCTGGTTTAGCAAGAAGCAAAACTCAATAGCCACCTCTACAAAAGAGGCGAAATACATAGGCATGGGCAAAACAGTTGTACCCAAGTCCTATGGATGAGACAACAAATGAGAGACTATGAAGTTGAAGAAAAAGAAATTCCAATCATGTGTGATAACACAAGTGCCATTGCAATCACTCAAAATCTGTGTTGCACTCAAGAACAAAACATATAGATGTCGAGATATCATTTCATAAGAGATCATGTTGAAAAGAAGGACATTATCTTGGAATACATCTCAACGATAAACAACTAGTGACATCTTCACAAAACCATTATGTGAGTCAAGACTTGAAGAACTCAAGCATGAGTTGGGGTTAATTGAGTGGTGACACTCGGACGAATCAAAGAAGAGAATTAGAACAGAAAAAGAAGTGAAAAAGAGCCGAAAAATGTAAATCACCAAGAATCACCAGATATCGGAAGAAACTGACTACACCGAGTCACCGATAGAGTCACTAAGAGAACCGCAAGGAGTAGAGTTAAATCGGCTAAGAGATAAGTTGAATAGCTTATGAGCAAAGTGACAAAAACGCAGCTTGTTTTTTGACTTAAGCGGGAATGTTTTAAGGAACACGTCGGCATAATGATGATGTGTACGGACATAAAGCCGCACACTAAACTTATGATTGGATATAAATGTTTGCCGCATTAAATACGAGATGTGAAATGCTCAATAGGCGTCGAAAATCCAAGCCGTTGATTTCGATCACAATTCAAAACCGTCCTGCACGCCCTTTCATAAACCATATTTAAACCATTTTCGCCCGTTTCTCTCTCACACTTCTAAAAACTGTTCATCTCTTCTCTCAAAAGGCAAAGGCAAATACTCTCGAAACCCTATCAACCTTCAAATCAATTTACGAGTTTTTCCTTGATATAATTCGAGAAATGGCACCAACTTATGACTTTACTAAGCTAGGAAAGCAAATCCACACCGGTTCGACGGTGGATTTCGACGGAATGGTGAAGCGGTCCGACGACACCCTGGTGAAGAAAATCGGCTGAAAAGTTGGAAACGTCCCCACTAAAACCGTTTCTAACGCTGAATATCCTATGACCTATGTGGAGGAGGTCGCACAATTCTACGTGAATGCCGAGATTCACGACGAAGAATCAAGTCATCTGCTCACGGGAAGCGGTGACTATCACCGCCAAGATTTGGTGAATATTGCTCACTACCCGAAAGGAGCAACCGAGATTAAGGAAGGCGATGTAAACTTGGGTGACGATGGAAAGAAATAGCCAAGTCCGACCTTGCCGATAAAATTATATACACAAAAAACAAGAGATCGCAAAGGACGATTATCACAAATTGTTGGACATAGTTGCCAAATGTATCGACATCAAATTTGGCGACTTTGACCAACTATCAAAGGCAAAGTCAAGTTGTGATGGCCGCAATCATCGAAGAAAAGAAGATAAATCGGGGGTTTATCTACAAATGAGACTCTGCCAAAACGTGGGGAACAAGTCCTTCAAAGAAGATGGCACATTTGGAGGATCCCCGGATAAACGTGGGGCGGTGACTCTCCGCCCCTGCAGCTAGAGAGTCACCCGCCCCGGCCCGCACCGTGTCACCCGCCCCTGCGGCGGTCGAGAAGGACTCACAAATGCCTTCTCCGATCGTCAAAAGGAGGAGAATCGACAAGCCAAGACGGCCAGCTCCTCGAGAAACAAACACCAAGACCCCCCCGCCGCCCAAGACTCGAGGGACACCGCCTCGAACTGTAAATTCCCCAGTACAAACCAGAGACGAAGAAGACTCGTCAGCGGTCCGAAACAGAGAAACCAAATGAGTCGGTTACTCGGCTAGCACAAATACGGAGACTCTTGGAGAGGTAGAGTCTCCGGATGTAGTCGATGAAACAGCCAAGTCTCTGCTGAAAGCGTCGCAGAGGCAACCCGAAGACACGATTGTAGCTCACACAAAAACACAAGAAGAACCGAACCAGCGGATAGTGATGTAATGATCCTATCTCCACCTTACCCGGACATCCAAAATCGTCTGCGTGAGTGGAGAAAATGGAAGTTGAGCAAGTCAAGGAACAGTTCCAACGGCCCGAGTTCATAGAAGAAGAAGAGGAATCGCTAAATTTTCTTGGACTAACTATCTTGTGCTCCCAAGACTTGATGAGGACAACTGCTGACATCCTGCGCAAATCTACAAGGACAGGTGAGAGAGCTAAGCAAGTCAAGAAGACGCGAGTGAGAAGGCAAGACCGCCCCTATCTCCGGCACCACACACACACATCCTCTCCTTGATGTCTTCTCCGAAAGTGACGAGGAACCGGAGAATGTTGTTTGCCCGCGACGAAAAGAGTTGCAAATGCAAAGCAAGCATTGCACGAATCAAGAATCCTTCACGAGCAAAGACCGATGGAGGGACCAGGAGAGTCCTCCAAAACACAAATGAAATCGATCCAATGGGAGTGGTTCAAAGAAAATAGCCACCGATGTTCTTCGCTACCACTTCCCCACTCACTCGGAAGAAGGCATAAGGGAAATAGCGATGAAACGGGCTAGTGGGGACCCTAGTCGAGCCAACCCCTATTGAAGGTGTGCTACCACCCGCCCCAACTGAACCATCAATTGCAACAGCCGGAGTCCGAGACGAGTGACCCCACTCCAAGTCACTCACCGGTGCGCCGGCCGGGGGGGGAAACTCCCTCCACTATAGCAAGGTCGGAGGATGCTGCAGATGACTCCACAAAGAAGCAAGGAGGCGAAGAAGAGAAAATACAATCACAAGAAGAACAAAAAGTTGTCATCAACGAAGCTCGGGCGATTGAGATCGTCTCACCGAGGTGCCAATCGCTCTGAAGGCTAATGACGCGCTAACGATGCGATCGAGGCACGAGAAGGGACGAGCCGGGAGTTAACACTGGGCGATGAAAGTGCAATCCATGGGGTTGAGACTCCAATGGATGCCACTGTAGAAGACCCTAAGACAGTGACATCACATCGAAAGGGAGGACCAAACCTCGCAGCAGAAGAGAGACTCGCCGAAGTAATGAAGGCCCACGGGAGGTTGAGACTTCCTGGGTAAAGAAGCTGCGAGAGAACATCCCTCCCGCTATCATCGACCCATCCGAGAAGGAGATCGCGCACTTCATGATTCCCAGGACAACCCGATGTCACTTTTCCGGGATCGGAAGGCGAAGAAGAAAGCCGAGTCATCCCCATGCCAAATCCAAAAGACTCACAATGCGGGTGTTCCAAGCACGAGTAAGTCGATCCCAAGACTACTCGTCAAACTTTTAACTTTGATGATGAGCCACCACTAGAAATCTCATCATCGTCCGATGACGCCATCGATAAGGCCGAGGACAAGTCTCATCGAAAAGGAAAAAATCACCGAGACCAACGGTTTTAAGACAAAATGAGGCTCGAAAAGCCGGGTCTATTTCACAACCAAACCCAATGAACCAAAACCACTGCTCGCTCCTCCTCAAGCTACAAATGATCGATTCCCAAAAGAACTTCACGCGCACCGCTCATCATCGAATGATCCCAATCGACGATGATGAATCTTTTGTAGAATCTTTCCCTTTCTCACTTTGGAGATACGAACTCCACGAAGAGTCGAAAAATGAGCAAGCACGCTATCACGACCACCTCCTGTTTTTTCACTCGTGCACCATTGTTCAGTAGATTTTGATTTCGACGCGTTGTATGGCCATCACCGCAATGAAAGAATCAAATGAAGTTCGAGAAGTGTTCAAGGCACTCTTTGCCGAGGTTGAACGGATGGAGAGGCATCGAGCCTCTTTGGACATGCGCTGGACAACAGAGATGCCAACCTTACAGGTGACTTGAGAGGCATCACAATCGGGATAAGGGAATGGTGGCAACAAAGAAGAATCAATGCGTGTGGAACAGGTGAGATACTTGAACCTTGTTCAACAAGCTCTGGTGTGGAGAGTCAAAAATGTTGATGCGAAAAACGAAGGCTGAGGAACACATTGAGCATATGCATGAAGCTCACACCGCCGAGATCAAGGCTCTGCGTGAGCGAATGCAAATGATATACAGCGTTTGGAAGAACACATGACAAGAAAATTCAGCCTTCTCATGGCCGAGATGAAGCGATTTCAGAGAATCCAACGCTACTCGTTCAATTCAGCCGCATACAACGCAGCAGACTTGAAGCGAAATTCCACCATCGAAAGACTTCGACTTCATGCTTGCCAAAGATGTTCCCTGGGTTCCTCTATCCTTTGATGATGCCAAAAAGGGGAAGAGGAATACCTTAAAGCAAAGAAAAATCTAAAGCCGAAAAAAGAAAGGAGCAAAATTGAGAAGGAAAATCACCGAGAGGAAGTCTTGAAACAAGAGAAAGGAAAACTTGTTGAGGGGAAAGGATCGTGGATGTAACATTGATGATTGCACAAACCCCCAACAGGGTCCTCCACAAACCGACATTATAAGCGGAAACTCCTCAGGACTCGCCACTCCAACACTCTGCTATCTATGGCCGAGAAGAGAAAAGCAATTGAAGCGAGGGATGAAGGAAGTGGAAGGAAGAATGGATGCCAGGGTGATGAACATCTTGAAAGAACATGGAGGCATTCCGGTTGACAGAGACACGTATGCCATTTCGGATGTCGGGACGAGCCAAGATCGATTGACGAATTCAAAACGCTTTCGAATCAAGGATATTTTGCAAATATGTCCATGGCTCAAGCTTGGGACTTGTCTTGGGAAAAGGGTCTCAAATTAAGTGAAGAAGGTGACAGACAATGAGACTTCCTAAGATCCTCTGCTGGTCACTCGCCTAGTCAATCACCGGGAAGAAGAAGACCCCAAAGACAAAGATACGCCCAGGGTAGAGGAAGAAGCGGCGAGTGGAGGAAGAAGCTTGCACCTGGCCTCGCCAAGAATATCGAATACGTAGATCCCGGAAAGAAAGGAGGGATCTACTGGCCGGGCTTGACCAAGTGGCAAATTTGCGAGTGGCTAAAACTAACGCCGAGTATGCAAAGAGAATAGAAGAAAAAAACAAAAGACAAACTCGATTATGGCGGAGAGACAGAAAGAACAAGGAAAGATGAAGAAGCGCCAGAAGGCATATGAGAAGAAAAAAAGAAGGCGGTGACGACGAAAAAAAGAGGAGAAGAGAAGAAGATGCTTGATCAAGATGAAAAGAAGGAGACAAATAAGGAGATGAAGTGTTCTTTGTCAACCCTTCGTGTATTTTATCATGTAAATACATACAATGTAAGTCTTCCGTAATAAAGCTATAAACTCTTTATTTTCAAAAGATAGACAAAATGTACTGACGATACACCTTGTAAACAAATGTGTAAAGTACAAGAATGATATGATCAATAAAAAGATTGATTCTCAGCGCATACATTCTATGTCAATACACTATCTCAGTATGTATCTTTTTGTTATTTGCATCTTTGTATGATTTAAGTTTTGGCATCATCAAAAAGGGGGAAATTGTTAGGAATTTTATTGTTTAGATTTTGATGAATGCCATATAAAACTTAGAATAGAAAGTTGGCACCCCAATTCTTGTTGTAAAATGCATTGTAATGAATAGAGCTGGCCAAGTCGAGTCAAGACACTACGCCCTAACATGCAAGAAGACAATCAAGACGGAAGGAAGACTCTGTTGTGAGACAATGAGTATGGCAAAGAAGAGTAGACGGAACTCTATCAAGAAGCGGTGAGATGCAACAGTGGAGCATCACCAAGTCAACTCAAGAAAAGCCAAGTCTCAAGTTGAAGTGACAAGAGTCATCCAATGATTGGAAGTGACTCTAAGTCACCTGGGAAAGCAAGGAAATGCAATCAAGTCGAGATAATCGAAAAGAACCGTTGCCGAAATCAAGAGATTTACTTAAACAAGTAATATCTCCATACCACCTTTCTTGGAGTTCTCGATCCCGAGGAAGCGTGCAAAAGGAATGAACCAATGGGAATCACTACACCGTGTCGAACTCGAAAAGGTGAAACAACAATTCATACGAGGAAACAAAGAATTCCAAGAACTCGCGCAAGCCAACGATCGCAAAGTGACTTTCAAAAATAAGCCTATCTCTTCAACGGGCAAATTTTTGAAAGTTCACTATAAAAGGCCGAGGAGTTTGTTTGAGAAAAAAAAATAGATGAATGAATGACACACACGTGAGATATACAAGCACATTAGAAAAACTGAAACAATCTCAATCCTCAAGCCTACATTACGAAGTACATCAATCCAACACTCACCGTGAAGGAAAGAGAACTTCAATCGGTTGAAGAGGAAAATACGAAAACAAGGGGTCTACATTCCGGAAGGATTGTAGAAAGGTTCTAGGTTGAACCAAGTCTTAAGCTTTTGGAGGGCTTCGTGATCAAATCCAAAGAGCTTGAGCAAGTGAGTCAGTAGTAGCAAAGCAAGCAACGCCTGTGAAGAAGGCGAGTCGTCGAGAAGCCACCGAGTGATCAAGGCGTCTCGGATCGAGTCCCTAAGGATCAAGTCGGCCGTTTGTTGTGATCAAGACTTGTATCCGGATTTACCACTTTGTAAACCGATCATTACTTAGTGGATTCCTCCGGGAGTTGGAGAAGAGAGGAGTAGAAGAATTACCCCATCTTCGAACCTCTATAAAAACTTTCTTGTGTCATTTACATTTCAAATTTACATTCCCGCACTTTTAATCGCTTATATCTCACGATAAATTTGCTATCCATTTGATAATTTACAAGTACTAAATCAAGCTCTATATCTTGCTTAATCAAACTTAAGGGTGTTAAGTCTTCCAATAAAATAAAACCACAAACTTGAGTTAAATTGTAGCCAACAAATGAGTTTCTCCATCAACTCGATTGAGTCTTTGAGAGATTAACTCTCTTGAGTGACTAATTCAATCGTCCATCAAGGACACAAATGTGTAGAATTAACTTTGTAGATTTAAAAGGACTAAATCGAAAATTTGGTAAGGTTTATTCAACCCCCCCTTCTAAACCTTACACTTACACCCCTTGGGACCTACACTTATACACTATATAGTTTGTATATAGTTGATAAAAATATTATACATCACAGGTAATTATAAATTGAATTGGCAGTTGACTATGTAACCATTGGTATGAGAAATATGTACCTTGATCGGAGTCGGCATAACATGTGGAGTAAGCAACCCTCCCTTTTTTTGTGTATATATATATATATATATATTATTTATCCTAATTTTAAAGAAGATTTTTCTTAACGAGTCTACAGAAAAATCGGCCCGCTCTGATACCACTTATGTAACATCCCGTTTTCACAATAAAACACAACTTATAAAGTGATAGTGCGATTTATAATAATACGTGAATTTTCCAAAGATCATTTACCATTTAAAATGATAATATAAAAAATGCTAGAAAAAAATTCCAAGAGTTATTCTAGAAACAAATTTTCAATACTAAACATTAGAAATATTCATCGATGAAAAATATAAAAAACTAAAGTTTATTATTCAAATTTTTATAGAACTGCTTGGACATCCTTCACATACTCAAAGAAAAAGAAAAGGAGAAAGCTGAGGAGCAAGCTAGAGCCTTGGAAAAATCCAAGATGTATGTATTCACAGGGACTCTTGAGCATACACATGAGAACCTTCATGATTACACTGAAAGTGATGACGACTTGGATCCAGCTGCCGCAGTAGAGAAGTCTGAGATGCTGCAGGCATTGCAAGAATCCAGAGCCATGCACGAGAAAAATCTCTTAGAAGGTCCAGGAGAGTCCTCCCAAACTCTTCTGCAGACTGATCCATTGGGAGTGGCGCAGCAGATTGCGACAACCATAGCTGCCACCACATCCCCCATGCACTCGACTGATGGCTCGCAGGGAAATTGTAACATCCCGTTTTTACAATAAAACACGACTTATAAAGTGATAGTGAGATTTATAATAATACGTGAATTTTCCAAAGATCATTTACTATTTAAAATGATAATATAAAAAAATGCTAGATAAAAATTCCAAGAGTTATTCTAGAAACAAATTTTCAATACTAGACATTAGAAATATTCATCGATGAAAAATATAAAAAAAAAGTTTATTATTCAAATTTTTATTATTCGGGTCACCGCCTCCACGTGTCCCGCCAACTCCATCATTCATCTGAAATAGAAATATATTTTGGGGTGAGCATTCAACGGCTCAGTAGGGGCGAATTTGTCCAAGCTAAATACACAATACATATCACAAAATAACAAGCTTAAAATTTGAAAATTGTAACTGTAGCTATGGCATTGAAACATGGCTCGCACTGTCGGGATTTCACCGGAGGGAATTTTTTTGCCCCCGACCTCTGTATGATCCCACACGACTATAGCCATTAAAATATGGCTCGCACTGCCGGGATTTCACCGGAGGGGACTTTTATGCCCCAGACCTCTGTATGGTCCCACGCGACTATAGACACATAGCACGTAGGAGAAACATTATCAAGCAACATATAAAGAGAATTTAACATGGACAAATAAAAGCGGAAAAACCCCTACCTCGAAAAGTAGCAGAGTAGAGTGTGTCGAAGATGGAAATTTCTATGCCCGAAAATTCTTGTTGCCTACAATTAAGTTTAAAACTAGTATTAATATTTTGTAACTTTTATACAAAATTTATATATATAATAGGAATTAAATTTAAGGGCTAAAATTAATTGGGTAAGAATTTAGGATTTGGATCAATCTCCAAAACTCAAGCCTAAATGGCTAAACCCACATTTCTCTCCATATTCCCTCACCCCAACCCCACCCCCCCCCGCCCCCCCCCCCCACCCCCCCCCCCTTCCTCCCCACTTTTCCTTTTTTCCTTTCTTTTTCCTGTGACTTCCCCTATTTCATCTATCTCTCTATTCTTTCTCTCTCTTTTTAATTTCTGTTTTTTTTTCTTTCTTCCAACCTGAAACCTGAAACCTGTCACCTAAACTTTCAAAATAACCCCCCACCATTTTTCATTTCAGTCAACACCCTCCCCAACCCTAATCTCTTTTCTTTTTCTAAAATTTCTCTCACACATCACCACATATACACGCACCACCACACTCGCCGGAGTATAGCGGCAGGCGGCGACACAGCGGCGGGCGCCAGCGGTGTAGAGCCAAGGTTACCCGTCTGTAATAACATATATCTATATTTTTTTATGGTTTGTTAATGGGGTTGTAGAATGTGTTTACGGGTAGAAATTTTCTTACCTTTCACTTTGAGAGAACTTGTGTGGGATAAAGATTTGCAGGAGAAGTTCTGGTTAATATAGTGATAGACTAGATTTAATTTTTAGAATGGAGAAGATTTTAGGATGATATTTTAAATCTTTAATTGATTGAATTGATGATTTAATTAGCAGAGAATTTGACTAAGGAAATGGAATGTTAATTAAATTCTCCTTCCTCTCCGATTTTTAGGTTGCTAATTGGAGCCTTTCAATTTTATTTTTTTAGTGATTTTGATTGGGTTCAAAATCTGATTCCAAGTTATGTTTAAAAAAAAGAATATTTGGAGTTGAATAAAATAGAGGATATCTTGGGTTTAAACATACTAATTGTGCCATTAGATTAGTTGGTTAAAAACAATGCGTTGATTAGTAGATTAGTTAATTAAAAAGAATATTTTCCCTAACGCCATAACAGTTTAGTTGCTATCGTTTGTTTTATTTTATTATTATTATTATTATTATTATTATTATTCAGGTTTAAATTAATACAAAGTTATATAAAAAAATATATGTAATTTTATTAATTATACTAATGGATTAGTTGACTAAAATAAAATGCTGATTTATAGGGATATTTGTTGGAATTTATTTTGAATTAATTTGATTGTTATAATTATATTAAATAAAAGATTTTTAGGATAATTTATGTTTTATTGGTACTACCATATTTGGATAGATGACATGGGTTTGGACTTGGGCTTGGGTTTGGTGATGGGTTTAAGATTATTTCTAGTGGGCCAATATAATAAAATATAAAAAATGAAGTTTAAAACTAATCTATTAGGCTCAATATAATAATAATATTTTTGTATTTCCCACAAAATTCTAAAATCCCTAATTATTAAACAATCAAGCCCTAATTTCTAATTTTCCCAATTTCTTGGGTACTACAGAAATGGCAATGAAGCTGGGGATTCGGGCACCCAAGCCAAGCCAACCCCTGATGAAGGTATTACCACACCTGCCCCTGCGGCTCAACACTCAGAGGGAACATAAGTCGCATCTCAGGAGCAGAGTAACCCCACTCTCATTCACTCAACTAGTGCGCTGGCTGAGGGGGAAACTCTCTCCACCACAGCTAGGTTGGAGGTTGCTGTGGGAGACACACAATTGCCGTTAGGAGGCGAATGTAAAGAAATCAAAGTACAGCAGAGTGACATTAACGATGCTCGGACAGTTGAGTCTGTCTCAGCTGAGATGTCAGATGCATTGAAGACCGACGACGCCACGCTAGCTGCTGCAATGAGGCAAAGGAAAGGATGGTGAAGCCCTGGGAGTTGTTAGATAAATGTTTTTATCATGATTTTGATGATTTTGTTCAAATGAGTTTTTATTCCAAAACAATGTCCCTAAATGTTGTCCCAACACTTCCGATCGATCTAAAATGTTTTTACTATTTTTCGGAGTATTTCTTGAAGTTAATATTCGATTTAAAATTGGACAACACTTTTGTTTCAGTTCGACCGGTCGCCCTATAGGCAACCCGTACTGAGTTGAGTTTTGAAACAGAAAATGGGACGTAAGAGAAAATGGGGAGGCGGCCGGTCGACCGACTGTGGGCGACCGGTGAGGCGGCCGGTCGACCCCAGGCGGCCCGTGCACTGGAGCACCTCTCAAATGCGGACTTCTCTTTTTGATTTTCTATCAACCCCAACCGGTCAAGACCAAGGGCGACCGGTCGAACCCCCCTTCGACCGGTCCCCCTGTGTAAAAATTCGCAGAATTCAATTTCAATCTTATCTCTGTGCGACCGGTCGAACCCCCTGTTTATCAGCAAACTATCCGTTGCATTTTCGAATGACTTTTCCCTATTTTGTGGGATTGATTTCTAACAACTATATTGATGATTTTAAATGGTTTCTTTTGCAGCAAATCACTCCCCAAGGAGGAGCCAATGTCTGGAAATCAAAGCCAAGACCTCTCCTATAAATAGAGGCTTCATTCAAACAACAAGATACAACACTCTATACAAGCAACGAGCAAACAAAGCAAACACTTTCATATATCTTGTTGTATTAGCCTTAGCACTTTCACTTGCACAAATTTGAGGTCTAGGCTTTCAATTCTTGATTACACTTGTACTCATATTGTATCAATCATTATTGAGTTGTAATCTTGATTTTGGTCATCATTCAACACAAGACATCCTTGTGAGTATTCTTGTGGTAAGAATACACTTGGGTGATCTAGGTGATAGGTGTTTGAAGGTTGTGGTAATCTTCAAAGGTGTTGTAAGAGGATTGTGGTAATCATCAAGGTGGTGTAAGAGGGTTGTGGTAATCCTCAAGGTGTTGTATTAATTTTTGGTAAATTAATAATATCCTTTTTTCTTTTGAAATCCATCCCTGGATATCTTTGGGGTGGTAGAGGATTAGGCCCTAGGTGGGTTGAACCTCTTTAAATCGACGAGTGTTGTTTAATTTCCGCATTTACATTCTCGTCTTTGTTTGATTATTCGAAAAAGAGGGCAAAATCTGAAAAACCGAGATAATCTATTCACCCCCCCCCCTCTAGATTATCGTAGCCACTTGGACTAACAAGTGGTATCAGAGCCAAACTCTTTGGCTAGCTCGTTCCGAGTAAAGAGGAAAGATCCATGGCTACGAATGACGCTTATCTCACCACCGCGCCTCCACCAACAAGCCACCATTGTTCGACGCCAACAACTACGTATTTTGGAAAGACCGTATGGAGTGCTTTCTACAAGGGTGCGGGTTTGACATATGGAATGTGGTTATTGAAGGAGTTGATCAACCAACGAAAAAATTGGAGGATGGCACCTCGGCTCCTAAACCTTTCAAGGAGTTCGATGAAAATGATAAGAAGGTTTTTTCTCTAAACGGTAAGGCCTTAAATATTTTGCATTGCTCACTTACCGCCACCGAGTACAATCGTATACGAGGCATAAGGTCGGCACATGAGGTTTGGGAAAAATTGGAGACTATATATGAAGGGACAAAGAAGGTCAAGCAAGCTAGAAAGACCATGCTTGTTAAAGAATTTGAAAACTTTAACATGTATGATGGTGAAAGCATCTCCAAGATGGTGGAAAGGCTTGACAACATTGTCAATCCTCTTGTGGCCCTCGGTAAAGTCATCTCCGAAGAAGACAAAGTGACTAAGGTATTGAATGCTCTTCCCGGCTCATGGTCCGAAAAGGTGACGGCAATCACGGAAGCACAAAATCTTGAGACACTCAAGTTTGACGAGCTCATCGGGAACCTCCTCATCTATGAAGTCTATCTCAAGGAGAGGAAAAATACCAAACCAACCATCAATCAATCGGGTATGCAAAATATTCCTAAAGGTCTTGCTTCCTCTTCTAATAATGCATACTATGATAATGATGATGATGATGAGAGGAGAGACGGCCGCACTTGTTCGAAAATTTGCAAAATTTGTGAATAAAAATAAAGCAAGAAAACCAAGAGATAATGCTTGCTTTAAGTCGGAAAACCCGGCACTTCATAGCCGATTGCCCAAAACTCAATGAGGAGGAACAAAGAAAAAGGAGCCTTTTCCTAAAAGAAGGCTCTAAATGCGGATGTCAAAACTTGGGATGAGCTACTCGAGACATCCGACGAGGAAGGTGAAACCGAACATGGTCTTATGGCTATAGACGATGAAAATAATGAGGTACGCTCTAACTCCTCTACCTCCTCCTTAGTTGATGAATTGCAATGTGATTTTGATGAGTTGCAAAATGAATTTCAAAAATTGATTGTTAAATACAAGAGTTTAAAGAAGGAGCATAAAGAGCTTAAAATAGAAAAGGATAAATTATTTACATCTTA
This sequence comes from Rehmannia glutinosa, assembly GCA_016081115.2. Lineage (NCBI taxonomy): Eukaryota > Viridiplantae > Streptophyta > Magnoliopsida > Lamiales > Orobanchaceae > Rehmannia > Rehmannia glutinosa. Next base: position 142,939 of record JABTTQ020002196.1, on the reverse strand, counting down.
TGAGACTCTTGATCATGTTCATGCTATTACCCTTACTCAAATTCAAACTCTTGAAACCGAGAAACAAATGCTCACTAATGATATTGATAATTTGAAAAAGGATGTGCATCGTTTTAATTTAAGCACGGATAAGGTTACTAAAATTTTAGATGCACAAAGAGGTGAGCATTCAAAACAAGGACTTGGTTACAAACCATTTCAAAAAGTCTTTAAGAAAAATGACCAAGGTCCGAATTTTGTACGTGCTAAAAGTGCCCATAATATTATTTGCTTTTATTGTGGTAAAGTTGGTCACTATGTTAGCAATTGTAAATTGAAGAACAATTTTAGCTTTGTTTGGAGACCCAAAGGTCTCAAGGCTAACCCCCATGGACCCCAGACTATAGGGTACCTAAAAATGGTTCGTTTGTAGGTAATAGGCGCTACAACAACCATGGAGGATTCGAAATGGCTCGTGGACAGCGGATGTTCACGCCATATGACCGGAAAGAGAGAACTTTTTACCAACATCAAGTTCCAAGAAGAGGTATGGTCATGTTCGGCAATGGCAAAGGAAGAATTCTTGGAAATGGAGAAATTGGTAACTCTTCTTTCTCTTAATAATGTTCTTTTAGTAGAAGGGCTTAAATTTAATTTGATAAGTGTTAGCCAACTTTGTGATTCAAATTATAATGTTGTTTTCAATAAAGAAAAATGCCTTATTCGTAAAAATGATGAAATTATTTGTGAAGCAAATAGAAAAGGCAATCTTTACAAAATTTCTACTAGTGATTTGGTTAGTCAAAATGTTTCTTGTCTTGTCGCCAACAATGATTTAACGAGTTTATGGCATAGGCGACTTGGACATGTTGGATATAAAAGTTTGAAAAATATTTACAAAAACCAACATGTAAAAGGACTACCCAAATTGAGTTTTGAAAATCTTGGCTTATGTGACACTTGTCAAAAGAACAAATTAGTTAAGAGTAGTTTTAAGCCCAAAAATGAAATTTCCACAACCAAGCCTCTACAACTTCTTCACCTAGATTTGTATGGGGATATTGGTACGGCTAGTCTAAGTGGAAAACATTACACTTTTGTAATTGTTGATGATTTTTCTAGATACACTTGGGCTCTTTTTCTTGCAAATAAAAGCGATGTCGTTAATGAGTTTGTTAAGTTGTGTAGACGCATTGAGAATGAAAAGGAAGATACTATTAAAACTATTCAAGTGATCGAGGCGGAGAATTTGACGGTGAGTTTAGAGTCTTTTGTGAAACCAAGGGATATACACACAATTTTTCGGCTCCAAGGACACCTCAACAAAATGGTGTAGCCGAAAGGAAGAATCGGACACTTCAAGAAATGAGTCGGTCCATGCTAAATGAATTTTCACTTCCAAAATATTTTTGGGCGAAGCCGTAAGTACCGCTTTCTATGTCATTAATCGAGTTTATATTCGTCCTAAAATGAATAAAACTCCATATGAGCTTTGGAAAGGAAGAACTCCAAATATTAGTTATTTCAAAATATTTGGATGTAAGTGCTTTATTTTGAATACTAAGGATCAATTGGACAAACTTGATCCTACGGCCGATGAAGGAATATTTATGGGGTATTCAACCAAGAGCAAAGCATATCGGGTTTACAATAAGACTAGCATGGTTGTTGAAGAATCTATTCATGTCAAATTTAATGAAGCCTCGGGTGTTGAAAGAATACCCAATGACGATAGTGATGAAGAGGATATTGTTGAACCTATTGTTCAAAGTGATGCTCATAATGATAAACCTTCTATTTCAAATGATCAACCTTCAAGTTCAAATGTTCCTCAAGAAGATAGGGGTGATACTTCGAATCTTCCCGTAGCATTGAAATTTAAGGGAGATCACCCAAAAGATCTTATTATTGGTGATCCCCTTGATAAAGTAATGACTCGAAGAAATTTTGCCGAGAAAGCTCTTATATCTCAAAAAGAGCCTAAAAATGCTAAGGAAGCTATTGAGGATGAAGATTGGTTTTTAGAAATGCAAGAGGAGTTGAATCAATTTGAAAGAAATGATGTATGTATGGAATTAGTACCTTGTCCTCCATCTCAAACAATTATTGGTACAAAATGGGTATTCCGGAACAAACTTGATGATCAAGGCAACATTGTTCGTAATAAGGCAAGGTTAGTAGCTCAAGGGTATTGTCAAGAAGAAGGTATTGATTATGATGAAACATTTGCACCCGTAGCACGTTTAGAAGCTATTCGTATTTTACTTGCCTATTCTTGTTTTAAAAATTTCAAACTTTACCAAATGGATGTTAAATCCGCTTTCTTAAATGGTATTATTCAAGAAGAAGTCTATGTAAAACAACCTCCGGGGTTTGAAAATTTTTCTAGGCCTAATGATGTTTATAAACTTAAAAAGGCTTTGTATGGTTTAAAACAAGCACCCGTGCATGGTATGATAGACTTAGCTCTTTTCTTTTGCAAAATGGTTTTACAAGAGGTAAAGTTGATACTACACTCTTTGTTTTTGAAAAAGGGCAAGATTGTTTACTTGTGAAAATTTATGTTGATGATATTATCTTTGGTGCTACTAATGAATCTTTGTGCAAGAAATTCTCCAAGTTAATGCAAGGTGAATTCGAGATGAGTATGATGGGGAGCTAAATTTCTTCCTTGGACTTCAAATTAAGCAATGCCAAGAAGGTATTTATATTTCACAATCAAAGTATACAAAAGAACTTTTGAAGAAGTTCGGCATTGAAGAAGGAAGAACCGTCTCGACTCTATGGCAACCAATGTCAAAATTGACAAAGATGAAAAAGGCAAGTCGGTTGATGAATCCAAGTATCGAGGTATGATTGGTAGTTTACTTTATTTAACCGCTAGTAGACCGGACATTCTTCATGCCGTATGCCTATGCGCTCGTTTTCAAAGCAATCCCAAAGAATCTCATATGAGTGCGATTAAAAGGATTTTTCGATATTTGAAAGGCACTATTCAATATGGTTTATTTTATCCAAAGAATGAAAAATTTTCTCTTAAAGGTTATAGTGATTCGGACTATGCGGGAAATATTGATGATCGGAAAAGTACTTCCTAGGATCATGTCAATTTTTAGCGATTGCCTAGTTTCTTGGTTTTCAAAGAAACAAAATTGTGTTTCACTTTCAACGGCCGAAGCCGAATATATTTCCGCCGCTTTTTGTTGTACTCAACTTCTTTGGATGAAACAAACCTTAGCGGATTACAAATGTTCTTTTGAAAATGTTCCTATCTTTTGTGATAACATATCCGCTATAAATATTGCTCAAAACCCGGTTCATCATAACCGTACTAAACATATTGAGATTCGACATCATTTTCTAAGGGATTGTGTTTCAAAACGAAAAATTGAGATATCGTTTGTGCCATCTCAAGATCAATTAGCGGACATTTTTACAAAACCGCTAACTTCCGAGACTTTTGCGTCAATACGAGCTCGGTTAGGCATAATGCATATTGAATGAGGTCTACGATTGCATTTTGCGGGTTTTTAAAATCGAGGGGCGAAAATCGGATTTTTGGTTGAAAATTCGGATTTTGAAAAATTTGACAAAACAAATGGGCTGAAGAGTTGAGGGCAACCGGTCGCCCTCAACGTCGACCGTCGCCCTCAACCACGACCGGTCGCCCTAGGCCAAATTTTGGTTTAAGTTCGTTTCGTCTTGACATTTGTTATTTTCACTTCTTTTTGCCATTTTTCGTCCCCTTTGCCAAATGCACACAATTTTCACTCAAAATTGATTTTCATGCATTCAATTCATATCTTGGACCTTATATAGCATGTTTATCATCATCATTGCTCATCTTTTCCGATCAAATGGTAAGAATTTTTCTTACTTTGCTCAATTGGGTTGAACCCTTGAGTTTATGGCTTTCTTGTACATTTCTTGATATTTTTTGCTTATGATCTTGATGAGCTTAGTTATTATGTTGTATTGTATGATGTTTGATGTGAATTGGTGATGCAATTTTTTGGCTTGGATCATTTATAAGGGCTATATACAACTCTTTTTATTTTTCACGCCCACTATGTGTTCGATGAAATGTCACAATGAAAATTTCAACTTCTACATGATTCTCTCGCTTCCAAAAATCTTCAATACTCATTGAGATCATGTTTTGGCAAATAAAACGAGCGTATGAACTCTTCATGATACATTTCTCCCATTTTCCTTGGTGTTTAAGCCTAAATTGCTCAATGGTTGATAAACCATTTCTTTGGCGCACTTTGATATACTTCTATGATGTTTTTATCATCCTAATATGTTTTTTGATGATTCCAAAGGGGGAGAAACAGGAAATTGGCTCGTTAGCTCAAAGAAGCTAATAAAAGCTCATAATAGAAGCTATAAGCTATGGCTTATTAAGGCCATAAGTTGTGAAGAAAACTCAGATCCTATGATTGTTTTATGAACTTGTTTGCATGGATAATAAGTATTTGTGACAGGGGAGCTTCTAAGCTCATGGAGTTGTTGTTTATTTTGTAAAAGCTTGTGCTTCTAGCTTATGCAATAATTCTTATTAATGTGCTTGTTGATAGGGGAGCTTTTGTAAAATGTTTTTAAACGGATAGTTTACTCATAAACCGGAAAATTATTTTGTTTTTCAAATCGTCCTCTTGAAAATTGTTTTGGTTTGTAATCATCAAAAAGGGGAGTTTGTTAGATAAATGTTTTTATCATGATTTTGATGATTTTGTTCAAATGAGTTTTTATTCCAAAACAATGTCCCTAAATGTTGTCCCAACACTTCCGATCGATCTAAAATGTTTTTACTATTTTTCTGAGTATTTCTTGAAGTTAATATTCGATTTAAAATTGGACAACACTTTTGTTTCAGCTCGACCAGGTCGCCCTATAGGGCAACCCGCACTGAGTTGAGTTTTGAAACAGAAAATGGGACGTAAGAGAAAATGGGGAGGCGACCGGTCGACTAGGTGAAGGGCGATCGGTGAGGGCGACCGGTCGATCCCTGGGCGACCGTACTGGGAGCACCCTCTCAAATGCACTTCTCTGTTTGATTTTCTATCAACCCTAACCGGTCAAGACCAGTCAAGACCAAGGCGGTCGAACCCCCTTCGACCGGTCCCCCTGTAAAAATTCGCAGAATTCAATTTCAATCTTATCTCTGTGCGCGACCGGTCGAACCCCTTTTATCAAAGAAACTATCCGTTGCATTTTCGAACAGACTTTTCCCTATTTTGTGGGATTGATTTCTAACAACTATATTGATGATTTTAAATGGTTTCTTTTGCAGCAAAATCACTCCCCCCGAGGAGGAGCCAATGTCTGGAAATCAAAGCCAAGACCTCTCCTATAAATAGAGGCTTCATTCAAACAACAAGATACAACACTCTATACAAGCAAAGAGCAAACAAAGCAAACACTTTCATATATCTTGTTGTATTAGCCTTAGCACTTTCACTTGCACAAATTTGAGGTCTAGGCTTTCAATTCTTGATTACACTTGTACTCATATTGTATCAATCATTATTGAGTTGTAATCTTGATTTTGGTCATCATTCAACACAAGACATCCTTGTGAGTATTCTTGTGGTAAGAATACACTTGGGTGATCTAGGTGATAGGTGTTTGAAGGTTGTGGTAATCTTCAAAGGTGTTGTAAGAGGATTGTGGTAATCCTCAAGGTGGTGTAAGAGGGTTGTGGTAATCCTCGAGGTGTTGTATTAATTTTTGGTAAATTAATAATATCCTTTTTCTTTTGAAATCCATCCCTGGATATACTTTGGGGTGGTAGAGGATTAGGCCCTAGGTGGGTTGAACCTCTTTAAATCGGCGAGTGTTGTTTAATTTCCGCATTTACATTCTCGTCTTTGTTTGATTATTCGAAAAAGAGGGCAAAATCTGAAAAACCGAGATAATCTATTCACCCCCCCTCTAGATTATCGTAGCCACTTGGACTAACAGGAGTTAATACTCTGGGCTCTGAAAGTGCAATCCAAGGAGTTCAGACTCCATTGGATGCCACTGTCCAAGACCCTAAGACAGCTGAGTCTGTCGAAGGGATTGTAGAAGACCCTAAGACAGTTGAGACTATCGAAGGGAATGTACGAGGCCTTGCAGCAGTTGAGAGTGCTAGGGGTATTGAAGGACAAAGAGAGGTTGAGACTTTCCTTGGTAAGGGCAAAGATGAACAGAACATCCCTCCACTCGAAGGTGCTGCTGCAGAAAAGGAAATAAGCGCCCTTCACGATTCCCAAGAGCATATTGACACTTCATTTCTGGGATCGGAGGATGAAGCTGGTTCTACTCTTCATGAAGATCCAACAACGGACACAGCTGAAGATGTTCTCAAAATCCAGAGCCAAGTCAGTGAGAAGACGGCTCTTATGAGGTTTAATATTGATGATGAGCCATCCCCTTAGGCTTCATCAGCTTCATCATCATCATCTTCTGATGAAGCTGATGATACAGCTGAGGACATGGTTATTCATTTAAAAGAAAACACTGAGACCGAAGAAGCTGTTAAGATAGCTGAGGCTCAGTCAGCTGAGCAAACATCTCAAATGCTCCAACTGTGATCGAGTCAGCTGCGCAGGCTCCCATAGCTGCAGCAGTAACGACTCCTACAGCTCCATCACAGGCTCCCATAGCTGTGACTTCTGCCAATGAAGCTGCCGCAGCTGAGGCACAAAGAGCTGAATCATCGCAGGCACCATAAAATCAAGAAATCCCACTTGTACGCGATGATGTATTTACTTGGGCAAGTTGGGACAGCCTTCAAGGCTGACTTCCCCTTCTCAAGATATTCTATTAGCTTTCGAAGTTGTCCTACCAGCATTCCAAGCCGGATTAAACCTGTTGTGATGAATTAGTCCTCCTACTCAAAGTCGTCAGCAACCACTTTCCGTCTTGGATCTGAGTCAACAGCCCGCATCCCACCACACCAAAACATGATGGGTGAACGCGAACTAAACTAAATCAGTTAAGCGGCTTATTGAAATTATCTTGCAAGCGTCTATGAACTCTTCTTCATATGCTTACTATCTTAACTCTCTCACCGGAATGGCAAACCATACTTAATCAATAAATACATAATAGCTAATACTATATATAAGGTATCATGGCTTAGGCCAGAGAGATGGGTTCATTCGACTAATTAGTGATCCCTGATAATGTATTCCCATTCTCGAAGAATCTGCCTGGATTGGAGGAAGAATCAGCTGCTGAATTAAGAAAATATACAGTACGGGAAGAGCGAGTCATTCCCACAGACATCAGCAGACTTCAATTTTAACGCAGAGTGGCCGGCAGCTGAATCCAACTTGACAGCTGAGTTCCGCTAAGTCTTCAAAAAAATCTGTGAAGAGATTGAGAAGATGGAACGTCATCAGGCCTCTCTGGACTTACGCTTGGACAATCGAAATGCCACTCTCACAGCCGATTTGAGAGGGATTGTAGTGCGCATCAGGGAGTGGGCTCAACAGCAAACTGTCATGAGAGCAGAGCAGGTCCGATACTTCAAAGCACTTTTTGGAAAGATGCTCATATGGAGTGCGGATAATTCCATGTACCAACAGAGAATGAAGAAGTATATTGCGAGGATTGAACAGTCCCATAAGTCGGATATGAAGCTGCTACAACATTTCCACAAGAATGAAATTACCAGACTCGAGAACAACATGAATGAGAAATTCAGTCTTCTCATGGCTGAAATGAAGATAGTAACAACCGAGTCTAAGGCCATATGCTCAGAATTTCAAAAGGCGTATGATGCAGCAGACTCCAAGCACAACTCGACGAACAGCCGACTGGACTTTATCCTCAGTTGACTGTTTCCTGGGATACCTCTCTCCTTTGGTGATGATGCCAAAAAGGGGGAAGAGGAATCCCTTAAGGAATTGAAGAAATAAGCAGTGAAAGGAAGTGACAAAGCTGAGGGGGAAGGAAGTTTCAAAAATCTTCCTTTGAAAATAATGTACGGTGAAACCCCACAGCTGGGTGAAGTCACTGCCTCCATTCGCAGCAAGCTACCCGTGACACTCCCTATCGAGAAAGCTGCAGTGGCCATGGCAGATAAAAGAAAGGTCATTGAAGCTGAATTTGAGGAGTTAGCTGAGAAACAAGAAGCCCGCGTTCAAGAGATAAGGAAGCAATATGGTGGTCTCCAGCCGGAAAGGACTACACTGCGATTCAACCCCCAAGAGAACTTACGATGCCTGATGATGGATCTGAGCCCAGATCGATGGAGGAGCTTAAAACTCTGGAATCAGAAGGCTATTTTCAAGGAATGACTCTGCCGCAAGCCTGGGATCTCTATTGGGAGAAAGGGTTAGATTTGGTTAAATCAAAAAAGCGGCTGATCTTCAGACCCACTCACCGGAAGCGAAAGACTCCGTACAATACACTCCTAGAGGTGGAAGAGCTGAGTCAGGAAGGGGAAGAAGTGGTGGTGGTGGAAGAGGTTCCCAACCTCGACCAAAACCCAAAGACGTATCGTATGTAGATCCTGAAAAGAAAGTTCTAATATATTGGGTTGGATATGATCACATTGCCAACCTAGAGGTTGAAAGGAAGAACGTTGAGGCTGTAATAAGGCAAGAAGAGGAATATCAAAGGCAAACAAGAAAATGGCTCGAGAGGAAGCAAAGGGATGACCCTACTGCCAAACGGGCCTATGAAAAGAAGAAAAGAGAAGAAGAGAAAAGAAAGAGGAATAGAGCTGATGCTGATAGAAGAAGAGCTGAAGAAGAGAGAGGAAGGAAGCAACAAAGGTGTTGATGTGTTGCTACAAACCCCTTCATGTATTTTGTTATAAATACATTTGTGTAAGTCTTCAGTAATAAGCTCAGTGAATTTCCCTGTACTTTTCACTCTATATGTATCTTAGCTTAGATTTGTGTATTGACATGTATAATTATATAGCTCCGATACTTGTTGTAAGCAGCTGTGTAAAGGACAAGAATGTTATGATCAATAAAATGGTTCATTCAAAGCATACATTCTTTGTTACTGAATTGTCGGTATTTTTCTTTCTCACATTTATTATTTAATTTAAGTTTTGGCATCATCAAAAAGGAGGAAATTGTTAGGAAATTTATTTGTTAGATTTTGATGATACCATGTAAAACTTAAACTAGGAAGTTGGCACCCCATTTTCCTTGTAATTTGCATTGTAATAGATAGAAATTTGAAAGAGTTTAGTCAAGTCGGCTATGCCAAGGATTACAAGAAGTCAATCATGATCGAATGAAGACTCTGTGTGTCACGGTGAGTGTGGCTAAGAAGGAAGTCAAGGACTCGACTGAAGAAGAGTCAGATGAGGAACAGCTGAGTAAAGTGTCAGTCAAGTCAACTTAAGGAGCCAAGTCTGTCAGTTGAGTGACAGTATAGTCAATCCTATGATTGGAGCTGACTCAAGTCACCTAGGGTAAAGACAGCAGTCAAGTGAAGACAACTGACTTAGATCCGTTGGAATAAAGTCACAAATGTTACTCGATATAGTAACATGTAAAGCTGCCAGGTCTAAAAGAGCTTTTCCCAGAATTATGCAAAAGGAATGAACCAATGGGAAGCACTGCATCTTGTGTCATACACCTGCAAAGCTGGTATGTCATTAATACGAGAAAAAGTCTACATCAAGGACTGCAGACCTAGACAAGACAAGTCAACAACCACAAAAGTGACATTTGAAATTAGCCTATCTCTTCAACGGGCAAAATTTCAATTGTGCACTATAAAAGGCTGAGGAAGTTATTGAGAAGAGGTTACCTGAACCACGAACAAGCAAGCAATATTCAAGCAAATAACCTGCAATGTTTCAAAGCTTATCAAGATAATCCTCAAGCCTGAAACTCGAAGGAACTCGTTCCAACACAAGTTGTGAAGGAAAGACAACTTCAAATCTGTTGAAGAGGAAACTTTTGAAGAAACCAAAGGGGTCTACTTTCCAAGCCTGGATTGTAGGAAGTTTCAAGATCGAACCATTATCAAGTTTTTGGAGGGCTTTGTGATCAAATACAAGAACTTGAGAAGTGAGCTAAAGTAGCAAGGCAGCTACCCTGTGAAGAAGCTGAGTCGCAAGAGAAGCCAGCTGTGTGATCAAGGTTGTCTCTAGACTGTTCACCGCTTTGTAAATTGATCTGTTACATAGTGGATTCCTCCAGGAGTTGGAGAAGAGAGGATTAGAAGAATTACCCCATCTTCGAACCTCTATAAAATATTTGTGTCATTTACTTTCTGCAAATTTACCTTCCTGCATATTTACTTTATATCTGCTGTTAGTATCATATTTGCTATCCAACTGATAAATAACCAAGTGCTAAAAATCAAGTGTTAAAAACAAGCCTTAAACAAATCAAAGGATGTTAAGTCTTCTGTTGTTAAAAACCAAACCAGCCAAGTTAAGTATTTTGGTTAAACAGCCGAGTTATACTATCAATAGCTCTATCGAGTATGTTGAGTGGGTAACTCAGCTGAATAGCCAACTTAGTTGTCCCTCAAGGACACAACTGTTTGAGTCAACTCTGTTGAATAATTTTATTTGGCTATGTATCACGTGAGATACGACATTGTATAGTGATTTTTTTTATTTGGCTATGTATCACGAGCCTATTATTAATGAAATGTGACCCGACTTTATTTATTTCTTCCAACGTCAATTACGTCTTCCTCGTTTTCGAGCTTAACGATTTTATATTCTCCTCTAGTATTAATACTTGATCGATTGACTACGACTTTAGAAATATTGGACCTCGATAATTTAGGAGTATATTCCAATCCTTACTCAAATATTTCACCTTATTATATAATTCATTCCCAACCAACTTTCAATCTATTTTTTTCCCAAAATATATAATTGTTATTTCACATCCGTAATTTTAAATTTCTAAATATTTAATTATAGATATTTATACATTTTATTTTCCTTCAATTTTATAAAAGAAAATAAAACCAAATATTTTTCCTCCTAATTTTCGAAAATACCATTAAAATGGGGAGGTTATTATATTTTTTTTCAAGCATACATCTAAAAATTATCCTACAATCTCCACTATTCCAATTAGTCAAACAAATAAATTTTAAATTTCTCTCTAAAACCTAGCTTTTGGCTTCATGTCCCTAGTAAAGTAATCTAGTTTTTTTTTATCCTAAAGCCCTAATTATTCCCCACTAACTATCATTTAACTCAAACAAAACAAAAATCCTCCTCCAACTCCTACACGAAAATTGGCCACTTCAAGAATTAAGGAAGAAAATTTCATCTCATCCTCCTACAACTCCCATACTCTCTCAAAACAATCTACCCAACACTTAAACACACAAACACAAAAAATTTCCTCTTCATCTTGCTCCAATAGAACCGAAAATTTCAACAGTTAAGGTAAGAAAATTCTTTTCTTTTATCTTCATTTTTTCTTCTTGAAACTTCCAACATCTACCTCAAATTCCTAATATGATGAATCCATCTTGTTGAGGTACTCCTAGAGAAATTTCTTGAAGAATCAAGGGACCTAGACTTGACTACAAGTTTGTAGAAGAAACTCAAGAGGTAAGAAAATTATGGTTTAGTATTTTTCCTCTTGACAACATGGAAAATTAATTTTGACTCAAGAATATGAATTTTTGGAGCTTAGGGGCTGACCTACACCATCACAAGTTGAAGAGTAGAAGCTTGAAGGAAAATTTCCATTTTTAGACTAATTGGAGTTATTGAGATAAGTAGTAGCCATTTGGTCCTAGTATGTTTTCTTTGAACTTGAGACTTTAATTTTAATACCAAAATATGGTTTGGATACCATTTAGGGGCTGACCTTCAAGTGCTTGAGTCAAGAAGTTGATACAAAGAAGAAGACTCCATTTTAAATCAACCCGAGAAAGACTACTACGAGGTGGGTGAAAAATCTTTCAAAAAATAGGCAAATAATTTTCAGAAAATGCATGTAGTACATGAAAATATTTTAAATTGATATATATATATATATATTACATGTATTTTTTTGATATGTATCAAGTTCAAGAAGTTGCACAAAATGAGCATGATTTTGATTTCTTGCACAATAGGGACATATATGCATCAATGTTTTAATTTCTTACTCATCTCTTGATTAATGTGTTAATAAATGTGTTATATGCTCAAAATCATGTTCTATGCTTGATATATATTCTGAAAAGTATGACCTTGTGCTCGAGTTTGAACAAATATGTCATTTATGCAATTTTTGTAAAGTTGAGGACTAAATCGTAATTTCGAAAACTATCCAAGGACCAAACTGTAAATTTCAAAATTTTGGACTGTATCAATTTTAAAATTTAATATTTTAAGTTAATAATGATAGTTTAAAGATTTTAAGATAAGAAAACCCATCATTGGAAATTTTGGGACTCAAATGTAGAAACATAAAGTTTAAGGGTCAAAAATTTAATTTTAGAAACTGCCCAGGTGCCTTCTGGAAATTTTCAAAAATTGATTTTTGAAACATTAAAAGGTTAAAGTGGTTTGGGTCAAGAAAACCGATTTTTGAAAATTTAAGTACTAAAGTATAAAAATTCAAATTGTTAAGGACCAAAAGAAATTTTTCAGAAAATAAAACATCCCAGACACCTGGAAATCTTTGCAACCTAAATTTATAACATTTTGAACTTATGGTTCAAGTTTCATTACAAACGAACACCAAATAAACCCTTAAGGGTAAAAACCGCGTTTTGGACTAGAAATAAAATTTGTGAAAATAAAGGGACCTAAACCGACCCTATTTCAAAAATTGTTTTGTCCCAATATCCTACTATTACACATGATTTTTTTTCAAAAATTAGAATCACGTCAAAAGTCCTCCCGGTTGTGAGCTCCAAAATTTAAATTTTCAAGTTCGAATTGACGCACGGGCGACTCGTGCGCCTACGCACGGCCCGTGCGCCTATTCGAAGGAAAAATGGTCCTCTCTACTTGACGCACGGGCAGCCCGTGCGCCCACGCATGGCCCGTGCGTCTCCCCGCCAATAAATTACCAATCCTGACTTGTTGATATTTGTACTGCTTTATATGTATCGCCATGTTTACTCAACTAGCTTGTTGACATGCTATGAATTTTACGAGTTAATTGCGCTTGAATCAACTTGGTGTATCAAGCTCACAGTCGGAATAGATACGTCGGGAGTGGAACCAGTGCACTGGCCGCTATTCCACTCTCTCCTATTCCTCTCGTCCCCATCCCGAATCCATGGCAGAGTGTGTCGAGGGAAGCGGGTCGTAGTTTGGGTATAATCGTTGGAGTTGTCTCGCCCGGGTAGTAATAAGGTAGACATAGGCCATGTGCCAAACGTGCTTGGGGAGTCATAAGGTAGAATGGAGGAATCGTTGTTTGATCCACACGGTTCCAATGTTACTTACTTGGGTTGGCGTCACACTCCGTGCGCAACCACTACTTGCTTGGGTTGGCGTCACACTCCGTACACAACCACTACTTGCTTGAGTTGACGTTACATTCCGTACGCAACCACTACTTGAACTATTTGCAACGCATTCATAGTGCTTGAATGGTCATGAACTATTTCATCAATCTATATAAAGCTATATTATTTTGAATACCACGTTGTTTGTGAATCGCGTGTGACGCACGCATCATGAATCATGCCTTCTTCATATAATTGTTTTTCCTGCATCTATATAAGCCACACTTACACACGATCACCCATCCACTGAGAATTTTTGTCTCACCCCCACCTTTTCAACGGCCATCTGATGATCCACCATATTATGATGACGTCCACGCAGATGACCAAGCGACGGAGTGATCCCTAGACTTAGTTCGATATTCTAACCTTAAATTTCATTTATGCTTTGATGTCGGACAATTTATTTCATTCGATGTAATAGAGGGAAAGACCTCTTTCGTTTAGACAATTTGGATTGTAATAGTATTTCCGTTGCGACTATTAACTCTGTTACCAAGAAGTGATGATGAAATATGTCCATTTGGGTATTAATGTTGCTCAAATACTTGGTGGATTATATTTTTAGAAGGGAGAACTGACGTAAGTTAACCGTTGTGTCGCGACTCCACTTTTGGGGTGTGACAATGATGCTGGAGTGAGTGGGAATCGGTGCGGGAACCAGCGTTCCGACCATGTGCCGCTTGTGGTTAAAGTTATGTTTTGTTCATGTGTTTTCGGGCAAATGAAAGCAAATGATATATGTTAAGCGGGTTCCAAATAACAAGGCCCACTACGACCCTGATTAGAACAATGTGCCACCAAGTGAGCTCGTGTCCTAAGAAAGTTTTAAGAATTTATAATGAAATATTTTAGTTAATGAAAGAGAACATTTTAAGAAATGAAGATAAATTGTTTAATTAAAGAAAGAAAAAATGTCTTGGAATAAATGTTATAATATTGCATTAGGCATGCATTCATGTATTAGATTACATGTTGAGCTTCTTTAAGCTCATCCCACGAATGTTAATATTTTCATATGAGAACCCTGATATGGAAGGAGATGGCATAACGTAATGAATCGCGAACCCACGTCTTTCATGATTTTCATGTCTTTCAAGTTATCTAATAAAAAGGAAAGTTTGAATTTTAATTTCTATTGGAATGTTGACTGTCATTTTCATTTTATTATAGATGTTTTTGGATTTATAGTTATTTCAAGTATTAGTGTTTATTTCTGCTGCAAACTTTGAAACGAAGTAAAGTTTTTATTGTTCTTATTTTTAAGAATCTTTATAGTATTTCTATTGTAATTGCATAATTACGCATTGAAATTCAATAAGCTAGAAGGTGCTACATTTAATATCAGATTATATAACTCGGGCAAATTTGGAAAAATTCGAAATGTGATTACGATGATGTCGTAATATTTCTAATGACATCTGATGTGCAAAATTCATGTTTGTCAAATCTAATTTTATTTTATAACAAAAGGGTCTTATATGTCCAGGTTCATGACAATAGTGACAGATAAAATGGCGTTTACGTGGTTTAAACTTCTGTGAAAAACTTCTTTTCTTTTCCGAAGAATCTGAAGATTCTCCATTTTCTTTAGATTTAACAAACACAATTTTGTAACCAATACTAGCTTTATCATCACTACATAAAGAGAGAATATCATCAAACTTTGCTTTTCCAGAATTAGACTTCTTCAATGTTTCAAGAGAATCATTGAGTTCAGATTTTACCTTGTCAAATTCACCATATCTTTTGGTGAGATCTTCTTCCAATCGAGCAATTTCACCTTTCTGTTCACCGTTCTCCTTGGAGAGACGACTATTTTCATTCATGATACGCTCATTCAATTGTGCCCTTTTGAGCCAGTTTTTGTACAGTTCTTTGTATGTCTCTTCCAAGTCTTCACCATCGGAATCATCATTTTCATGCTCAAAAGAATTAGGTATAGAAGTAGAATTGAAGAAACAAAGATCAGCAGCAGTCAAAGTAGTCTGTTCTTCAGACGTGACCTCAGATGTGATCAAAGCTGGTGTGATCACATCTCAGGCCACACCTCGAGCTACACCTAACGATTTATCTGTATATATTTCTTTTCTTTCACAAAAGTAGTGAAAACAGCGTGATCTTCTTTCTGGACATTGTTCTCATCATCAAATTCATTGTCACTTAGGGTGACACTCAAACTCATTCCCCCTTTTATAAGAGTATTAGCACAATCAATTTCATCTTTCGCAAGATAGTCACCATCATCATCAATGAGTTTGGGGGCACACCATCCTGTAAGAATTGAGCTCCAGGCCCTTTCATCATTAAATTTGATGTAGGCCTGTATTTTGACTTTTCAAATAAAGTAATTGGAGCCATTAAGGGTTGGGGGATGAAAGTGGGTACACTAGGAATATCCATGCTAACAAACACACAGGTGCATTACGTAGTGTCGTCAAGTGTTGGCTCTAGATGTCAACTGGAAGAATTGTAGCGTGTGGATATTATAAATTTCGAACATAATTTAGATGTGATCACAGATGTAGTCTCATCTATGGTCACATGCAGTGGAATAAAATAAAAAAAATAGAACACAAGATATAAAAAATTATCTACAAGCAAACTAGCTTGTAGATGTACCGGTAGGGCGAAACTTCTACTAGTACAAACGTTTGAATTCTTGTACAATGATTACAAAAAAAAACCCAACTAGTAGAAAATAATGAAAACTCATATCTTGAGTAGATTTATAACTTTATAATACAACTCATCCAATAATAGAAGTGATTGGATTTCGTTTAGTATAATTCAAAATTCTTATGGATGAAAAATAACCTAACAAACAGCGCAGCTGACTGAATATAATCACTGGATACAGTCATATCCAGGATCACATTCAGTTTAAGTAAACTTCCTTGTGCTTGAAAGACTCTAAACTCTATGAACTCTCTTGTATCTCTTGTATATCTCTGGTGTATAAAGTGAGGATGTCCATCCCTTTTTATATAGGCGTCAAAGAACCTAAGAATCATATAAAACATTATATATACAAATAATATGACAAGTATACCACATATGTTAGGAAACGAGATAAGAATCTAAATGTCCTAATATATCCACACCATATCAATATTATATGCTATAAACTAGATAATATATACAATCGAATATTTCCTTATCCAATTAGGATACTATCTTTCCATAAGACTAGAAAGGCAAAACACATTAAAACTCGATCCTATATTTTAGGAATAATATGTAGATGCCACACGCCTTAACATATATCGATTATGTGAATGACAATGAAATACAAAATACTCATTCTATTTCCACCTCATTCCCTCATACGTATTATGCCATTATGACTTAAAATATAACAAACAATATACATCAAGTAACAATAACGTAACAAACAATATACATCAAGTAACAATAACGTAATACATGTTAATTTGACACAAAATTGATGTATTTCATTGATGCATATACTTGTCATTTGTTCATATGACTATATATTACTGATGTGCATATTTATTATTGGTTCATCTCTCATTACCCATATAAAATCGTAGGTCGGTTCTCGAAAATGCGGTCTAATCACAAAAGTATTTATTGATATCTTGAAAAATTATATCAAATCTTTTATCTATACAAGAATAAATCATTTTTTGTGTGTAAATACAATTATAAGGTTCAAATTCAATGGATGGAGGTGGTCCTAAATCTAAATCCACCATTGCTAGTCTAGTAGGCAGTAGTCTTACTCAAGAAACAAGTCGTGACTCACTTTTACATTATCCTTTTTCGTGTGGGGTAGTTCCTTGTTCCTACCACGTACGAACCCCACACGGCTTTTCTTTCATTTGTTTAATTTGCTTCAATCACTCTCCAATATCTTATCATAGGTGGGGTTTGGGTTGCCAAAACATTTTTCTTTTTCTAGTTGGTGTTTGTTTTAATATTGAGAATAGAATGTCCTCGGCTAAAAACATATGGGATAAGGACAAAAATACCCAATATTCATGAAAAAAATAACATCATTACGCTTTCGATCCATTTTTTAGATATTTGTATGCGCCCGTCTTTTTTTCCGGACATTTTACACTTCTGCCAATTTTCCCGGATTTTTGGTTGTTTCAAGGTTGTTTCGAACATGTTTTCTCTAATAAAATTTCACTGAAAAAATAATTTTTGTCCGTATTAAATAATCAACTTTATACTCGAAATCTTATAAAGAAATATACATATAAAATAACACATATTAAAACAAAGCATATTGAAAGTAATATAGAAACAACACATGAATAGAAAAACACAATTCAATTTTTGATCCAGTGCATTGAAAAGGTCGAAAACACGTAGAAACAACCAAGAAACAACATTGAAAACTATATAGAAACAACCCCGAAAAAATATGAAAACAACAAATAAACAAATTAAAAGAACTTAAAAATAGGTATAAACAAAAATGCATTGTAACATTAACTGTAACATGGAAACAATAAAAAAAACATCAAAACAACATTAAGAACAATACAGAAATAACTTAGAAACAACCAAAACAATATATAAAATAACATATGAAAAAAAAAAGAGCGTAAAAAATAGGTAAAAGTTACATTGAAACACAGAAACAACACAAAAATAACATAGAAACAACCAAGAAACAAAATAAACAACATAGAAACAAGTATGAAACAACAAAAATAACATAAAAAACATTACAGGAACAAAAAAAATCGAAAAAGCGTAAAAATGTCCAAAAAAAAGTGCAGAAGCGTAAAAATTTCCAAAAAAATGGGGGAAATGTATATAAGTGTCTTTTCTCCCATAATGGTTGGATATTTTTGGAATTAACTCAAATATATTTATGAGTGAGTTTTTGAATTTTTTCTGATGAAAATATAAAATGTTAATTTGACAAGTAAAAAGAAAATTTTATAAATCCAAACTACAAGAAAAAAATATATCCGGAAAATAGAGTGAGCATGTGGTTTAATTCGATAGATCTGGCAAACTCTTGCCATCCCTTATCATATGAACAAGAAAACATGTAACATCTCAATTTCATAAAACAACAATATACGATTTTATAAAGTGCTAAGAACAAGCCAAAGCTTCAAAACCCATTTTAAAAGGGAAATAATATTATGACTTGTCCAAAAAACACAAAATACTCATAAAATATATGTCTGAAAATTTAAAACAAAATCCCAAAGAAAAGAGAATGTCAAGTCTCGTGCATCATTAAATAATTTAAACTAAGTAGCCTTTAAAATTCCTTGATCGACTTACACCATCCCTTCTGCGCACGCCCCGACTCCTTCATTCATCTGTGAAAATTATACATGAGCATTCAATAGCCCAGTGGGGACGCACATGTCTTAATTAAATACGCAAGCATAATCATCATTGTATACACACTTATGATTTTCATGATTTGATCAAACAATGCTCGGACGCCAACTATGGGTGTACAATCAAGTATGTTCATGCATGTACAATTAAGTACCATTCGTGTTTGTATAATTCAGTAACTTTGTGTCATGTCATGTTTAACGTGCCCATACATATAACAATCATACAAGACATTTAAAATAGACAATAAGCAGTAAACCCCACCTTAAATGCAGTAGCTTCGAGAAAATAAATGCAAGTTTGAATGACTAGAATTCAAGTTCCTCGTCTCCTTTCTCATCTCTCTTTCATCTCCGACTGCAACAACCGGCGGCAGCGATTGACGGTCATGGCGGCAACCGACTTCTCATGTTCCTCTATTTCTCTTTCTCCTTCCTTGATTTTTATCTTTGGGTTTTGGTTTTGAGGCTTAGGGGTTGAGAAGGTGGTGTCCATGGTGTGCTGGTGGCGGAACACCACGGCGGTGGTGGAGCATGGTGGCGGCAGTTTTAGGATGAAGAAGAAGAAGGGTAATTTACCCTTCTTGCTTTTATATATAAATTGTGAAGAATAAACCTAGGGGAGACTTTCAATTTATAGGCCAAGATTTCAAGACATATGGTTTGATTATTTGCTGAAATTTTACTACAAAAAATATTTGATTACATGTCGTAAATGCATATTTGACTTCTTTCTCTTTTGAACAAAATTTTCCCTTTTGTAAAAATTGACTTTCTTTTATTCTTGAAAGCAAATCAGAAATTAAATCCCCAAAATTAGGGAAGTTAGAATTTCGAAAATTTTAAAATCATTCCCAAAATTGGTTCTAGTCAAACCCTAATTTAACCTTAATTTATCCCCAATTAGAATGAAACCCGGGTATTACAAACATGTCCTTTATAGTTTCATACAGACATATAGTTTACTATGAGTCTTGTAGTTCAAGTGGTATCAGTCATCCATCTCAAAGTGGCAAAGATGTTAATCAGAGTTCAAACTTCTCTTTCAGTTAATTTAATCCCTTCCACTCCAATGTTCTCAACTTAATTAAAAAACAGAATAGTTTCATACAAGTTTTGCATGATTATTGTCAGCTTGTATGGTGAGACCGAGCAAAATCATATTTGGTTTAATCAATTATAATCCAAAAACTGCAATAAGACATTTGAAGAAAGAAAAAAAATATTTCATTCAAGTAGGATGTGAGAAACTGAGAATTAAAAAAAAAATCAGTCGGATATTTGGCCTTTTCTCCATACCAAATATATTTTTTAGTCATGTCTTTTAGCCATTTTTGAGTTCAAATATCCACTATACCTTTTTTGCATTTTTGGGGACCGATACATAACTCGATACCGAGTTACATGACTCGGTACCGAGACACATACTTGGTATCAAGTTACGTCACTCAGTACCGAATTATGTGTTACATCAAATTTGTTAAAAATGAACAAATACCTCACCAGAATATACACGATGGGTATGAATGTCAATTTTAGTCAAAATGACTAATAAACATGTTTTATGAAAACACATGGCTATATTTCATTTTAACAAAACATAAATGACCAATTTGACCTATTACCACACAAAAAAAAGTGAGTTCTACATAATTCCTTTGTTTTTGTTTGGTTTTTTTCTTTTTTTTTTGGGGGGGGTGGGTGGGGGTGGAGACAAACTCAATCCAGAAACAAGGAAAACTAAACACATTTTGGCATTTTGGGGGAAAAAAAAAAGGAAAAAGAAAAACTCATTTTGCTGGATCCAATCTCCAAGCTTGCAAAAAGCAAGCCCCCAATAAGGACTGCATCAAGGACATCTGGAACAGGGGACTCAAGATACTAGCTATCATTCTGGTAAAATTTTGGTTATAATCTGCATAGCATAACCAAGATAGATTTTCAGATCAAAACAGAAGCAATACATAAACTGCTCATAAGAAATGTTTGTTTCCTAGAAAATTAATATTTAATTCCAACTTGACTTTTTTTTTTTAAAAATCGTGACTAATCGGTACATTTTTAGAATAGCAATATTTTGCACCAAACAGTCGAGCTTATATACCACTGATCAAGCAGCAGCATCTTCAGCAACACATTGTCCTGAATTCACAATCAGTGAGAATAGGCACACTTTCCCTTCATGTTTTGATATGTCAAATCCTTATTCTTTTTACATCGTTTTCAGGGACGCTGGCATCACTTCCGTTGCCACCAAGCGTCGTCACCGACTGTCCCTGGATCTGCATGAAAGTAGCATCAAATGCTTTCATCCTACACACACACACACACACCACACTAGCTTTGTTGATGAAAAGTTTTGAACTGCAAAACATACTTGAAGGCAGTGTGTGTAGAGTTTCTTGCGTTTCAGGCATTCTTAACATTAATAGAAATGGATGACTAAATAAAGAGAACAATGAAATAAAACTTAAAATTCTACTCTAAATTACTAAAAAACTCGGTTGGAAACTAGGAATTTCAAATATTGGTTAAAACATTAAATTTAGACCCCTTGAATTATTTTGTCATGTCAAACATACCCCCTCACACGAAAAGGCATTTTGGTCCCAAACAAAATAGGTCAAATTCATGACCAGCAGGGGTAAAATTGAATTTTTCACTGCTTATTAATGATGACATGAACCATCTCGTTCGGGATTATTAGAGAGGAAAACTAAAAAAAAATATACAACTGATAGAGGTTCCAGCACAAAAGGAAATGAATTATTTTGTACTTTGACCAAATCTCTAGACTGTATCTACCTTATTTTTCTTAGTGATAGATTTAGCCTAATTACAAAAGAACGGCGATTATCATTCAAAATTACAAATACTCCTTGCCATTTGTTTCTATTTTACAAATTGCAACATCTAGAGGGGGTATTTGTAAAGTAAATAGTAAATACAAACCTCAAGGGGTGTGGGTTTACAACACCTCAATGGGGTATTTGTTTTTGATAGATAATTGCAGTTTTTTGTAATTATGCAAAAACTCAGGGGCATTATTTGTAATTATCCCTTATATCTTAACAATAATGTAAACAAAGTAACTCACATTTTCATTAGGAACGACGGCATATCTCTGAGTCGGCGACACCCAAGTTTTTTCTGCTGATAGAAATCCATAGTTATTACGGGAACATGAATTTGTGTTACGTGAAACTATTTTGACCAACGAATAGTGGTTAAGGAAAACCTGATGATATGTCAACTTTTGAGGCCTCAATGTGCTGTCCGCTTGATCCATCCATACTTAATGCCTCTATAATCTTCGGAACATTCCTACAACAGGTTATGTGAAAATCGATCATAAAGTATGCAATTCTGTTCCTGCTGTTTATAATTAGACTTCACAGAAAAGTTCTGCACAGTTTAGATATGAGTTGGGTTGTATTCCTCTGATTGTTAAGAGTTTGGAAATGTTCATTATTCTAATTGTCAGTTAAAGCACTGAGGAAATTGAAAAAAGATTAAAAGACCATAATTTTCGAAGTGCTAGAAATGTATTTATCACAGATGAAACAGTATTTTCTAAGTGGAATAAACACCAACAGCGTAAGACCAAGACAACTTTACATCAGCCCAATATATTCAGAATGAGAGGGCAGTTCACAAAATATTACCGGTCAACAGAATCACCGTGGCCGAGCTGACCATTTGTACCTCTTCCCCATGAAAAGACATTTTGCCTTTCGGTGACAGCAAGTGTATGCCTCCAACCACATGAGATATTCACTACTTTCTGCGTGAAAATGGATGGTGTTGCCAATGAAATGAGTCTACCACTATGGAAGTAACTGAGAACAAGAATGTACCTGATCGAGTGGAAATTTGACTTGCACCGGTGAGCAATGATCTATGTTGTCTCCAACACCAACTTGTCCAAACTTCACACACAGAAAGCCAACATTTATAATCAGTTCAATTGACCATGAAAGGCATAACCCAAAATTATAACTTTTTTCCCATAAAAAATTAATTTTCAGATAGGATGAGAAGAAAATCACAACTTAAAAATGCTACAATAGAGTCCCACGTTATAGTTTTCCTTAAAAGCCATGAAGCAAGAAGCAGGCTGCTAAAAAAGATAGACTAGCTATTGGGCTGACAGTGACCAAATAGAAAAGTATAGAATATTATTTTCAATCGAGATTCAGAGTTTAAAGGACACAATATAAATGTTGCAAAAGAGGAAACAGTAGTGCCATGTAGAGGGTATATAAAAAAGTAAAATATCATTCCACAATTTTGGAAACTCCTTGAGGACCATAAGACAATTGCAACTTCGCTATACAAAAAAGGAAACTATCTAATGGACCTTATTCCAGCCCCAGCCATAAAGTTTTCCATCAGTCGTCACTGCCATCGTATGTCTCCATCCACCCGAAATCTGTCAAAGAACAAGCAATAAAGAATTCCATGAACAAAAACAATGTATAATGCGTTGTCGTCACATATTCTAAATACTTATGACTCAGAGATTCATAAATATAGGTAGCAGGAAATTCATTTGAAAAAACTTCTAGAAAAGTTTTATTTCAATTGTTTGGCCAGAGAATAAAAAGATTCTGTTTTTTTGCTTCTCTTTTTTCAGCATCAAATTAACATACATTCTGAAATTGATGAAAAAAAATAACCATTACTTGAGATACACGGTTTTCACGCAAAGCATCCAGCTTATGAGGGATTAGGTGGTCTTCAAAATCCCCATGTCCTAGTTGGCCATATTTGCTCCACCCATACGTATACAAATTACCCGAAGAGGAGACAGATATTGTATGTCGCCATCCACATGCTACCAGTACCATCTTTTCTCCCTGCAACGAGGAATATCACAAGTTTAAAAGCAAAATAGAAAAGCAAACAAAATTCAAAACATTATTTTCAGCCCAGGAATAGCCATACAGGCAATTCTTACTATCTAGATTTTCATTTAAGTAAAATGATGAACTAAGCGGGTTTTAGGTTGTGTAGAAAACGTGACGACCTATCCCAGTTTTAAGGCAACCATGCTGATTTGTTGATAGTTACTGACTTCTAAAAGTTTCAGACAAGGTAGGCATTACCTTTACAAACATATAGCTCATTTATGTCGATAAAGAAAAAGCCT
Organism: Rehmannia glutinosa; assembly: GCA_016081115.2. NCBI lineage: Eukaryota > Viridiplantae > Streptophyta > Magnoliopsida > Lamiales > Orobanchaceae > Rehmannia > Rehmannia glutinosa. The sequence goes on along the minus strand of JABTTQ020002196.1, from coordinate 119,017 downwards.
ACAATTGCTGCTTCAAGCTTGTTATCAGTAAAAAGAAAATAAGTAAATCGGCTTGTTGCTTCAATAGCTTTCAGCAAGAATAAAATCTTAAGTCTACCATTAATTATGAAAGCATAAAAACAGAATAATATATTAAGTTTTGCTTCAAATTCCAAGCTTACAATTAATAGAAAAATGGAACCACAACAGAATCCTGTGACTCAGTAACCCAAACTGAAATTTTACTTAATATCTGAAGTGAATCCTAAAAATAAGACATCAGTCTTGTTTAATCTAACCATGCACTTCCTTTAAATTAGAATGTTCGATTGAGATAGCTTATTTTGACAGTATGAAACGAAAGTTAGAAACTGGTCAACAGAGAGCTTATGCTTTTCTACAATTATGCATCTCCGGACTGGGAGATAATTATAAAATCCATTTCAGAATTATGATAATTTAGATACCCTTTCACTCAAGTTTTGAAATTTTTACTGCCTCTTAAGCATAAAGAACGATTTATTGCATCCAGATCATTTCTTACAGACAGCAGTACGTAGATATAACATCAAAGGATCGAAACAATTGGATACTTCGTGCTTGCTTACATCATCAATTGAAACTTTCTCCGGCAGTAAACGGTCATCTCTGTCACCCAATCCCAAATTACCATACCTGCCCCAGCCCCAACCATAAAGTTCGCCATCCTCTGTTACAGCAGCTGTATGCTCAGCACCAGCAGCAACCATTTTGACTGAGATTCCCTATAAAAAGTACAAAAGGTTTAATAAATTAACAAAATGCTTGTAACCCCTAAACTCATCACATTTTTGTTAATCCAGAAGTTCCATTATATTTTTATTTGGAACATATATATCTTTTTCGATATCATTGTTCTTCACTTTTTTTCTGGAAAGGCAAAATTTTGTCAATAACACAAACATTGACCAAGGAAAAATTTCTGTCCGGTTTCCTATGCTTTTCCAAGTTAAAAGTGAAAACCGGACTCCTCATGCTGCCCACAAGAACGGACAGACATTAAAGAATGTCCTAATGCAATTAAAGTAATTACATAGAGCAGTTGATGGTCTATGCACAAATTGCTTTTTCTGTTTCGTAATAAAAAACGCATTGTGCATTATCATGAACTATAGCAGGTACTATTAATTGCTAGGTTAGTACCTTTTCTGCTAAGTGAGAATGAAATAAAAGAGTTGATGAGAAAAAGAAGCAAATATCAGTTTTAAAAATTAATGCTCGCTATCTCAGTATTTGAAAATTACTTATATCATCTGCCATCATCATCATGTTTATTAATATTATTATGGTCAATTGGTCATTATTGTTATTCTATGAGAAGCAAGAATCTGATCCTTGTTACGCTTCTACAACCAAGAATTCGGCTTATTTTGACAGACTTACTTCTAAATAATGCTAACAAGAGTGACGAAAGTACCAAAGGAAGAAGGGAAATGAAGTATATGAATGTTGGTAGTACTATATGAAAAACTAAGAAAAGAGTGATGTAAGATTCTTGGCAACAAAATAACAGTTAATACCTGGAAAGCTTCAATCTTTCGGGGTACGAGAGAATCCTCTGTGGTACCAAGTCCTAGTTGACCATTTTGATTTCTTCCCCAACTTCAGTTGAACAGAAGTAAGATCAGAGAGCAACATTGACATACATGACTTTCAGGAATAGGAAATTTCTACAGTATATGACCAAAACTTTGGTAAAGTAAATCAAATATAATCCTTAATTCCACTAATTTATTTTGTATGCAGAACATCCAAACAGTTCTTTTTTGTAATGATTTAACATATGAATAAGCATACACTTTGAAAATTACAAGCAAACAAATGATGGGCCTGAGAATAATATCTCATAGTTGTTTTTTCTTATTGGCAAACTCAATGAATGCTTGCCTTCCAAACCTTTTATGAACTACTTGAAGAAATCCCTTCGCCAGTTGGTAACTAACAAAATGGTTTAGTTCAAAAAAGTAAGGGCAAGCATACATCATTGTGATTACGACACATGTTAACTTATTCCATACTCGAATGGTGCAGACACGACAAAAAATCTTACCAACTATGAACTCACTTTAGTTTAGAAATTGATTGAGTTGGTTACAGATTCATTGAGCAAATTTAGCAGTCCTTTTCCCAATAAAATCAAGAAACAAGTAAATAATGACCTTCCAGAGAATCTTTAATAGTGTTCTTGCTAATTTGGAAAAGAAGAATTGAGAGAATGTCATATGCCAATGAAAATGATTTCAAAATGGTTATTTTCTTTGTCACCTTTACAAGGAAAAAGGCACCCTGATGCTTGGCATATTTGAACGTTAAAATGGTCCCAGGAGATACAATAGAAGCTAAAACATTACTTAACTGGCTAGAAGAACACTTTGTTTGATATAAAAACAGTCAAGGGCTAAGGTGACCAACCTTTGAACCTCGCCTTCCATAGTCACTGCCAAACAATGGCTGTCCCCACAAGCAATTTGCTTTATCCGCAGGCCTTGTAACGCTTTGATTGGTTGAGGAGAAAACAAGTCACTAGAGTTTCCATGGCCTAACCTCCCAAAATCACCCCTACAAAATGTTTGTATATATAGTAAATAGTAATACAGTATATACAGTCAAAAAAACGACGAATACACTAAAGAAACAAAATAAAAAAAAAAATACTTCTTAGCAAGCCACACACACATAATAGTCAAAACAAAATCTACGTCGTCATATACAGGAACTTACCATCCCCAACTGTATACTTGCATTTGTGATTTGGAATATGCAGTTGTATGATCAGCTCCACAAGTAACAGACACAATTTCTTGATCATCCAAAGCACTCAATTGAGTAGGAGAAAACCGATCCTCGGCATCTCCATGGCCTAATTGTCCGTCTTCTCCCCTTCCCCATGAGCAAACAAGATTACCAGCTGCATTATATGATCCACACATAACATCATCCTCATTGTGTGCAAATCTTTTTGTAAGTTAAAATTTAAGCATTAGAATTGGAGTGAATATCTTCCATTTGAACAGATTTTTCATCAACTTCAAATTCCATAAGCTCAGTTCTATTCTATGTAGCGTAACGTATAAATACTATGGACATTAGAATGTGTCTAGCCGAATTTATTTTAGACACATCTTTATAGTTCATATATATCATATGACATATTTAAACTTATAAAATATTAAAATCTTAATGTTAAAATAAGCGATGATTCTTTAAGTGTGTGGACAAATAAACTACGGGAGCTTAATAATGACGATGTTGCAAATAGACAAACTAAAGAATTTCCTTGAGATTATAAAAGAAAAAGAACTGAAATTGGGCATTGTTTTAACTTTTTTATAAGTTCTCTTAAGTCTTAATCTACATTTCTCTCTAGAGTTGGTCTCCTGTCAGACAGTCTAACGGATCTAAGTCCATTAGACGGATCCCAACCATCCGACCCGATCTAAAAAAGGAAGCAGCTTCTACTCCTTTTGCTCTCTCCTTGACCCGCTCCGACCAGTCCGTAACTTGCCTTCACATGGGTCATGAAGACTCTGTTTACTACATTAACAAGGACGCAATGCGTCAATGGTAAAAACCTCTGGTTCATACTATAAGCAACCATTTGTTCCAAAATATTTTACTAAGAGTATTATTACATAGAATTTCTTTGAACCTTTACTCCAAGAATTTAAAGAATATCCCGAGCCTACATCACCAATAGGGATCACGAATATTCTGGATGAATTTGAAAACATTGAAAATACAAATTATCATCTTCTTGGGATTTTAGTTTCTGGTCAGTTTTCTTTTATCTTGCTTTGAATTAAGTATAAACTGATTCAATTATGCCATCTAAGTGTTTGATGATTTGACTGAATCAAATTTTGAAGCATTCCAGGTGATTACTTATAATACTTTTCAGAAGTATATTCATGAGAAATACTAAAACTCTTCAGGGAACTACTAATACATTTCAGAAGAACTGCTAATACTTTTTAGAAGGACGACTAATACTTTTCAGAAGGACTGTTAATACATTTCGGGAGAAAAATTTAATTATATTCATGGGAACTACTAATACATTTCAGAAGAACTGCTAATACATTTTAGAATGACGGCTAATACATTTCGAAAGTATATTTAGGAGAAATACAAAAAAACTCTTTAAGGAGTTACTAATACATTTCAGAATAACTACTAATACTTTTCAGAAGGACTGTTAATACATTTCGGGAGAAAAATTTAATTATATTCAGGGGAACTACTGATACATTTCAGAAGAACTGTTAATACTTTTTAGAAGGACAAGTAATACTTTTCAGAAGGACTCTTAATACATTTCAGGAGAAAATTTTAATTTATTTCAAGGAACTGCTAATACTTTTTCGAGAAACTACTAATACTTTTTTGAGGGATGCTAATATATTTCAGGAGTATAATTAGGAGAAATACTAAAAAACTCTTCAGGGAACTACTAATACATTTCAGAAGACGAAGGACGACTAATATATTTCAGAAGGACGGCTAATACTGATACTGTAATACCCCGAATCTTAAACCACTCATTTAACCAAAACATGAGTTCTATAAAATTTATAGAACATAAACGGTACTTATTTATATTTATATATATATATATATAAAGCTTTAACTATGAAGCGTGTTATACATTTAGGTGTTTAAAATATATGTGTCACTAACATAAAGTAAATATATCGATTATACATATATACAATAAATATATATATATGAGTAAATTGTAGTAATCTGCTAAAGGGCATAAACCTATTAGAATAGTTGAAAAATGGAGTTGGTCCAACTAAATAGAAGTGGAAATTTTTGGATAAAGCAAATTACCTTTAGGTGGCTACGTGTTGACTTAATAAAAAGGATGAGTAATCTTGCATGCATGATCATCACCAAAGGCTACACGTATCACTTACATATTGTTCCCTTAATGCTTAAGCTAGTGTATTCAATCATCCAATTAGAAACTATCTCGAGGCGGCATGTTTTGCTTTATAAGCAGAACCGATATTCATTTCGAAGGGGGAAAAACACAGAAAATGCACTTAACATAGAAAACTAATATAACACGAAAAATAGAGAGTAAAAGATGAAGAGAAGGTTTTGCGCGGAGTAGTTGAATCCATAAGGGTGTCACGACATCATCAACATTCATATTTTTCAGTATATTGCACAAAAAGGCTGAGAGATAGGGAAGTTGGACAGACGACAACGAGTAACGTGTCTCTTCTTTTTTTTTATTAAATTATAATAGCTCTTGTCGAGCCTAAGTTAATAAATATGTGAAGAGATAATTTATTGAGTATTATTTTATTTTATGGTGTAATAAAATTGGGGCGTGACAGATACTTCCTGAAAACTACTAAAACACCAGTGCTAATATTACGCAAATGTCACCGAATCCGCGGGTCAGATCCATCTAACAGATCAGACCATGTACGTTAGATGTCTGAGTTTTTGTGTTCTCTCTAATACTTCACGATACTTTCTCTAAAAAATGCCAGCAAAGTGGGAACTAAATAATTTGGGGAGAACATATAAGACATTTTGGTAGAATAATGAAATAAGTTTCAATAAGTAACAGTATCTTTTCTTTCTTGGTCAAACTAAAATACTTATCAAGTTAAGTAAACTACTATTCTTTTTTTTTTTTTTTGAGTAAAAGTAAACTACTATTCTCAAAACAAAAAAGAAAAAACACATCATTATTTTAATTCATTATATTATTTTAAAATTTCAATTATTTAATTGCAACTTTACAACAAGTTAAATTTCACAAATTCCCAGGCGCATAGCATTGACTATCTTGTACACTATACTACATAGAAACATTTTCAAAACAGAGTCACCATGTAAAGTTACTTTATTGCCCCTTTATTAAATACAGAAGTACCCAAACGATTAACGTGGAGCATTCTAGTCCATGCAAAAAAAAAAACGATCTCCAAGTTCCACTAACTTCACCTCCACTTTTCACATAAACACCACAGTAAAATAGATTTAAACCATTTACAGCAAAGAAACAAGGAAAACAAAAAACCCAAATTTAAAAAAAAAAAGAAAAATCAAAACTAATCAGGATTCAAACGCATTGACAAAATAGTATGTATACGTATAAATATATAGATACAGACAGCGTATACGAAGGGTACGATTCTCAAATTACTTACAGAGGAGAGCAACAGAGTGACTAGCGCCGGCAGATATGAGGAGCACTCTGCGAATTGGGCCAGAAACTGCTTCACTCCCACTACTGCTGCTGCTCTGTATTTGCCCTTCCTCCGCCATCTTCTTCCTTTTTTTCTGAGTATTTTTAGCGGGCAGGGCAGAAATGGAAAAGTCAGAGATAAAAAAAAATAATGAGAAAGATATTTGGAAGTATCTAGGTGTTAAATGAGGGGTTGAGGAGATGAAAGAGATAACAGAGGGGTAGAGCGTATTTATAGTGATAGGGATGGGGGGCATGTGCCTCTCTCTGCCTCTGCCGCCTACCTACTGGGAAATGGGGGATGTCCCCCATGGTTATATTAACTATTTACTCTTCCTCTGCACTATGTAAAATCAAACGCCTTTTCTGGGAAAAATGTTTTTTTCAGGTTCACAGATTTGGTCCACATTTTTAGAAATTTTTGAAATTGGTCCATTAAGTGGTAAAAATTCGAACTTTTAGTTTATTGACCGGCTATTATAAGTAAAAGTGACCTACATCCTATGTAGATTTTTTTATTGCTTTTTTTTAAGGGAGAAACTTTATTTTGCTGATAAAGCATCCTATGTGGCATTTTGGAGGGAAAATATAGTATTTTCAATGTAAATTAAATAAAATAATAATAATAATAAGATTCATTATGATTATGAATAAAATAAAAATACTTAACATATAAATTATTTATTAATTTGAAAAACACAAAATAATTTTAAAAAATTTCCTGAAAAATAAGAATAATGCTAAAAAAAATTAAAATATTAAAATTGGATAAATGTCTTCGAGAGTATAAAATAAAAAAAAATTAGTTTATATCATAACATTTTCTATCCAATTCACAAGGCAGAAATTGTTTTGGTATTTTTAATTTTCGTCCAATTTCGTCTACCAGTTTTAAATTGATTTTAGGATTTGGGGAAGTTTTGTTTTGGTATTTTTATTTAATTTTAAGTTTAACATTTTTTGAATATAAAATCACAATATTTAGATTTTGTAATAAGTAATTGAAATATTAGACATAAATTGTTGTATTAGTTAGTAACATTATGTAATTTAAATTTAATTAAAGTTTGAATTAAAGCAATAATTTATACTCATTTCAAATATTAGGTTTATCAATATATATTTATTTATTATTTTTGGTATAATTTTTAAGTTTGAATCGAAGTTTTTTTTTTATAATTTAAGAGTAATAATTAAAAAAAATTATTCATTTTCTTTTTACCAAAAAAATTTTATTTGTAGTTGAATTAAATATATTTTCTATATTTTAAGTCCAGTATTTTAAAAATACTAATATTAATAACTAAATTAAACCTATGATATAATAATTATTTTATTTTATAATTTCGAATATATTTATCCAATTAAAATATTTTATTTTTTATTAACATTTTATTCATAAATCATAATGAATCTTATATTTTTATCTAATTTACATTGAAAATACTATTTTTTCCCTCCAAAATGCCACACAGGATGCTCTATCAGCAAAATAAAGTTCCTCCCCGAAAACAAAAAGCAAAAAAAAAAAATCCACATAGGATGTAGGTCACTTTTACCTGTTGTCGCCAGTCAGTGGACTAAAAGTCTGAATGTTTGCCACTTAGTGGACTAATTTCAAAAATTTCTAAAAGTGTGGACTAAATCTCTGAACTCATCCACTTAGTGGATGAAAAAAAATATTTTTGCCGCATTTTCTCTATGTTGCTATTTTTTAAAAGTCATTTTATTATTTTATAGTGATGTAGGTGATTTTTTATTTTAATTATACTAGACTAATACTCGTGTGTTATCCGATATACATTAGTCTTTCATGTTTCTTTCTTATGAGTGGTATGAGAGATTGTAATCAATTTCGTTGTCATTTCGTGTAATAAGATGACGATCGTTGTTCGTCCTTAGATCATGCGAGACAACATGGAAATAAAGATGAAGAAGTCACAACATTTTTTTATTTTATTTTATTTTGGAGAAAAGTGAGTTTTTCTCCATGGTTGGAACATGATATATTTTTTTAGAGTGGATCTTTTGTGATACAATTTTACGAACACAACATTTGGATGTATTCACCCAAAGCTAATAAATTAATATGGTAGAGATAGAGATTTTGCATTCATAAGAAAATTTTAGCTCGTTTGAATTTTGTGTTCAGCCTGGAAGATGATATTGGGAGTCTTTGCAATCACTAAGAAAAATCACTTCTTAGTTTGCTGGGAAAAAAATATTTTGTAGTGTTTGCAAATGTCAACTTCTGATTCTGATTCTGCTTCATTAAATCAAAATCTAAAAGTTGGGAGAGGATAGGCCTTGTATGGACGTATTTCCAAGTCCAACTTTCAGTTTCTAGTGTTGGAAAATGAATTTTCAAACTTTATTGGTTTTCGTGTGAGAATTGAGAATGTGTTTAGGATGTTGTCTGGATTTTATGTTTGAAAATAAAAATATGATTGGTTATAGTTTTTAAAGTGTATTTTTAACATAGATTTGCGTAATAGTAGTAAAAAGTTGTTTGGTTATGTTTTTTGAAGTGTGTTTTCACATAGATTTGCGTGATTGTGGTGAAAATTTATTTGGTTGTGTTTCCAAAAGAATCTTTCCATAAATAAGTGAAAATTGAAAACGACTTCATTTCCATTGAGAACTTCCCTAAATAAACATAAATCCATTTTTCAGAATAGTTGGAAGATGGAAAATTGGTTTTGAAAACATATCCATACATGGCCTTAGATTTCTACTCCTGTTTCTGGTTTGACTTTTACAAACAAATAAGCATTTTACTTTTTCACCAAACTCTCTCAACTTCTAATTCTCAACTTCTAATTCTATTTTCAAACACTACTAACTTTTGATTCTCAACTATTTTTACTTCTACTATAATAAACTACTTATTCTAAAAGTATAAGGTTTCACAACACCACCATTGTATGGTATGTGTTTTTTCTATGGTTAGATTCATGAGGAAGGTCTATTGTAGGATGGATTCTTAAGCTTAAAAAATTTTCAAAATATTTTTTCACACTTTGAGAATCCATGTTGATATGTAAAATCTTATTCCATAATTAAAATACATTGCAATGATTGATACATCATTTTTTGGTGTTTAAAGAATCATTTAGCTTATTTTACTAATTTTATTAATAAAAATATCCAATAAAAAATATCTTCCATTTTCCAAAATTTTATAAGATTTAAATAAGTGATCAAATACTATTTATTAGCTTTGTGCACAATGTAGCTCGTTAAAAGCACTTTAATTAAATTCGCATGATATTTGGTAAGCGCAAATAAATTTATTCTTTATAAATTTTTGAGCTATTTTTTTGCATGTTTTGTCTTGTTAAAATGAAGATTTCAATTCTTACATACAATGTTACAACCATTTTCAAATAAATTTTTCATAAATTAATAGTACATTGTAATGGATGAATGTAATTTTTTGCATTTAAAAATCAATTAGTTAACTGTGCTAATATTATTAATCAAAAGTAGCCGATAAATATATATCCCATTATTTAGAGTAGTTTACTTATTTATATTATAAAGATTGTTTGTTACATTTTTTATTATTTTGTACCTTTTAGAAATGGAAAAATATGGAAAACATGATTAATCATGGATTAATGTGATGTCGCAACGTGTAACCGAGAGGATGAGGTATTGTCTCTCCAAATAGTGAGACGATAACATGTATCCTTGCAGTTTTGTCTTTTAGTATATTGGTTGATTTGATTATTCGATTATGGCATATTAATCAATGTGGGTTCAAAATTATATTGGTTCTTAAATTATCAGGCTACATGACACAAGCTATTATTCAAGACTCGTGAGGCTCAAGTCTTGACTATAAATAGCACCACTTGCCTCATTTGTAAGATAGACAATAATTCTATATGCTCTAGTCCATTTGGAATTTCTCTACAATTCTTTTATTGACTTAAGCATAAGATGGACTTTCTTGGACAGTCTCAAGGCCTTTCTAACTTTTTCTCGTATTGTGAGTCAGATCACATTCGAAGAATTCTCACTCTAAACTTGCTATTTGGAGCTTTTTAGAGATTTCAGTGATCTACTAGATTTTAGCAACATTATATATTATTTTAGAATTGATGCTATATTTATTTGACTTATTTTTCATAGGAATATTCATTTACCTTTTTGTTTTTTTATAAAAAAGAATATTTGAAATTTTTATTATAAATTTCAATTGCATAAATAATCATAGTCTATCACTTATGAAACATTATTCATGCCATTTCAACTTTTATTATTCTAGTAGGACTCAATAGGGATTTACTACTACCAATTATATTTATTTATTGTATTAATATTTTCAACTATATCATACCAACGGAACCCATTACATTTCAAGCCATTTTATAAATTATCATACCTAAATGTCAATACCATCTTCACAAACTATATATATATAGGTATATATAATTATGAGAATAATAATATAAATACACAAACAAGTATCATGTCATTTTCATTACATACTTTCATGTCTAAAACAATTAAGGAAATTCATTGTACAGATTTTGATGATGCTTAAGAAACTTATATTATAATGTTGGCACCCCCAAATTATTATAAGCTTGCACAATATCTTGTAATAGATAGGAGATAAGTTGTGAAATACAGTTCAATCGAAGATCAAAATACTTCCAGGAGAGTCAGGGGATAGTCGAGTGTAGATCTTTCAAAAAACAGAAGACTTTCAAATGAGTAAATCAATATTCAGAAGACTCTCAATTGAGTTCACAAGCTTCAATATACTTACAACTAAATCTATGCAAGACAGATGACTGGAAGTTGAATCAAGTTCAGAAGACTTCCAAAAGATTCATCATCAGAAGAGTTGAAAGTACCAGTCAAGTGGAAGAATGTAACATTCTATCTCTCAAGGCAACGGAGGTTATATCTATTGCACAGAATTCAAGAGTGACTTTCATTCGAAGAAAGCGAAGTGTTATGTTTGATCCAAAGCAACATTGCATTTAATGAAGATCAAAGATATGTAGCTAAGAGAAGTATCTGCATTACTGCACATTTCAGACTCCTACAACTCTCAAATGTAACCATGTAATGATAATATCAAGCTGCAAGAACTGACATGTCAATGGATTGATTTGAATTAGTCTATCTCTTCAATAAGCAAAATTCAAGTCTCTCTTATAAAAAATTGAGGAAAAATCTAAGAGTATTATACGACACTAAGAGCATTCAAGCAGAATTTTGAAAAATCTCTCAACAAACTTTCAAGCAATACTAAAGCATTCCTCAAGCCAAATCTCAGAAAATATCTTATTTTCACTCAGCTGAAGAACGAGGATCTCAACTTAGTTGAAGAGAAAAAATTTTGAAGAAAAGAAAAATGGAGTCTATCTTTCCTTAAAGTGAAGGATTGGTGGAAAGGTTCTTTCGAACCAGAACAAAACAAGAAGTTGTGTTATCAAGTCTTGCCAAGTTCAACTAGCAAGTAGCAAGGGAGCTGTATGATCAACTCTTTGTTGAGTCTAACCAGTTGGTTGTGCGTGTAAAATTGCTGAAGACGTTTGTAGACTTTATATTGAGAAAGTTTTGTACAAATCCAAATACTTAGAGGATTTCTTCGAGAGTTAGGACAAGAGTGGATTAGTGGGATTACCTCACTCTTGAACCACTATAAATAATGTATCATTTAATTTCTTCACTTTACTTTTTATTGCTCTTTAATATTATTGTCTATAAAGCCTAAAAAATCATCCTTTAAAACTCATTGTGTTGGAAAACAATCTTTAGAAAAATATAAGACTTACGCTGATTTTGTAAATATATTGTTTTTGTATATAGAAGTATATGACTGATTTTGCAAGATACAAATAAATAAGGAAATATTTTAATGTACACACTGTGGATAGTGGAACTTCTTATCTATCCACAAGTTTTAAAAAAAAAAATTTATACCCTATATCGCCAGAATGACCCTCCTTAATTTTTGTGAATTTGAAATTTGAATTAAATAACTATAAGTAGCATTATATTGTGACATATCCTGACATTATATCGTGGCAAATAATGTGACACATTATATATATATAACATGACACGTTATATATACTAGTATTATATCATGGCATATAGCGTGGCGCATCATATATATAATGTGACATGTTATATCGTGGCATTATATCATGGATAATGTAGCATTATTTCGTGGCATATAACATGACACATCATATATATACTAGTATTATATCATGGCATATATCGTGGCACATCATGTATATATATATATATATATATTGTGGCATATTATATGGTGACATTATGTCTTGACATTATTTCGTGGCATAATGTAATATTATATCGTGGAATATCGTGACATATCGTGGAATATGCATATTTGTTGTTAAAAATATTGCTTTTAAGTTTTTTTTACCTGTCTTGAAGTTTTTGTCAGTTTCTGTTGTTAATTACAAGTAAATATTCATAATACATGGCGCTTATATATACTAGTATTTTGTGTAGAAAGAGAGATGAGTAGAGAGATCAAAAAAATAAAGAGAATGTACTTTAGTACATAAAGAAGACTCGCCTACTTTTTTCTTTTGAATTGAAAGGTCAAGGGAATTTTGATAAAAGAACCAAAAAAAATGGGTAAAAAAATATAGTTTTTTTTTTATCTATCATGTTAGAAAAGCTTTTGTCATGTTCAAAGTGGCTACTTTCAACTATTTGCTCAATAAATAAAGTAAAATTTGCAGATTTATTGACTTGGACTCATTGGTTTTGGATCCAGAGTGGGGTTGCGTCTTAATTATGGTAGGACCCCAACAAGTTCGGGTCAAATTATTTATTGATTAGATCGAAACGTGTCCCAACTTATCCTGTTGTTATTCATATACCCCTTTGAACCTAGTCGAGATTTAAAAAAAAGGTACATTACAAAAACTACCGCCAAGGTCTATCTTAATTACAAAAAATTACATATATCTTTCATAATTACAAGTTCTTCCTTAAGGTATTATAAAATACAAACACCACATTGAAGTTTGTATTTGCTTAACAATATCCCCCTCTTGATGGTGCAATTTGTAAAATAGAAATAAATGTAAAGGAGTATTTGTAGTTTTTAAAATAGCTGGATGTTTTTGCAATTGGACCAGGAATCTTTGCCAAACTCTAAAATATACTCTCTAAAAGATACTACCATCCCGCTCCAAATAAGATGAGTCCGTGATGAGTCCAATTTTCACCTGAAATTATTGTCATCCTAATTTTCATATTAGAAAATAAATTTTTATCTTAGAACAATTTGGACAAAAATAAAAATCGCAAATTTGGTACATAATATACATATGGTTCTAAGGTAAGACCGATCGAGACTAATCTTAGCCATTGATTGATAATATTGGATGGATGAGATCTTTCCATTTTTTGGTAACTAGTTTGTAACTGTCTTTCAGCAAGGACAATATAGTAATTTTTATTCCAGTTTTTTTTATATGGGGTATGATTATAACTGTCTTATTTAATGCCTTATTTAATGGCACAATTTTAGGGGTAGTTTTTTTTCGGAATCCATCATATTTAGTGTTTTTTGCTGCTTAGACAACTTTTAGATAATGTATAGTTAGTTATTTTCTATTGCAATATTTTATGACATAGTGTATAGTAAGCATAATTAGTTTTCTTTTGATGCTTAGATAGATCTTAGACAACACATAGTTATTTATTTTTCATTGCATTGTTTATGACACTTATTGCATAGTTGGATATAATGTAATGCATATCTAGTTTGTACACACTGAATATATAGTTTCTAGACAGTGCATAGCTAGTTGATTTTTGTTGCATAGTTTATGATATTTACTGCATAGTTGTGATATAATTTACGTCATATTTAGTTTTTTTACGTTGCATTGATAGTTTCTAGACATTGCATAGTTAGTAGATTTTTTATGCATTGATGACTTCTAGACAATGCATAGTTAGTTGATTTTTGTTGGAAAGCTTTAATGACAAATTCTCTTTCCAATACTGTATCCATTTTTATGGGATTGTGGAAAATAATGACAGATTCTCTTTCCAATTGTGTATTCATTTTTTATAGGATTAGTTGTCAATTAAGGCTGATTTTACTTTATTACCCTTTCTTTGATTAAATTAATTATTTAATTATATTGTTTATCCATCTAATCACAACCACTCAATGATTCAATCAATGGCTAAAATTAGTCCCCACGGTCTCACTTAAGGCCCTGGTTTCACTGGATACTCTCCATATAATATATATATATATATATATATATATATATATATAGACCAAACAATTCTCATTTGGTAACTAAAGTTAGGATAAAATTCACTTTGCCTCATTGTACTATCTATTTGGTATCAAATAACCCCTCTGCAAAGGATTCACGCATTGCTTATTCCAATTCCTATTTTACTTTCTCTTCCACTTGGCGGGATGAATGACACATGTAGATAATTTAAAATAATCGAGAGTCCATGTTTATCTCAATGGCACATACTATTCATTCAGCCAAGTCGAATAACAAGTGGAACGTGAAAGCGGAATAAGAAATATGGTCCTCTCTGCCAATTAAACCACCATTAACTTCCCTCATCCAAATAATTTTACTTGAATGGACCAAAATGCCCTTATGCTTCATATAAACAATAATTATTTTTTTCATATATTTAACACACTTTGCTTAAATTAAATCATTCACACATTAAATTATAGTATTTAATATAGTTGATTCCTATATTTCATCAAATAATAATCAATTTGAGACACGGTCTTTTTCAATATAAAATACTAATTAAATAATAATTTTTCCATAAAAATAAGATGATGAAAATAAACATAAACAAAGCCTCCAAATGACGAAGTATTAAACAAGGTAGTTTTATAAAAAAAAAATCTATTTATTAATAATTTAATTTATGTAATATTTAAATAAATATTACAATGATAAAAGATTGACATCTTATCCAATTAATTTCCAAAATATATTTGAATGAAAGTATGCCATTTTTTTAAAAAAAGATTGGTCAATTGAAGTTTTTTTTTTCTAGGCTATGTTTATTGTCATTCTTTTATTTTAAACAAAACTATCCTTAGAAGTTTATTATATTGAAAAAGTTGTTTCCCAAATTGATTTCTCTTCCACAAAAAATAAATCATAATAGAAATAACTAAGTTAAAAAAATACTATTGTTAATGCAGTAAAAATGAACTGTATAAAGTATCTAATACTACTTAAAATCGGCTATTCACTCTAAGTAAACGATGGTCCAACTTCTTCTTCGGAGTTGGTAATTCTTCGGTTGGGAACTTGTGTTTGATACATGTTTTTATCTTAATTTTGATGATTTTATTTTTACACCAAAACAATGTTTTTAATTGTTGTCCAAATACTCCTAAATGATTTAAAATGGTTTTAATATTTTCCGGAGTATTTCTTCAAGTTTTATTTTAGATAAAATTGGACAACACTTTTAATGATTTTATGTTTATAAGTTTTTACTTCAAAACAAGGTTCCTAAATGTTGTCTAAATACTCCCGATTGGTTTAAAATATTTTTACTAAATTTTCGGAGTATTTCTTGAGTTTTATTTTCGACAAAAATTGGACAACATTTCTGTCTCGAGGTCAACCGGTCGCCGTAGAGGGCAACCCGTACCTGAAGATGAATTTTGAAACAGAAAATGAGACGGAGGAGAAAGTGACCAGGTCGACCGGTCGACCAGGGTGTCGACCGGTCGACACCCACGTCGACCAGTACCTGGGCATTGTTTTTGAAACAGAACGAAACTTTCTTGTAAAATCCTTAAGGGGGACCGGTTGGGGTGATGGTCGACCGGTCGAGGTCTATGTCGACCGGTCACCCCTTGTAAATTTGTTGTGTTCTTTTCTTTTCTTATCTTATCGATCTTGCGACCGTCGCGCTCTTGTTGTTTGACAAAGAAAATTTTTGACCGCTTGACAACAACATTTCCTTAAATCATGGAGTTAATTTCTAACAGCTCTTTTCTTCAATTGTCTTGCAATTTTTTACAGAATTCAAGTCCCCAAGAGGAGCCTATCTTGTACAAGACATCTCCTATAAATAGAGGAAGTTTTGGAGCAACCAATACAACAATTGAGATACAACACAACAAGATACATTCCAAGCAAACACTTGTTCTTCATAGTTATTATTCTTGTTGTAATTTGCCTAGCTTATCCCTTTCACATCTTGAGGTCTAGGCTTTCATTTCTTGATTACACTTGCACTCAAATTGTATTATTCATTATTGAGTTGTAATCTTGATTTTTGGTCATCATTCAACACAAGATATACTTGTGAGTGTTCTTGTGGTAAGAACACACTTGGGTGATCTAGGTGATAGGTGTTTCAAGAGTGTGGTGCTCTTGAGGTGTTGGAGAATTTGGTATTCTTCAAGATTGAAGATTGTGGTGATGTTCAAAAGGTGCCGTTGAAGGAAGATTGTGGTAATCTTCAAAGGGAGATTGTGGTAATCTCCAAAGGTGGTGTTGAAGAAGAGTGTGGTGCTCTTCAAGGTGTTGTAAGTTGAGTTTGTATTAATTTTGGTAATTAATAAAATTCTTTTTCTTTTTGAAATCCATCCCGGATATACTGGGGTGGTAGAGGATTAGGCCCTAGGTGGGTTGAACCTCTATAAATCATCGCGTGTTGTTTACATTCCACACCTTTATTATTGTCTTTGAGTATTCGGTTCAAAAAGGAAGGTAAAATCGAAAAGATGGAGATAATCTATTCACCCCCCTCTAGATTATCGTAGCCGCTTGGACTTACAAGTGGTATCAGAGCCAAACTCTTTGGCAAGCTCGTTTCAAATCGCGAGTGAAGAGAAACGATCGTCGGCTACGAATGAAGCTCATCTTACGGGCACCTCCACCACCAAGCCACCTCTATTTGATTCCAAAAATTATATATTTTGGAAAGAAAGAATGGAATGCTATTTACAAGGTTGCGGGTTCGATATTTGGAACATCATCATCAATGGAGAATCCATTCCAATGAAAGACACACCATACACCTCCAAAGCTCTCAAGGAGCTCAATGATGAAGAAAAGAAAACCATCTCCTTAAATGGTAAAGCTCTCAATATTTTGTATTGTTCACTTACTAATTTGGAATATGCACATATTGTAGGAATTCGATCGGCTCATGAAGTATGGCAAAAATTAGAAGCCATTCATGAAGTATATGCAAATGAAAGGAGTCAAACAAAAGCATCTACTTCTCAAAGGGATACAATGTCAAATCTAAGGAACAAGCCTCTTACAACTTCCAACTATGAAGAAGTTGAACATTGTCTTATGGGCATCGAAGAAGAAAACGAGGTATGTCTTAAACCCTCTACTTCCTATGATATTGTTATACAAAATGATTATAGTGATTTGCAAAATGATTTTGACGATCTTCAGAATGAATTCCAAAGCTTGCTTGTTAAATACAAAAATTTATAAAAGGAATTCAATGTTTTGAAAAATGATAAGGATAGTTTATTTACCTCCTATGAATCACTATCATGTGCTCACTCCACCACACTTGACAAGGTTAGAAACCTTGAAAAAGAAAATAGTACGCTTGTTGAGGAGATTAATTGTATGAAAAAGGATTTATCAAAATCCAACTCGAGTACCGTTAAAATGACCAAGATTATTGATATTCATGATTGTGATAAAGGACTTGATCATAAGCCTAGTATTGTAAATTATGTGAAAATAAATCAAGTCCCTATGCATGTTGGTCATTATGCTCCAAAAATAATTACCTGCTTCTATTGCGGTAAAAAGGGTCATACGATAAATAATTGTCGGGCTAGAAATAGCTCTAATTATTGTTGGAGACCTAAAAGTCTCAAAGTTAATCCTAAAGGACCCAAACACATGAGGGTACCACAAAACAATGTCATATTAGGTACCCGGCGAAATAATAATCGAAGAAAACTCATACCGCCAAGAAGACATCAAATGACCATTTCATTTGATCAAAGGAGAAAACACCTTCAACAAAGTCATTTTCCAAGAAGAGGAAATAATAAAAAATGGGATGAACAAAATCCTTGGAAATGGCAAAGACATCATCAACAAGATGATTTTCCAAGAGAAAGACACTTTCGAAAATGGGAAGACCACAATCTTGGAAATGGAGCAATTGGAGAAACCACCATCAACATGAAGATTTTCAAACGGGAAGATATCATCAACAATGGGAACGACACAACCCATGGAAATGGCGAAATTGGTAAACCGTATCTCCCTATTTAAATATGCATTTTATTTTTGCATGTTTTTATTTGTGTTTAAATTGCAAAATGAGTTTTAAAATTTATAAGGTTTTCTATATATATTTATGTGTTTTTAAAATACTTTGAAAAATGAGACCTTACATGTTGTGGACTTACTTAGACTTATATGTTTTTATCTCTTATGGATTTTTATAGCATTAGCATTGTTGTGATATCTCTCGTTGCTTAGCCTACACATGTATTATTATGTTTGCCAAATTTGGATTAAGAATTGCGTAGAATTTACATATCTCTTTCAATGGCTATCTACTCGTAATATATCAAGAGAAATATGAACTATCGAGGTACGCTCATTATTATTATTCATATCATAGACACGATACATGTTGTGCCATATGCCTATGTGCTTATTAAGAGGATATTTTGATTTTTGAAAAGGCATTATTTGACATAGCTTGCTTTATCCAAGTTTTGTAAAGGGTTATATTTTGTTTTTTGATAAAACAATTGATTCACTAAGTTATGCATTTTATTGCACATATAAATGCCATTATTCTTGGATGCTTATGTCAAAGTTCTTGTTCATATGATTCTTGTAAATGAGGTCTCAACTATATGCTCTCTTATTGTCAAATTTCAAAAGAGACCTTATGTAGCTTTCTTAAGCTTATTTGAACTTGAATGATTTAATAGACTCTTGATGATGCATGGTATGTGGTGCTTAAAATAGTGTATCTATTATTCGATATTACTATGCTCGTGTGCAAAATATCTTGTTAAGATTTTGCAGAAATTTGTGATATTTCACAACAAGTTTGATGAACAAGACAAGGTTAGTAGCTCAATGATATTGTCAAGAAGAAGGTAATGATTTTGATGTAATATTTGCACTCATAGCACATTTAGAAGTTATTT
The DNA here is from genome assembly GCA_016081115.2 of Rehmannia glutinosa. NCBI lineage: Eukaryota > Viridiplantae > Streptophyta > Magnoliopsida > Lamiales > Orobanchaceae > Rehmannia > Rehmannia glutinosa. The sequence continues at coordinate 99,596 of JABTTQ020002196.1, read as the reverse complement.
GCACTTTACTTGCCCATTCTTGTTTTGAGAAAATTTCAAGCTTTACCATATGGATGTTAAATCCAATTTTCTAAATGGTTTTATTCAAATAGAAGTCTATCGGAGTTTAAAATTTTAGGCCAAATGATTTTTATAAAAGGCCTTGTACGGTTGATACAAGTATCCCGTATATGGTTTGATAGACTTAGCTTTTTTTGCAAAATCATTTTACAAGAGGTAAAGTTGATACTACATTTTTTTGAAAAAGGGCAAGATTGTTTACTTGTGCAAATTTATGTTGATATTTTTGGTGCTACTAATGAATATTTGTGCAAGACATTTTTTCAAGTCAATGCAAGGTGAACATAAGGTGATCATGATGAGGGAAGCTCAATTTGATCATTGGAATTCAAGTTCAACAATGCCAAGAAGGTGGTCATATTCCACACTCAAAGTATATAAAAGAAGAAGTGAGGCATTTCAACCTATATGGATACAAATGCGAAACGTGACAAAAGGTTGAGGAAGGTTTATCGGTCGACAAACATATTCGAGGTATGTTCATTCAACATTATTACTCCCATAGACTCAATATTCCATATGCCTTACGTCTATATGCTCGACTTCAAAAACAAACCCAACGAATCTCATTAAAGTGCCGTTAAATGAGATTTTCAAATATTTGAAAGGCATTTCTTCTTATGACTTGTTCATCCAAAGTTTTAAAACTTTATTATCTTTCGGGATAACAAGTCCGGTGATATTAATTTTTCAAAATATGGTTCGTCATAATCGAACTAAACATATTGAGATTCGATATTTTTTCAAAGGGATTGCATGTTTAACAAAAACTTGAGATGTGTTTAATTCCGTCTCAAGGATAACTCGCGGACTTTTTAATCGCTCACCGCTGAGTATTTTACCTCATTTCGAGCTTGATTATGACATAATGTATATTGAATGAGGTCTACGTTTGCATTTTGCACATTTTCAAAACTTAGGGGCGAAGAATCGGATTTTTGGATCAAATTTTGGACTTTCAAAATAGAACAGAACCAGTGGGCTGCCAGGGCAGGGGCCGACCGGTCGCCCACTAGCTCGACCGGTCGCCCTATGCCCTGACCGGTCGCCCACTACAGAATTTTGGTTAAAACCGTCTCTGTTCTTGCATTTTGGCATTTTGATGTTTTTCTTCCCCATTTCGACCCCTTTGACATTTTTACACACAATTCATTTCAAATGTATTTTGTTGCATAAAATTCATATTTTGGGGATTACCTAGCTCGATTATCATCATCATTTCTCGTCTTTACCGATTGAATGGTAAGAATTCTACTCCTTTATCTCAATTGGGTGGAACCCTTGAGAAAATGCCTATGTATTGATTTTTGTTGGAATTCTTGCATATTTACGTTGTGAATAATGATTGTTGTTGGATGATGTTTGTAAAATTGCTTTTGGTGATGAAAAACTTGGCTTGATTACATTTACAAGGGCTATATACATAGTTTTTTATTTTTTGACGCCTGCCAAGTGTTCGATAAAACGTTTAAATGAAAAACTCATCACCTACATGATTCTCTCGATTTCAAAAGTCTTTTATATTTATAGAGATAATGTTTTGCAAATCAAATGAGTTTTCATAAGCTTCTACAAGTCGTATGATCGACTTTTCCCTCCCATTTGGCCTATAAGCTTCATTGTTCAAATAGCTCGATACATCGGTTTAGTTGCACACTTTGATATGATTATATGATGTTTTTATCGTGCTAACATTCTTTTTGATGATTCCAAAGGGGGAGAAACAGGTTATTAGCTCATAAAAGCTAAGTTAAGCTAAACAAAAGAAGCTATAAACTATGACTTCCTAAAGTCATAAGTTGTGCATTATACTTAGTCCAATTATTGTATGATGGACTCATAAACTTGTCTAATGATGTTTTGTTGACAGGGGGAGCTTATATGCTCTTGTACTTAAGATCAATATGTAAACGCTATAGCTTTTAGCTTGTGGTTCATTGCTTTTACATTATTCTTGATGTGCTTATTGATAGGGAGAGCTTGTGCTTATTCTTGGATAATAATTACTCCCTTGGTTGCTTATATAGTTTGGAAATTTTGGTTGCTTCTAAACGGTTAGATGTTTTTACCGAAAAATCGTTTTTAAAATTGTCCTCCTAATATTTCTAAAAATTGTTTTGGTTTGTAATCATCAAAAAGAGGGAGATTGTTTGATACATGTTTTTATCTTAATTTTGATGATTTTATTTTTACACCAAAACAATGTTTTTAATTGTTGTCCATATACTCCTAAATGATTTAAAATGGTTTTACTATTTTCCGGAATATTTCTTCATGTTTTATTTTAGATAAAATTGGACAACACTTTTAATGATTTTATGTTTATAAGTCTTTACTTCAAAACAAGGTTCCTAAATGTTGTCTAAATACTCCCGATTGGTTTAAAATATTTCTACTAAATTTTCGGAGTATTTCTTGAGTTTTATTTTCGACAAAAATTGGACAACATTTCTATCCAAGTCAACCGGTCGCCGTAGAGGGCAACCCGTACCTGAAGATGAATTTTGAAATAGAAAATGAGACGGAGGAGAAAGTGACCAGGTCGACCGGTCGACCAGGGTGTCGACCGGTGACGTCGATCGGTCGACACCCACGTCGACCGGTACCTGGGCATTGTTTTTGAAGCAGAACGAAACTTTCTTGTAAAATCCTTAAGGGGGACCGGTTGGGGTGATGGTCGACCGGTCGAGGTCTATGTCGACCGGTCACCCCTTGTAAATTTGTTTGTTTCTTTTTTTTTCTCTTATCGGTCTTGCGACCGTCGCCCTATGGTTTGACAAAGAAAATTCGACCGTTTGACAATGACAACAACATTTCCTTAAATCATGGAGTTGATTTCTAACAGCTCTTTTCTTCAATTGTCTTGCAATTTTTTACAGAATTCAAGTCACCAAGAGGAGCCTATCTTGTACAAGACATCTCCTATAAATAGAGGAAATTTTGGAGCAACCAATACAACAATTGAGATACAACACAACAAGATACATTCCAAGCAAACACTTGTTCTTCATAGTTATTATTCTTGTTGTAATTTGCCTAGCTTATCACTTCCACATCTTGAGGTCTAGGCTTTCATTTCTTGATTACACTTGCACTCAAATTGTATTATTCATTATTGAGTTGTAATCTTGATTTTTGGTCATCATTCAACACAAGATATCCTTGTGAGTGTTCTTGTGGTAAGAACACACTTGGGTGATCTAGGTGATAGGTGTTTCAAGAGTGTGGTGCTCTTGAGGTGTTGGAGAATTTGGTATTCTTCAAGATTGAAGATTGTGGTGATCTTCAAAGGTGTCGTTGAAGGAAGATTGTGGTAATCTTCAAAGGGAGATTGTGGTAATCTCCAAAGGTGGTGTTGAAGAAGAGTGTGGTGCTCTTCAAGGTGTTGTAAGTTGAGTTTGTATTAATTTTGGTAATTAATAAAATTATTTTTCTTTTTGAAATCCATCCTGGATATACTGGGGTGGTAGAGGATTAGGCCCTAGGTGGGTTGAACCTCTATAAATCGTCGCGTGTTGTTTACATTTCGCACCTTTATTATTGTCTTTGAGCATTCGGTTCGAAAAAGAGGGTAAAATCGAAAAGATGGAGATAATCTATTCACCCCTTCTAGATTATCGTAGCCGATTGGACTTACAACTTGTCTGCAACACCAGCAAACGTTAGACAGACCCTAGGGTTGTCCTAGGGAAGCCCCTCCGACGCTCAAGTCAGTACCGAAAGTAGGAGAATCCCAGAGTAAAAGACAGTAATTAACTGTGATTAACTAAGATTATGCGAATTACTTATAAATAGTAAGAATAAACTTCTTAATTTTATACCTGGGTTGGTGGGCCACATGGGCCTTTTAGGATAAAATGGGCCGTGTTGGTCGGTATGGACCATGTAGGCTGGATAATTATATCTGGATCCAATGAAGACCAATAATATTGGATAATTAACTCTGGAATTAAATAATGCAAGAAATAATAAAAATAAAGAATATCCGGAAAAGTCATTTTTGTCCCTTACAATATCTAATATATAAAAGAATAAAGTTTATCCTTAATTTTTGTAGATGGGTATTCGATATATAGATAGCATAAGGGGTTAAAAAATTTTACCTTGAAATTTGTTCAAAATAAGTTAATTATAATTTGTTTTACTTAAACTAATTAAGAGAAGTAAAGAAGTAAAGGCTGAATTTCCAAATGATATATAAATCACTAGTAATTCTGCACGTGCGTTGCACGTGTGTTATTATTTTATTATTATTGGTTTATACTGAAACTATATTTTAACATGAGTTGATATTTATTATTTTATTTTAATAGTAAAATATTCATATAAAGTAAATAAAAATAAAAATTTATGCATAAAATTTTTGGTTTCAGGTGTAGATTTAAATTTCAAATTGAATTCTGGAAGACATCAAATGAATCAATTAGAAAGGTGAATTAAATATAACAAAATTTAACAATTCAATATAATGACATTAATCAGAATAATTTGTCTATACTTAATACCTTGACATTGTCTCAGTTGACGTTATTTGTAAAAAATATCATCCAACAAATATTTTCAATTTTTGCCCAAACATATTGTGGACGATTTTTAGAATCTGAAGCCAAACAATATAGTGAATAAATCCATTTGAAATATCATGGAAAGGGGTTCTTGAAAATGGATATGTTACAATGCTCAATTCAAAATTTTCACTGTTTATAGGTTTCTCAGATTTTTCTGAGAAGTGATATGTAGATGCAGATCCCGATAATTAAAATATTTCTGCACACATATAAAGTGTCAAAACATTACAAATGATATAAAGATAAAGATAGTAACAAGTTTAATGCATATTGTTATTGTTGTTGTTGTTGTTAATATTGTTGTTGTTATTTCTTATTGTGATTTAAGTACTTTAATTAATTGTGTGAAAACTAATCATTCAAGTGTTTTTATTCTCAATTAAATCAGAATTTCAAGGATGAGTTATAATCAATTCTTAAATTTATTTGTAATTATATTAAAATAAAAAATAAATATGATATTTAATGTTTTCCGCACCTACACAAAAACCTACTATTTCTTATTCTATCGTATAACTTTGTAGGGAAAAAAATAAATTAGGGTGTTAATTGTGCGATTGTATTTTTTTTTTATAATGACTAATGAGAAAGAGAAAAGGTTGGAAGACATTGTGAATATGTTGGCTATATAATAGATATGTTTTATACTTTTGAATATAATCTTTTAAAGAAGAATGAATAAAGATTTCTATAATCAATTGATAAATTTTAAATTGAGATACTATTCAAAATAATATGGCAGAAAAAATCATGAATAAAAATTTATAGCAAATTATTATTTCATTAGATATAAACTATAGTTGTATTACCACAAATTTTTACAGCAATATCATAATAAATTAATAATACACTTAAAAAATTATGAATATAAACATGATACAACTGAAACAGAGAATAGAAATCATATTGTTGACATTTATGTTCGTTCTCTAACGTTTATTTTTAGTAGTTGTTGACTCTGCGAGTTTTTTCATTTTGATCAATAATGAATTGTTTTAATTACTCATCAATCAAAAGAAACTGTAAAATACAATGGAAATTTCCACAACCCGGAAAAGTTTATGTGAGAAGTTTATTTAAAAATGCAATGCATGGACGAATTTCATTTTTGGTAAATATTTGAATAAGATTTTTTTTCTTAAAGGTAATACATAGTTGTCCATTTTGAGTGTTATACAGGTTGAAAAAATTATACCGTTGAACAAATTGTTGTCCTTTTATTGTAAGTTAATAAATTTATAGATTAATGAATATTTAATATTAAGGTAAGATTTTGTCAATTTCTTCCTAAACATATTTTCAATTATCTGACCGCATAGCATTGTCAAATTTGATTAAAAATATAAATAAATACTGGAGTCGCACGCGTGTTTGTTGTCTTCTATATTATTTCCTTTTTAAAATATCTATATTATAGTAAAATCAAAAAATATATTAATCATCCTAAATTATATCAAACAATATATTATTTCCATATTATTTTATGTATTTTCTAGGATATCAATAGTAATGTTAAGGATTTTCATTTAATATTTATTGCAATATCTACTATTAGAATTTTCCAGTAAAATAATATATAAATTTAGCAAGTGGAAATGAGCGGGAAACACCAATTGCCAATAAATTATACCCGTTACAAAAAAATATAGTCCTTGACTTACCAAAACAAAACACTGCTAATTTTGGGTAACTTCAAAATATGTGCTGATTAGGAGAATTTTCTGACCGATTAGTCCATATTGGTCTATATTATTTTGCATCTTGTATTTTTTTTAATTTCATGTTCAAATAAATTATCCTAAATTATATCATATACTAAAATGTTATTGTATTATCAAAATGTTGTTAGTAGGAAAAACTTAATACTAATTCACCACCATTATTATTTTGGAATTCAGATTTATTTGAAATACGAATTAGCTAACTATTAATCAAAGAAAATAATTCACCACCTCATCAGTTTTATGTTGCAGGTTTCTGAATTCAACATCACTGTCCACTACGCCCTTCATGGGCAGCCCAGCTCAGTCCCTTGCCTTCTCACATATTTTCACTAGTCCAAGTATGTTTCAGAGATTCATTTTTTACTGAGAATTGCTACTATTTTTGTATTTATGATTGAATGTTTTTGTTTGGTTATGTCATAGTTTCGGACTCCAATTCACAAGTGGAACCTTCCTAATTTGCCTAAGAACACTGAGGTTTATCTCAAGGTAATCATGCTTCTTGATGCTTATCCAATTAGTAGTTTGAACTTTGTAACCTATGAATTGGATATTTATTATTAGTGATAAATGTAGGTAATTTAATTTATTGCTTTGGTTTTTACTTCTACCTGATTCTGTTTCTAACATCTTAATTTTTATGGCCGACTGTTGTCTCCTACAAGCATTTTCAAGAGCTGACAATAATTTTCAAGAGCTGACAATAATTTTCTGATAACTTGTAATAGTAGTGGAGCTATCATATTCATATAATTATGGTGAACCCTGGCAATTACTTGTAAAAACAAATTTAAGATAGCACTTGATGCACATTACATGAAGCATGCTCCTTAACATCCTATTTCCACTTTAGATTAAATTGTATTCTTGGGAAGGGCAAGGGACAGGTTATCGATTATAGTAAGAGTTTTTTGCCCATATCCATGATTGACCCTACTTTGCAAAAGATTTGAAAAATCAATCATGACATCATCCATATGAGAGAACTGATTATAAATTTAAGGGGAAGTGTTCGGTTTGTGATTACATATTATAAGTTTCTTCATAAATATCAGAACCATTGGTCTACCTTTTCTCATGTACAGAGTTGACTACTAATATATAGATTATGGGACTTTTTCAGCTAATACAACTGTAATATACCATCACAGGAAGCTTTTGGCTCTCAGTGAGGCAGATAAACCATGTAAGCTTGCTTTCTTTTTCATGTCTTTTTGCTCATTCTGATAGGTCAACACTAGCTTACTTATAAGTCACTTTTTGCTCATTCTGATAGGTACTTCAACACTAGCTACACGAGGTATTTGTAATATATGTTTTGTAACGTGGATTTGTATGATTTATTGACAACCCAAAGGAGTCAGGGACTGACCCATAGGCCGATTTCTCTTTTTCGTCGGATGCACAACCCACTTTGGAAACAAATTGTGGATTTGTATGATTTCGTTTTACTTCTCTTTGATTTAGTTTTATGTCTAGATTCATGTCTATTGCGATAATAATGAATGAACTTCAATTTAGGGCCATACGAATGTTCAATATGGAAATCCACAAGAATGTCAAGAAGTTACCTATTTGGGACATACTTGAAGAGGTATTTTGAACAGTCAAATTTTACATGTTTCTTAATATTGATTTTTTAAGGCTTTATCATTTCATTTTGTTGATACACCGTAATATTGGATGGCTAACGCCTGTACTTAAATTGTTTGTGGTCTCATCTTTGCTATTTCGAAAGTTACCTACCTTTTTGGAATTGTTAATTTAGTACATAGAACATGGTTATTGGTGGAGTTCTGTTATTTTTCCATTCCACTTGGTATAGTGATTGACGAGGCATTTTTAATTGTTATTACCGATGGAATTGTTGTGTCATATTTTTGTAAGGTGATTCATTTTGCTTCCAGGTGTTTTGTATTCCAATTTTAAGAACTGTCATTTCTTGTTTTTTTCCGGATTTGGCATAGTTCAAGAGGGTTGATTTTAAGTTGTGTCTTTGGTTTGTTGATTTTTTCATTCAAGTGCTATCTTCTTTGTTGTGTTTTGGTTTAGTATTTGTGAGCATGTTTTTTGCAAATATTTAATAATTGGAGCCAATTATATAAAATATGTTTTCTCACAGTTCTCAAATGTTGAGTATTCTCGAGTTCAAATTGATGAAGTGCGATCGAAGTAGGCAGAATGCGTCCAAGACCATATACATGAGTGAATATGTATTTTGTTCATAGTTATACTAATGTGGATTTTGAGAGATTCTTTGTATTTTGTTGTTTGATGTGTTAATGGGACGGCTGCTTAATTCATTGGCTAATTAAGGATTTGATCATGGTTTCAGGTTTTAGAATATCTGAGTTAATTCTTGTTGTATGCATTATTTGATTTTGGACATGTTTTTCTGTATGTGTAGCAACTTTGATTCATTTTGAAATTTCCTCTCATTTGTTGATTTGATTCTCCATTAATCAACTGGAGAATTTTGTTTTATTGTTCATGCGAGTTTATATATTATATTGTCGGGTTCTTAACGGAATATGAAATCTAGCCAATTAACAGACTTTTGCAGGCATGATATTGGAGTGCTTTGTAGTTGCCCTCAATGAAAGAATTAATGTAACTTTGAGAACACTTGTTAGATGTTTTGTTAAACACCTGTTAGATGTTTTGTTAAACATTTGCAGACATGTACTAGATACAATCACTTGAATGTCATGTTTTGTTTTAATTAGTTAGATGTTGTTTTCTTGTATTGTGTTTTGTTTTTTGCATATATGATATCAAAATTTATATTACCACAGGTAAAAAATAATAGACACCAAATAGAACATATATTACACTACAAGAAAAATTCTCAACAACAACACCCCAAAGACAACGGATTTTAGCTAAATCGTTGTGCTTATGAGCATTCACAACGGATTTTCGCTAAACCGTTGTGGATGAGCGGATTTTTTGTTAACGACAACAGTTCACTCAAGCCTAAGACAATACTTTCTTGAAGCGTTGTTGATTAGCGGTCATTTTATTTTTTTACAACGCGTTTCTTGGGTCTTCGACAATGTTTTTGTAATCCGTTGTCGATTAGTGCCTAATCTTTTTCAAAATACAACATTTATTTATCCTTTTCGTCAACGTTTGGTTATACCGTTGTAATTAGGGTCATTTTTTTTGCTTAAAGACAACAATTTTAACAACAATTATAAACCGGAGTCGTTAGGCATTTTTCATGTCCTTATTTATTATTTATATTATTGGTATAACTAGCACTTTTAGTTAGTATATCAATTTTATTTTAGCAACTTTAGCAAATTTCTAAAAGTGCTAAGAGTTAATTTTTATTTTGTTATCAATTTTTTATCTAATGTTATAACTATCACTTTTAGTTAACTTATCAATTTTATTTTAGCAACTTTAGCATAATTCTAAAAGTGTTGGGAGTTGTAAATATTTTTTTTTTATCAAATTTTAATTTTAATTCATTTGAAAAAAATAATAATCAAATATAACTAGCAATGTTAAATATTTTGGTTTAGCAACTTAAACATAAGTTTAAAAATATAACTAGCAACTTTAAAGTTAGACTTTTTACTTTAGCAACTTAAACATAAATATAAATAAAAAAGACTAGCAACTTTAAGTTGAGTAATAGCAATTTTAAGTTGAGTAATAGACAATCTAATTAAACTTATGTACATAATAGCAACTTAAACAACTCAAATAACCTAATCAAAAAAAAAAAAGAGAACGATGGAGAAGGGAGGCTGAGAAGAGAACGAGAAGATAACGGGTACCGCAAGCTCTCCAGTCTCCACCGCCGTCCACCGCCGTCCACCTCGCAAATAGGAGCTCGGCCGCTGCATCTCAGAGTGATTTCTTGGTGAGTTTTCCCCATCCACTAAAATCCCCAAATCTTTTAAAACCCTAATTTTTGGCCTCTAATCGTATTTTCTCTATGTTGAATGGTCTGTTAATCGAAGGGAAAACCGGAAAATAGTACTGATTTAACTTTACCATTGAATACGAATCATTTTTATGAATTTGTGTTAGGGTTGAAGATTGCGAATCATTTCCCTCAGTAGCCGAAGATTGCGAACAACTCCACAAAGGATTTTCAGGTTCGATCGATCATAATAATTTTTCCCTTGAAAATTACGAACTATTGTTGAACCTCGATTATTTTTCTTACATCTGTATTGATCCTTGTGATTGTTGCTTTGATCTATGTAGAAAATGTGATTTTTGTATTGTATTAATATGTTTGTACTGAAGCAAATACTGAAAGAAAATTATTTAAACGTTGACTGAATCCAAGTTGAGGCATGTTGGCTGAATGTTAATGCAGTAGTTTTTTCTGTTTGCATACTTGTTTGTTTCCTATGAGGTTCATAAAATGGTTAATTACAAAAATTGCCCCTGAAGTTTAGTATAATTACATAAAAGCCAAGTTATCTTTTAGAATTACTAACACCCAGTTGACATTTGTTTCTCCTACGAAATTGTAACATTTTCATGGGTGTATTTGTAATTTAAAGATAACCTGAGTTTTTTGTATTTAGGTTAAACTTTGGGGTAGTTTTTGTAATTATCCTTAATTGCCGTGTCCTCTCAGGGTCATGTCGGTGAGGCCATGGAGATATTATTCTTGTTTTAATTTGGTTACAGCTAAGTACCAGCAAGTTAATAGTTGACTTTGCAGAAGGGTATTGCCTAAGTTGTTGCATGTATTTGTTGCATATAGATTTAATAATGATAATTTTTGTAGTGCATGTATTTGTAATTTATATTGGTATTATTTTTCTGATGTTTTTTCACTGGGGTGGTTGTGATGCCCACAGGCTGCTGAATCAAAACTTAACTAAATTTTTTCATGTATTTAGACTAGCACCAGAAATATGGACAAATGTTGGATGTCAAATGATAGGTTGTCACATGAGTTCAAGGTTGGAGTGGAGTCTTTTTTGCAATTTGCCAAACAAAATGCTTCTGATCCCAACAAAATGCCATGTCCATGTGCGGTTTGCGGTAATATGCAGAATAGAAATGTTGACGTTATAAGATTGCATTTGTTGTCTAAAGGTGTAGATAGAACATACCATACATGGATATGGCATTGGAGAGGCTGTAGGATCTCATGTTGTTTGGCCTACACACTTAATAAAGTTGAAAGATCAGGTAATGAATATAATTATTGTATTTTTCAAATTAAATAATGAACTTCCCCACATTTTGGTATAAAGAATCTTACATATGTCATAATGCAATTTTTAGAAGTCGACAATGAAGAAAGGTGTGGATAAAGCAACAAAGCCTACTTTGGATTCATCGAGTATGCCAAAACCATTATATGTGTTGTATTGCTATGTTAAGCTTTCTCTTCAGCATAGGGGAAATGTAGTCTTAAGCTTAGATTATGATGTCTTTGGCCATGATCGTACACTTTATGTCAACTTGGAAGACATCATCCCCTTCTGTCAGTTAAAGCCAATTTCCTACACATGTATCTCTGTCTACATATGGTAAGAATTGTATGGTTTTAAAATTTATATATTATCCATTTAGTTTTGTACTAATCAATATTATTTTTGAAATGATTGGTAGGCACTTATACAAGAAAATAGTGCGGGAAAACAAGCTTGATAAGTACAGATTCGTGAATCCATTGAATATAGGGTATGTACCATCAACAAGAGACGATAAAGGTTTTCTTGACAAAGAGATGGAACGGAAGGAATTAAATTTATAAAGCAGAGAATCCATAAGAAATACTTAGTGTAGAATTTAAAGGTAAAATTTTAAGCAACATGAGGAAATGGAAAACCTAGATGAGAAGAGGAAAAGATAAATACTTAGTGTAGAATTTTGATGATTGATTGTGTTTTACTATGCATATGGCAGTTTGTGATGGAAGTTTTATGTAGTTAAGTTTGATTGAATACTGAATTGTGTAGATCATGGATTATTATCGGAGTGTTGCCAGTCTATTGGATTATGAGTTTAGTTATGGGACTAATACTTTACTATTGGATTATTTTGTTGGAGTCGTGCTGCATTGATGAAGATTTGATGCTATTGGATATGTGTTCTCATTTTCAGTCTCCTGATTTGCTTATGAGATGTATTATAGCTTTTTGCATCATTTTTTCCCTCTTTGACAGTTGGTTCTTATTTTTGACTGGTTTGTTGATTTTTTGCATGGAATAGGGATAACATGTTTGTTGATTTTTTCAATCAAGTGCTATATTGTTGTTGTGTTTTGGTTTCGTATATGTGAATTTATAAATTTAGCTTGCTACTCATGTCATTTAAAATTGTTTCAAACATAGGCTCCGATTAAACCTGATGCATTCCAATGCGGTTATTTTGTGATGATGTATATGAGGCAAATTGTAGAAGATTCAACTACAGACATGACTTCATTGCGATCAATGGTAAATTATATTAAAATTTGGCGTTCTCATGTTTTTTGCAAATATTTAATAATTGGAGCCAATTATAATACCTATGTTTTTTCTCACAGTTCTCAAATGTGAAGTATTCTCAAGTTCAAATTGATGAAGTGCGATCGGAGTGGGTAGAATGCGTCCAAGACCATATACATGAGTGAAAGAATAGTGTAACTTTGAGAACACTTGTTAGAAATTTTGTTAAACACTTGTTAGACATATTTCCGATATATTTGTTTTGTTAAACTTTTGCAAATATGTACTAGATACAATCACTTGAATGTCATGTTTTGTTTTAGTTAGTTATATGTTGTTTTCTTGTATTGTGTTTGTTTTTTGCATAATATGAAATCAAAATTTATATTACCACAGGTGAATAAATAATAGACACCAAATATAAAATACATTAGCCATGGTCTAAAATTACAACGGTTTTTATGGCTTGTTAAACTGTTGCAATTACTTCAAAACCACAACAGATTTGATCTGTTGTTGAAATAGTTACAAAGTACAACGATTTTAAAGCCTTGTAGAACTGTTGTGATACTTCATAACCACAACAGATATTAACCGCTGTCCAAATATCAGCCGTTGTCCCATTTGTTGTCTTTCAGCATTAAAAGACAACGGATTATAACCGTTGTCTGCTTATTAACGACAACGGATTGTAACTGTTGTCGTTGAGCGGATTTTTTTTACAACACCATCTACTACAACGGGTGATTATTGTAATACACAACAGATTATATCTGTTGTCGTTGAGCGGATTTCTTGTAGTGTTAGCTGTGGTCCAAAATTACAATGGTTTTTATGGCTTGTTAAATTGTTGTAATACTTTAAAACCACAACGGATTTGATCTGTTGACAAAGTACAGCGATTTTAAAGCCTTGTAGAACTGTTGTGATACTTCAAAACCACAACGGATATTAACCACAATCCATTGTTGTATTTCATAATTCAAAAACAGTTACCAACCGTTGTCCCAATTGTTGTCTTTCAGCATCAAAAGACAACGGATTTTAACCGTTGTCTTAAGATTAACGACAACGGATTGTAACCGTTGTTGTTGAGCGGATTTGTTTACAACACCATCTACGACAACGACTGGTTATTGTAATACACAACAGATTATATCGTTGTGTATTAGTGAAATTCTTGTAGTGTACGTTGTAAAATCAAATTCAATAAAATCTCTTTTAGAAGAATAGTTGCCTATAATGTCTATCAAACAATTGATGCTATGATACACTATAGAGAGGCTACATAATTTTGTTGTTCCAGAAGATATTATCAGTTTTCATCTCCATCTAATTTAAATATTGATTTTCAAAATGAGAATAATTTAAGATATACAAAACACAAAACACAAAATATAACTTAAAATAAATACAACAAAAATAAAAGGAATAAACAAAAAGAAGCAAAATTTATTTATTAGACTAACCAAAAAAGTCCATGTGTTCCACAAGATAGATTACAAAAAAAAACTCATGTTTAGTGCAAAATCGGGGTTCAATCTTGTCAATGCTAACGGGACATTTGAGGAAGACGATAATAGGGGAAAGCGTGAAGATGAAATCATATTTGCTGGTTATGCTTCGAGTTTAGGATCAACAATGTTGAAGTGTCTCTTTATAACAATTGAAGTAGTATAATATGAGAGGATTTTGTATAAATGTACTTAAGTTGACATAAATAATAAGCTGCAAAAAATATCTCTGAACAAAATATTTGCTATAATTAATTGTTTTGGTAAGCTATGTATCTAAAATTTGCCAACTTTTGATAAAATAATAAGCTGGAATACAATTCATAATCTTCTCTATCTTTGAACAAAATATTGACTTTAAATATCATTGCCTACTTCATGAGCAGCATTTCTATACATAATTATTTTGGTAATTTGTGTATCTAATCTTGGACTATATATATATTTCCATATATCTATATATATTTTAATATCAATATTAATGTTCAAGATTATTATTTAATATAGATTGCAAGATCGGTTAGGATTCTGTAGTAAAATAATTTCCAAATTTAGGAAGTAAAAATGGGCAGGAATTTTTTGGCCAAACTTCTGCTATTATATATATATATATAGATAAATGCTTACTTTGTTCATGAATATTACTGGTATCACTAAATAAGCAATAATGATTTTCCCTATATGGGGGGAGGGATGACAATGGGTAGGATACCCATCCATTTATGGCTATCCATACCCAAATTCTATAATATTTATACTACCCTTATCCATCCGTTTTTGATTAAAAACTACATCTATTACCCGTACCCATCCCAAATTCATTTCCTGATACCCATGTACTACCCGTACCCGCCTAAAACCTATTTATTTATATAAAAATTTATAATTATATGAATATTAAAATAACTATTTAAATGGACACCTACCAAAAACTAATTATTATATAAGAAAATGCTAATATGTTAAATTCTTAATAAATATAACAATTAACTATTTTAATTTTGTAAGTCACTACAGGCTATCGTCTTTCATCGACTAAATCAAAAGTATCACATAAATACACATGTAACCAATGCATTCCTTAAAACTGCAGAATCAACACTATTACATCATTTAACAACTTTATTTCTTCTTTGTACAAAATAAAAATTTATGTGGTCTTTAATGAAGAAATGTATAATGTTGGATGAAAAAAATAAATGGAAGTTACTAAGGGGTAAATAGGTTCGGGTAGTGGTGGGTATCTGAAGAATAAAATCATACCATATCCATATATAAATGGGTACTAATTTATCATATCATACTCGTCCTGAACTCAAAAAAAACTACCCATACTCGTCCCATTAGGGTTTGGGCGAGTGGGTACATGCGTCTACCTATCCCGCTGCCATCCATATATAGGGGTGAGACTGATTACTAATCAGTAGTAGCATGACATGAAGATACATGAGTTGCCCACTTGCCAAAACATCCTTGGTATTTTCAAAGATTAATTAAGCTGGTACCCTCACTTTAATTCTTTTCTTATATATTTTAGGGTAAGCCTCACTTTACCCCCTAAACTCTTACTGAATATCACTTTACCCTCTTATACTTTCAATTGTATTACTTTACCCCATTGTACTCTCAATTAATATCACTTTCCCCTCATATTCTATTAAAATAGCATTTTATCCTCATATTACTTTATTGAAAGACCTAATTGTCCATACTGTTATTTTTAATTTAATGTAATGGCATTAAATTCATATAAGGTGTATTTTTGAAAAAAAGTATTTGCTATTTATTAAATTTCAAAAAAGTTTATACTAAATAATTATATTGTAGGTTATTTTCCATAAACTAATATATTGATGCAAATTTATTTTTTCATAATAAATCTAAAGATTATGTATTATACTGTAAATAATATTTGTAAAACAAATAAACTATTAGTATTAAGTTTATCATAATTAATGAAATATAATAATATAAATATAATTGTATAGCCATATTTAGTATAAATTATGTTCAATTTAAAAAAAAACCATTCTAGTATTAAAAAAATTAACCACTAAAATGACTATTTTTACTATTTAACATAGCTTTTTTTATTAAATTATGGTTATTCAATCAATAATTGAAAAATTACTAAAACTATATCACATCTTTAATAAAAATGTATCATATATAATTTTTAGTTTGTGATGAATAAGCTAATAAAAATTAAGAAATTAAAAGTACAAATTTATTAGCTAATAGAAAATGTCTATATTATAGTAATTTAATAGGAGTTATATTAAGTTAAAAAAATTAGCAACTAAAAGAAAAATATATAGATTAAATAAATTTAATGTTAAGCGTTAATTAATCAGGTTAAAAGTTAATTTAGAAAATCAGTACAAGTTTAATAATATTAAATACTTTTGAAATTATTTTGCTATTTTACTATAACTAATAGGTAAGGATAAAATGGTAATTGTTTTGAGTATATGAGTATAAATTAATATTATAAAAATATAAAGAGATAAAGTGATACTAATTGAGAGTACAAGGGAGTAAAGTGACACAATTGGGAATATAATTGGGGGTAAATTGATACTCAATTAAAATATAGAGGGGCAAAGTGAGATTTACTCTATATTTTAAGGACGCTTCGCATTATTTTCCAATCATTATTTATCACCTAATAATTATAAGTTGAAAAATAATAAAGTTTTCACTTTGTTAACTTTACACATATTTTCGTGTTTGAATTGATTTATGAACTACGTAGCCATTAATGTTGTAAAATCCGGACCAAACTACCCGGTTAGATCGATTTATTCGGGAACCAGTCATATGCCCGGTATGATTAAGTATTAAAATTGGGTGGCTAAAAAACCATTTCCACCCGATCAAACCCGGCAAAAGACCCTCAAAGGGGTGACTCCATTAATTCGATTCAAATTTTTTGGTTTTTAGTAAATAAATTTTCTTTTATTTTATTACATTACGAAAATTAAAGGACAATGTGTTTAGTAAATTTGCATATGACTTCTCCTTATAATCGATATATATATGGGGAATCTTTTTAACTATGGATAATGAGTATTCTTTTTTACCCACCAACTTAAGAAAACTCTTATTTACCCAATTTGACCAAATTGCCCTTCCTTTAATTTGAGTATTTTAAATTTTAAAACTGATGTAATTATTATTTTCCTTGAAAACCGTGTACACCCTCAAATACATACCCTATGTACAGAAGAAGACAAGATATATATATATATATATATATATATATATATATATATATATATATCGTGCCGAGTCGTGCCGAAATCGTGCCCCAAATTTATTTCGTGTCGAAATCATGCCCCAAATTTATATCGTGCCGAAATCGTGCCCATTTCATAACTGTATGATATTGTACGTGTATTTCATTTCTCACATATCGTGCACATTTATCACACATATCGTGCCGGCCCATTTCTTATACATATCGTGCATGCATGCATATAGCATGCATTTTCATTCCTTATATTTCTACATATATCGTGCATGCATTTCATTCATTATATTTCTACATGCATATCGTGCATACATTTTATTCCTTTTATTTCCATGCATTTTCATTCCATATATTTTTATATATCGTGCTCATGCATTTCTACATACATTGTGCATGCTACCTCATTTTACTATCATGCATGCATTTCTACATACATATCGTGCATGTATTTTCATTCCATATCGTGCCAAAACATTGACGAGGCATTGTATATCGTGCACAATATTGTGCTCATTAAAAAAGGCACGACATATCGTGCCTAATTTTAACTGAGGCACGACATATCGTGCCTAATTTTAACTGAGGCACGATATATCATGCCTTTTTTTTATGTATATGTACATATTCTAAAAAATTATCTATTAATTTTGAAAATCGTTTCAGTAAAATTTAAAATATTTACAATTTATTAAAAAATGTCCAAAATCCACAAAATTATTTTAAAATCTAAATATTAAAATCTATAATTTATTTTAAAAATAATAAAAGAATCGAAAAAAAATCTATAATCTATAATTATTTTAAAATCTAAATATTAAAATCTATAATTTATTTTAAATATGAAAATTAAAAAAAGATACATTTTTTTAAATATTTGCCATTATCTAAAATATGAAAATTTATTTAAAAGTCTCAAAAATTGTTCAACAATATGAAAAGTGGATTAAAAAATAAAAATTATTGAAGGCTTTCGAAAAATTTTATCAAAAAGGTAGATTTTTTATAAAATCCAAAAAGGGAGTAGAGAGAAAAAATAAAGAGATAGGGCCCTACCTACTTTTGCATTTAAAATATAAGGGTATTTGGGTAAAAAAAACCACAAAAATGGGTAGAAAACTTAATTTTTTATCTCACATGTCATAAAAATTTTTGTCTTATCCTAAGTGGGTAGTTATCATAATTTGCTCTATATATATATATATATGTACATATCTTGATATTATAATTTATTAATTTAGTTTTATTTTTACTTGTATTTATTAGTTTTTTTTACATTTGCACTTGTGTTGATCTTTAACGGTATGTAAATTTACACATACACACATACATGTGTGTATACCGGTCAACCATTTTTTAAGAATGATTTACTCAGTTGAACCATTGACCTAATTATGACCCAGTTATGAATCTCGTTCAATGTCCGGTCTAAGTTTAAAAACATTGGTATACAAGGTGTTACCAATGTATTATGTGTAAAAGGTATACAAAAATTTTAGGCACCTAAATTTCGTAATTTTTCGGGCCTGGGTCGACATAGTCCTTCGCCTAGTGTAAGAAGCGGCCCTGACTATGGAGTGAAGAATATGTGCTTGCAATACGCATACACAATATTAAGAAAGAGAAATGGTAATTGAACTAAAATAAATATAATATATTAGATACTTATATTTAAAAAATAAATATTATATATAATGTGGGAGGTTCATAGCGGGTTGAACGAAATACGGACTTGTATATGCTACACCTCGAGCACTAGTGCATTACACTTGGTGTAATATTTGCCATTCGCATATCCTGTTTTTTAGGAAGTGAGACACTTGTAATGCATTAACACACTAAGCATAATATGTGATATACCAAGTGTAGTGCTCCTAGTATAGCATCTGCAAAACGAACGAAATACATGCTTAGACCCGTTGACTTTAAAAACTTGAGAGTTGATAATCAAAACACACTCCAAATTAAAACTTGTTTGATCGACTCTGAACTTGCTTCCAATAAAATAATTTATTACAAACTCAAAGTTTAAACATGTTTCTTTCTCACACAAAAAAAAAAAAGAAAAAAAAGTTTAAACATGTTTCATTGTCATCCCACGTGAACATGGGACGAAAAAAAGGAGTACTTCCATAACTACGTAACAATGAGTTTTTAGTCAACATTGTTGGGCAGGTAGGACCTTAGTGACACGATACTAATTACTATTTCTAGTGATTGACGCCTGACGCCAAATCAAAATGATACCGAGCCTTGTGTCACCGCCAAAATCTGGTGTCCATTTTAAGCAACTTCTGCTATCAGATTTAAAGTATAAATTAAGCAATTATAACGAGTTATGACAGAGTTTTATTATATTTTAACAGTTTTCAATATTCAAAAGTTTTATTGTAATAGAAATTTAATCATATAAATATTGACTTGTTATTATTTTTTTGGGTGATTGATCGAGTTAGAATATTCCCTAAATTCTTGTATCTTTTATGTTATTTATGTGGAATTAGAATATAAGGTGAGTTGTATCTTCATTTATGCTTTTGTGTGCATCAAGTTATAAGTATAACTTCCATATAGGTACGTTTTTTCCCGTTTGTCAAATTTAAAGTATAAATTAAGGAGTTACAAGGAGTTTTATTTAAAAGTTATCGACAATCAATTTTTTTCCCTAGTTATCTAACCTTGAAAGGAGTCGCAGTGACCAGGCCCGAGCGACTATTTGCCCTGGTGGATTTCTCTGTCATTCCTTAAAAATATGAAATGTTGAGTTACTAAATGGTCGAATACTGGTAAATCGGAAAATTTGTTGAATGACATTCAAGGAAAATGTATTCTAGTGTAGATATATATCTTGTCCCAATTCTATTTGATCATATTGATTAATAATAAGTGCCAATAATGCCTCCGGACGCAGCATACCCCAGTTGATGGTAATTGGTAACGAATATAATAAATTATGCCAAATTCTGCTAAAATGATGTTAAAAAAAGGGGAAATTACAAAATTAATCCTGTAACTAAAAGACGGTCGCAAAAAGGTCCTTTAAAATTCTTAGATGACAAAATAGTCTTGTAACTATGTATGGGTTTGCAAAATAGTCCTGCAAAATGCATGGTTTGCAAAATAGTCCTGCAACTAGTACTTGAATATCAATTTTGGTCCTAATTTCACCAGAAATTGGGAGTCACGTGTGCCGCTCACATGATCGAAATCCAGTGAAATTTCAAAATTGCCACTGAAATTAGGACTAAAATTGAGACTCAAGTATAAGTTACAGGACTATTTTGCAAACTATGCAATATGAAGGACTATTGTGTAAAATCGTACATAGTTACAGGACAATTTTGCAATTCGAGTATTTTACAGGACCTTTTCACAACCTTCTTTTAGTTACAGGACTAATTTTGTAATTTTGCCTTAAAAAAATTTCAATTCTGCGAACAAAAAATCGACGTTTAATTTCCTTAAAAAACCTTAAAGTGGGGAAAGAATTCCTTGTCAGTTAATTTGTTTTTGAATTAAAGAGAAATAAGGAGACCTCATAAATAAAATAAACTTCAAGTCGAGGACTCGTATATATCTCAATATTAAACTGAATACTAATTTTTGTTGGCCCAAGTGAGATCGTTCGAGCTCATATATTAATAATTAATATATGATGCATATTTCACTATAAGAAAATTACAGATTCTCGGCTTAATTTACCGACATAAATAATTTTGTCACTAAATTTTATAGTTACCTACAGAATATCTACAGAATAAAAAATAATATTCCCCCCAAATTATACCGACAAATTACCGACAATTTATTATTTTATCGACAGATATTCTGTAGGTATTTTCCAACAGTTTTAGATTTTGTAGGTAAATATTTTACCTACAATGATTTTACCTATAACAATTGTACCTACACTTTACAATTTTCTTAATACTTACCTACAGATTTTTCTGTAGGTAAACTGGTTTTTTCTTGTAGTGTTTCCTGTCACATTCCAGTATAACTCAGAAACAATTTGCTACAAATATGTACAAAACATTTTATCATTATACAATACATCATTTTTTATTTCATTAACGTAAATACTCGAGTCTACAACTTCTTATTAATGAAATCAAAGAATCCATAAAAATTGAAGAGAAAATAAAGACTTGTTTTCTTATAATGGAAAACTAAAAGTGAATTACAAAATAGAGAAATACACTTATATAAGGCAAACTAGGAACTCTAACCCTAACAGGATTAAAACTAAATAATATAATATTATATTTTATATATTAACACTCCTCTTCAAACTCACGATGCGACTGCAAGAAGCATTGAGAGTCTGTCAAACAAGAAACGAAAACGTGAAGCGGAATGTGCCTTGCTAAATATATCGACAATTTGTACTGAAGAAGAAACAAAAGGAAACGTGATGATCCCAATATGATAATAATGTCGAATGATATGACAATCAATCTCAATATGTTTAGTCCTTTCATGAAAAACTATATTGCGAACAATATGAATATATAGCACTCTTATTATCACAATGCAGTGGAGTAGGACAATCATGAAAAACACCCATATCTGCTAGCAACCAACATAACTAAACTATCTCACAAGCAGTCGTTGTCATGGCACGATACTTAACTTTTGTGGAAGATCTAGATACCACATCTTTCTTCTTACTCTTCCAAGAAATAAGAGAGTCGCTCAAGAAGACACAAGAACCAGTGATAGATTTGCGATCCGTAGGGATCACCAGCACAACCAACATCAGAGTATGCACACAACTCAAGTGAAGAACTAGACGAAAGTAAAAGACTCTAAAATTGAGTTCCCCGAAGATATCGAAGAATACGCAGAACAATAGCCCAATGAACTGTAGTAGGAGAAGTAACAAATTGACGAACCACATGTACGTCATGTGCAATATCTGGTCGAGTAACTATGAAATAAACCAAACTGCCAACAACCGTACAATACAAATTGGGATCCATCAAAGAAGAACCATCAAAGGGAGAATATCGAGCATTAGTCTCGTGCTTTTTGGGTTATGGTCTGGTGCTTGGCCATTTGATGGAGGTGAAGGGCATTGTCCTGCGCCATGGAAAGCCGTTCCATGCAAACAAGAAGATGTTTAAGGCAAACCTCTCCGGAGCTCAGAGGAAGGCGCATGCCAGGAAAGCTGACACAAGTGAGGGTGAGTCAGCTGATCCTGCCGGAGACACAACTACGACCACTCCAGCTCTGTCTCCCAAGCCTATCTCAAAGAAGCCGAGCTAAGCCTAAGCCTGCACACTGTAGGAATTTTATTGTTTAGATTTTGATGAATGCCATGTAAAACTTAGAATAGAAAGTTGGCTCCCCAATTCTTGCTCAAAATGTATTGTAACAATTAGAGTGGCCAAGGTGAGTCAAGTCAAGTCGGCCTACGCTCCAACTTGCAAGAAGACAAACTCAAGGCTTGAAGGAAAACTCTGTGTGAGACAAATTGAGTACAACAAAGAAGAGCAGACAGAACTCGATCAAAGAAGCGGTGAGATGCAAATGAGTGGAACATCGACCAAGTCAACTCAAGAGAAGCCAAGTCTCAAGGTCGAAGTGACAAGAGTCATCCAATGATTGGAAGTCGACTCTAAGTCACCTGGGGAAAGCGAGGAAATGCGGTCAAGTCGAGATAATCAAAAAGAACCGTTGCCGCGAAAATCAAGAGATTTACTTAAACAAGTAATATCTCCATACTACCTTTCTTGGAGTGCTCGGTCCCCGAAGCGTGCAAAGAAATGAACCAATGGGAAGCACTACACCGTGTCGAACTCGAAAAGGTGATAAAACATTTCATACGAGGAAATGGCAATTCCAAGAAGTGCAAACCAACGACTGCAAAGTGATTTTCAAAAATGAGCCTATCTCTTCAACGGGCAAATTTTTGAAAGTTCACTATAAAAGGCTGAGGAGTTTGATTGAGAAAAATGATGCGTGGATGCGTGAATGACACACACGTGAGATATACGAGCCTATCAAAACTGAAACATTCTCAATCCTCAAGCCTACATCTCGAAGTACATCAATCCAACACTTACCTGTGAAGGAAAGAGAACTTCAATCAGTTGAAGAGGAAACTACTGAAAACAAGGGGTCTACATTCCAAGAAGGATTGTAGAAAGGTTCAAGGCTGAACCAAGTCTTAAGCGTTTGGAGGGCTTCGTGATCAAATCCAAAGTGCTTGAGCAAGTGAGTCAGAGTAGCAAGGCAAACCGCGCCTGTGAAGAAGCCGAGTCGTCGAGAAGCCACCGAGTGATCAAGGCGTCTCCGGATCGAGTCCCAAAGGATCAAGTCGGCCGTTGTGATCAAGACTTGTATCTGGGATCATTACCACTTTGTAAACCGATCATTACTTAGTGGATTCCTCCGGGAGTTGGAGAAGAGAGGAGTAGAAGAATTACCCCATCTTGAACCTCTATAAAAACTTTCTTTGTGTCATTTACATTTCAAAGACTTAAATTTCTCGCATTTTTAATTGCTTATATCTGTTGATAAATTTGCTATCCATTTGATAATCTATAAGTACTAAATCAAGTAAAAACTTGCTTAATCAAACTTAAGGGTGTTAAGTCTTCCAAAAAAACAAAACCACAATGAGTCAAATTATAGCCAACAAAATGAGTTACTCTACTAATGACTCAATTTGAGTGCATTAAGAGATTGACTCTCTTGAGTGACTAATTCGACGTCCATCAAGGACACACTGTAGAACTCAGAGATTTAAAAGGCCTAAATCGAAAATTTGGTAAGGTTTATTCAACCCCCCTTCTAAACCTTACACTTACACCCCTTGGGACCTACAAGTGGTATCGTGAGCGGTTGGTTCATTGAACCCTCCGCACCGGTTATTCTTGAACTAGATCTCCAAACTTTTCAAAAGTCCGCTTTAGTACTTGAGCTTTCAAAACTCTTTTCTATCATTAAAAATTATTATCATGGAAGCAAATCTAACACGCATTCCTATGTTCACTATTGAAGAATTTGATGATTGGAAAATTCGTATGCGAGCTCATCTTTCAAAGATTACATGATGAGATGTGGATAGTGATAGAAGATGGGCCTCTGCAAATATTAAAGGTGAACACAAATTGCATGAGTTGCGGTGAAGGGGAAGAAGATCCAAAGACCGGACGGTCGTGGTTGAAAAACCAAGAACGAGGGGACAAACCGACATTGATTTGTGAAGGCTCGAGCAAATCAAAGAAAACAAACTTTCAAAGGTGGTCAGTACAAAAATTTGAGAACTTTAAGATGATCTCGGGAGAAAACCTGGATCAACTAGATGCTCGATTCTTGAAATCACAAATGAGTCATCTACACTTGGAAAGGAATATACACGAGAAAAATGTGTATGAAGATCTGAAAAGTCTTCCAAATGAATGGGAGATGAAGGTCATGGCATTGAGACACTCCATGGACCTATCTAAGACATCCAATAATGAGCTATTCTCGGACCTCAAAGCCTACGAGTTTGAGCCGAGAAGGAAAGACCCGAGGAAGAGACAAACAGTACCCAAAACAAATGCTCTAGTGGTTAAAGATGGAAGGAGAGTCGAGGTCAAAGAGGCAATTGACCCGGAAGAAATAGCCCTAATGGTTAAAAGATTTAACAAGTTCTTTAACAAGAACTACAAGAGAGGAAAGGGTGAATCCTCCGGAAGACACTCGGCTCCCTCCAAATCAAGGGATGATAGGCCAACCAAGAGAACAGATCATCAACAAGTTGAGTATCAAAGGGCCACAACTCAAGAATAGAAAGAGCCGAGCAAAAGGTCAATATCTATGTTGGAATTGTAGACAACCAGGTCACTATGCCATTGATTTGCTCATATCCTGTAGTCAACAAGTACGAAACGAAGAAGAAAGAAAAGTCTTGAGAGAAAGAAGACAAGAAAAGAAAAAGGCAATGATGGTCGCAGAGATCACTGAGACAAACAAGTCAAGAGAGACAATGACTCGGAGCAGCGAAGCCGACTACTCAAGTGACTCGAAGAAGAAGCCTTGATCCGCTTAATGGCCAAAGAACAAGATCAAGAAGATGAGGTACAATCTAACTCAACAAGCTCGGACACTAGTGATAGTGACCGTGACACACACACTTCATCACCTACGATCTTTATGATTCATTAGGCAAAATGATGAAAGATTTTGAGCACATTAAATCCTCACACACACTATTGAATGAGGAAAACAAACCAACTCAAAAGTCAAAACTCAAAGTCGACTAAGGAGCCGAGTACTCTAAGTCAAATAGGATGAGAATAAAAGTTTAAAGGCTTTGAAAATGCTAAATTAATAGCGAAATTGCTTTGCTATAGAAAAGAGGAGAATGACCTCAAAAATGTTATTGCCTCATTCACTAAGGCATCTAAATCATTGGATGATCTTATTATGAGTCAAAGAGAATGTGGAGACAAGACAGGCTTAGGATTTAATTCCTCCGTGCCATGTCAAACCACAAGAGTAATTTTGGAAAAAGGATCTTCAAGTCATGAAGAGTCCGAAAAATCCAAAACTCTAAATGTTGCACACACTTTCAATCCAAAGCACAATACTAAGCAAACTGGCCTTGGTTACAAAGGAAAAGGAAAACAACCGGTTGAGAGTCTTTGAAAGGATAAATGAGAAGAGATTCACCGAGTCCTCAAAGAGACTCCAAACAAAAATACTCTGAAAGAGGAAGCGAGCTACCAAAAATCCCAGAAAACTCATAAAAGAAATACATATGATGGGAATGGTAGAAAATATCCAAGCCAAGCCGATGGAATAATGTGAACTATCGGCTAGACTTATGGAATACAAGCCCAAATGGCAAAGGCCTAGAACTCAACAAAGGCCATTCCAAAAGTATAAGAGCTTTCATCAAAGACACATATGCACCTAGGCACTACACTCAAAGACACCACAATTACCCAAGAAAGGCAATTGCTAGAACACATATGCGCATACGAGACAAAAGAGACAATTTGTATGAACCTGGAGACTCCCAAGCAATTTGCCAGGATTAATTATGATTATGGCACCGATAGATGGCAACCTCTTAGAGTCAAATCATTTGGCTATAGGTTGGTTGGATCATCTTATAATTCTAACCCCTCAGGACCTGCATAAGAATGGGTACCTAAAACTTAATTTCCTTGATTGCGGGTTCAAGGAACAGTGAGTGCCAAGGAACCTGGTACATGGATAGTGGCTGTTTCCGGACATATGACAGAAATAAGAGAAATCTGTCAAAAATTCAAGGAAGTCAAAGGAGCCAAAGTCATATTTGGAGGAAATGAAGCTCCTGGTGAAATAAGAGGCATTGGCTCCATCCGGAGGAATGGTTTAGAAATCACGATGTTGCATATGTTGAAGGACTAAACTTCAATTTACTAAGCATCATCCAACTCGTGACAAGGGCTACAATGTTGGATTCAACATGGGAATATGCCAAATCAAAAATGTTGAATCTAATGAAGTTGTCTTTGCAAGGATGTAGACAGAAAAAATATGTATGTAGTGGATTGGTCAACCGCAACACCCAAAGACTGCCTACTAGCAACGAGCACAAAATGAATCAAGTTAGGCCGTGGCACAAAAAGCCGAGTCATCCGAATTTCAAAACGATCAACAAACTAGCAAGAAGTCATCTTGTGGAAGGACTTCCAGGACTCGGTATACAAGAAGGAGAGTATATGTGATGCATGTCGAAGGAAAACAAATCAAGTCGTCATTCAAAAAAAGACATGTCCATCCTCAACAAGAATATTGCATATGCTTCATATGGATCTATTTGGCCCATGGAACCAAAGAAGCATAAGTGGAAAGAAATACACCTTAGTGGTAGTAGATGACTACTCAAGATATACATGGACAATATTCATGTGCAAGAAGAAAGAAACTCTACAAAAGCTACCACAGTTGATGAAGAGAATACAAAATGAGAAGAGTCAAACAATTATCAAAATAAGATCGAGATAGAGGAACCGAGTTTGTCAATGGAATAATAACTCAAGATCTTGTATTGAGAATGGTATTGGTCATGAACTATCACCGCAAGGACTCCACAAAGAGAATGGAGTTGCGAAAAGAAGGAAACAGAACCCTCAAGGAAGCAAAGAAGGACCATGTTAGCTCAAGCGGGGTTACCAAAAAGATTTTGGGCTCAAGCAATCAACACACTGCTACACCCAAAACAGATGCATGATAAACAGGCGGTGACAAAGACTCCCTATGAGATCCGGATCGAAGAAAACCAAATGTTGCATATTTCAGGATATTTGGATGTAAATGCTTCATCCACAATAATGGCAAAGACAACCTAAAGGCTTTTGATGCTAAAGTCGATGAGGGTATCTTCTTAGGATACTCACCGAAAAAGCAAAGCCTCTGAGAATACTCAACAAAAGAACTATGGTTACGAAGAATCCATTCATGTAGTATTCGATGAGCCAAACATAAATGGAGAAGACATTGAAGAGTCACCGATAAGTTTAAACATCCAACCTTCGACGAGAAGAGTCCCTATCTTTGAAGTCAAGCGGGGGATTATCAATTGAGAAGAAGATGAGATAGTCAATCTCAAAAGCGGTGGAAAATCTGCACAGTGATCACGAGAGAGCCGACCCAAAGAACACACACAGTGCAAGTCGATCAATCCAGCTAACTTACTTCAACCTGATGTAAGATGGCCGAGAGATCATCCACCGAACTTGTCATTGGGGACATGAGAGAAGGTGTCAAGACAAGATCCAGAACTCAACAAGAAGCAATGTTCACATGCTTCATCTCGCAGATAGAGCCCAAAAGATGTGTCACAAGCATTGGATGACACACATTGGATTCAAGCTATGCAAGAAGAGTCAATCGCTTTGAGAGAAATAAAGTATGGGAATTAGTACAAAGACCCATACATCAAAATGTTATTGGAACCAAATGGGTATTCGAAATAAGATGAACGAGGAAGGCTCGTGGTAAGAAACAAAGCAAGATTGGTAGCCAAAGGATATTGCCAAGAAGAAGGAATAGATTTTGATGAAACATTTGCTCCTCGTAGCAAGATTGGAAGCTATAAGGATGTTTCTTGCCTATGCAGCTCACAAAAATTTCATTGTATATCAAATGGATGTAAAAAGTGCATTCCCGAATGGTTTATTGGAAGAAGAAGTGTATGTTGAACAACCTCCAGGATTTGAGCGAGAAGACTCTTGGAGACAAAGTATACAAACTCAAGAAAGCCCCGTACGGTTTGAAACAGGCACCCGAGCATGGTATGATACCCTGTCACAATTCCTAACCGAAAATGGATTCACTAAAGGAAAAGTGGATAGAACACTTTTCGTAATTCAAGACAAGAAGAGTATACTTTGCTTGTTCAAATATATGTGGATGACATCATTTTTGGATCCACTAACAAAGAGTCAGTGTGAAAAATTCTCAAACCTCATGCAAAGCAAATTTGAAATGAGCATGATGGGAGAGCCGACATTTTTCCTTGGACTTCAAGTGAAACAACCAAGGATGGAACCTTCATAAGTCAAACAAAATACACCAGAGATTTAATGAAGAAATTTGGTATGGAGGAGAAGTCTTCGTAAAAATACCAATGAACACATCACAAAATGGACATGGATGCGGATGGCAAGCCTCAGATCAAACAAGATACTGAGCACTTATTGGATCATCGCTCTATCTCACAATAGCAGCCGGACATCACCTTTGTTTGTAGGTGTATGTGCAAGATTTCAATCTGCTCCAAAAGAGAGCCATATATGACCCGCAAATGCTAAGAGAATATTGAGATACTTAAAAGGAAGCCGAAGTAGGCCTATGGTATCCAAAGGAAGGTGGATTCAAGCTAATTGGCTATTCGGACTCGACTATCTTTGGATGCAGAGTGGACAGAAAAGTACTTCGGCACATGTCAAATGCTTGGAAACAGACTAATTTCCTGGTTTAGCAAGAAGCAAAACTCAATAGCCACCTCTACAACAAAAGGCGAGAATACATAGGCTGCGGCAAAATGTTGCCCAAGTCCTATGGATGAGACAAAGAATGAGAGATTATGAAATTGAAGAAAAAGAAATTCCAATCATGTGTGATAACACAAGTGCCATTGCAATCACTCAAAATCTGTGTTGCACTCAAGAACAAAACATATAGATGTCGATATCATTTCATAAGAGATCATGTTGAAAAGAAGGACATTATCTTGGAATATATCTCAACCGATAAGCAACTAGCCGACATCTTCACAAAACCATTATGTGAGTCAAGATTTGAAGAACTCAAACATGAGTTGGGGCTAATTGAGCTAAGCCGAGACACGTAAGAATCAAAGAAAAGGAATGGAACAGAAAGAAGGTGAAAAAGAGTGAAAACAAAATCACCAAGAATCACCAGATCGGAAAGTCAATATATACCAAGTCACCGATGATTTGAGTCACCAAGAGAAATGTAAGAAGCGAGAGTTAAATCACTAAGAGATAAGTGATTAACTTATGAGCAAGTGACAAAAACGCAATCGTTTTTGACTTAGCGAATGTTTTAAGAGACACGTCGGCATAATGATGATGTGTACACAAAAAGCCGCACACCAAGCCTATGATTGGATATAAATGCTTTGCCGCATTAAATACGAGACATGAATCGCTCAATATGCGTGCGAAATCCAAGCCGTTGATTTCGATCACGATTCAAAACCGTCTCCGCACGTCCTTTCATAAACCATATTTAAACCATTTTTCGTCCGTTTCTCTCTCACACTTCTAAAAACTGCTCAATCTCTCTCTCAAAAGCAAAGGCAAACACTCTCGAAACCTATCAAACTTCAAAATTATTTCGAACTTTTCTTGAAATTATTCTCGAGAAATGGCACCAACATATGACTTTACCAAGTTGGGAAAACAAATCCACACCGGTTCGACCGTGATTTCGACGGAATGGTGAAGCAGGGTCCGACGACACCCTGGTGAAGAAAATCGCGGAGAAGCTAGAAACGGCAGGATCGAAATCTGCTTTCTAACACCGGAGTATCCTATGACCTATGTGGAGGAGGTCGCACAATTCTACGT
The DNA here is from genome assembly GCA_016081115.2 of Rehmannia glutinosa. Lineage (NCBI taxonomy): Eukaryota > Viridiplantae > Streptophyta > Magnoliopsida > Lamiales > Orobanchaceae > Rehmannia > Rehmannia glutinosa. The sequence continues at coordinate 68,979 of JABTTQ020002196.1, read as the reverse complement.
GAATGCCGAGATTCACGACGAAGGAATCAAGTCATCTGCTCACGGAAGCAATGACTATCACAAACGGCAAGGATTTGGCCGAATATTGCTCACTACCACGCAGAGGGAGCATCCGAGATCAAAGAGGCCGATGTAAACTTGGCCGACGCATGGAAAGAAATAGCCAAGTCCGACGTTGTCGACAAAATAATATACACAAAGAAACAAGAGATCAAAGGAAGATTATCACAAATTGTTGGACATTGTTGCCAAGTGTATCGACATCAAATTTGGCGACTTTGACCAACTATCAAAGGCAAAGTTGATCGTGATGGCCGCAATAATCGAAGAAAAGAAGATAAACTCGGCCGAGTTTATCTACAAAGACTCTGCCCGAACGTGGGGAACAAGTCCTTCAAAGAAGATGGGTCATTTGGAGGATCCTGGGATATGGCCTAGTGATTGGCCGGCTATTGGAGGTGAAAGGAGTACCTCTTAGACATGGGAAGGCCTTCCATGTTAACAAGAGGATGTTCAGAGCTAATCTCTCCGGTGCTCGGGCGTGCGTCACGCCAAGAGAGTCGACACTGAGGGGGGAATCACCGACCCCAAGACACAAACACCGCCTCCTCTCCAACCAAGAAGAAAGCTGCCCCGCAGCCGCCAAGTCTCACTTGCCCTGCGCAAAAAAGAAAACCAAACATGCTCCTCCCCCCGCAGCAGTCACCCGCCCCTGCAGAGTCACACCCGCCTGGCGGCCGTGTCACCCGCCCAGCGGCGGCCGAGAAGGACTCACAAATTCCTTCTCGATCGTCAAAAAGAGGAGAACCGACAAGCCTAGACGGCCAGCCTCCTCGAAACAAACACAAGCACCGCCCCACCGCCCAAGATTCGAGAGGACACCGTCTCGAACCGTAAATCCTCGGTACAAACCAAGAGACGAAGAAGACTTGTAAAGCAATCCGAACAGAGAAACCAAATGAGTCGGCTACTCAGCTAGCACAAATCCGGAGACTACCGGAGAAGTAGAGTCTCCGAAGTAGTAGATGAAACAAAAAGTCTCTCGAAGGTGATCAAGAGAGGCAATCAAGACACACACAGTAGCTCACACACAATGACACTCAAGAAGAACCAAATTCGGGCGGATAGTGATGTAATGATCCTATCTCCACCTTACCCGCACATCCGAATCGTCATGTGAGTGGAGAAAATGGAAGTTGAGCAAGTCAAGGAACAGTTCCAACGGCTACAATTCATAGAAGAAGAAGAAGAGGAACTCATCAATTTCCTTGATTATCTAATTTCTCCCGACTCTAGATGAAGACAATCGCATGGATATTCTCGCAGATCTACAAGGACAAGGAGAGAGAAAAGCAAGTCAAGAAGCCGAAGCACGAGAAAAGGCAAGTATCCGCCTCTATCTCTCGGCACCACGTAACACTTCCATCCTCTCCTTGATGTCTTCTCCGAAAGTGACGAGGAACTGCAGAATGCCGCGCCACGTAAGAATTGCGGATGCAAAGCAAGCATTGCGTGAATCAAGAATCCTTCACGAGCAAAGACTCGATGGAGGGACCAGAGAGTCCTCCGAGCACACACGAAATCGATCCAATGGGAGTGGTTCAAAGAAATAGCCACCGATGTTCTTTGCTACCACTTCCCCACTAACTCGGAAGAAGGCAATAAGGAAGATGGCGATGAAATCGGCTAGTGGGGACCCCAACGAGCCAACCCCTATTGAAGGTGTGCCACCACCGCCCCAACGGGCTGAACCATCAACTCAACAACAAATGAGTTTGGAGACGAGTGACCCCACTCCAAGTCACTCACCGGGTGCTCCACCAGGGGGAAACTCCCTCCACCGCAGCAAGGTCGGAGGATGCTGCAGATGACTCCACAAAGAATGTAGGAGGCGAAGCAAAGGAAACTCAAATGCAAGAAGAAATGCAAGTTGCCATCGACGGCTCGACAGTTGAGACTGTCTCACTGAGGTGCCAACCGCTCAAGGCTAATGACGCCGCCGATGCGATCGAGGCACAGAAGGAATGTACCGGGAGTTAACACTGGCGATGAAAGTGCAATCCATGGGGTTGAGACTCCAATGGATGCCATCGTAGAAGACCCTAAGACACCCGACACTCGAAAGGAAGACCAAGCCTCGCAGCAGAGAGACTCGCCGGAGGAAATGAAGGCCCGCGGAGGTTGAGACTTCCCGGGTAACACACCAAGTGGAGAACATCCCTCCCGTAACCATCGATCCATCTCGAGAAGGAGATCGGCGCACTTCATGATTCCCAGACAACCCCGATGTCACCTTTCTCGGGATCGGGCGAAGAAGAAGTGAGTCAACTCCCATGACAAATCCAAAAGACTCACCAAGGATGTTCCAGCACGAGCAAGTCTCGATCCCAAGACTACTCGTCGACTTTTAATTTTGATGATGAGCCACCCATGGAAATCTCATCATCGTCCGATGACGCTCGATAAGGCCGAGGACCGCCTACTCAAAAGGAGAAATCACCGAGACCAACGGTTTGTTAAGACAACAGGATCGCAAGCCGAGCTCATCGCACCACAAAAACCAAATTTGAACCGAGACAACTCGCTCCGACTCCTCAAGCTACTGATCGATTCCCGAAGAAGAACTTCACGTCCACCGCTTATCATCGAACAAATCCCGGATGGCGGTGATGAATCCTTTGTGGAATCTTTCCCTTTCTCACCGGAGATACGAGAACTCCATGAAGAGTCGAAAATGAGCAAGCACGCTATCACGCATCCAGCTCCTGTTTTTCACTCGTGCACCATTGTTCCACCCGACTTCGATTTCGACGCAGATGGCCATCACCGCAATGAAGAATCACCAAGACGAGAAGTGTTCAAGGCACTCTTTGCTTGAAGTTGAAAAGATGGAAAGGCATCGAGCCTCCTTGATATGCGCCGGACAACAGAGATGCCAAACTTACACCGACTTGAGAGGCATCACAATCGAGGATAAGGGAATGGTGGCAACAAAAAGAATCAATGCGTGTGGAACAGTGAGATACTTCGACAATTATTTAACAAGTCTGCTGGTGTGGAAACTGAAACTGTTGATGCGAAAAACGAAGTCTGCGGGAACACATTGAACATATGCACGAAGCTCACACCGCCGAGATCAAGCCGCTGCGTGAGCGAAATGCAAATGATATACAGCGTTTGGAAGAACACATGACAAGAAAATTCAGCCTTCTCATGGCCGAGATGAAGCTGATTTCAAGAGAATCCAACGCTACTCGGTCAATTCCGTGCGGCAAAGATACAACGCAGCAGACTTGAAGCAAAATTCAACCATCGAGACTCGACTTCATGCTTGCCAAAGATGTTCCCTGGGTTCCTCTATCCTTTGATGATGCCAAAAAGGGGGAAGAGGAATACCTTAAAGCAAAGAAAATCAAGCCGAGAAGAAAGGAGCAATGACAAGGAACAAATGAGAAGGAAAATCACCGAGGAAAATTTTGAAATCAAGAAAGGAAAATCTGCGAGGGGGAAGGATCAAAGAATATGACCTTGATGATTGCACAAACCCCCAACAGTCCTGTCACAAAATGACATTATAAGCGAAAACTCCCAGTGACTCGCCACTCCAACACTCTGTATCTATGGCCGAGAAGAGAAAAGAAATTGAAGCGAGGGATGAAGGAGGTGGAAGGAAGAATGGATGCCAGGGTGATGAACATTTTGAAAGAACACGGAGGCATTCCATTGGACAGACACGAATGCCATTTCGTATGCCGGGACAGAGCCAAGATCGCTTGGCGAATTCAAAACGCTCGAATCAAGGTTATTTTGCAAATTTGTCCTTGGCTCAAGCTTGGGATCTCATCTTGGGAAAAGGGTCTCACATTATGTGAAGAAAGCCGACAGACAATGCAGACAACCTAGCGATCCTCTGTCACTCTGTGGCACTCACCGAAAGAAAAAAAAGGCCCCAAGACAAGATATACGCCCAGGTAGAGGAAGAAGCGGCCGATGGAGGAAGAAGCTTGGACCCAGGCCTCCGCCCAAGAATATTGAATACGTAGATCCAGGAAAGAAAGGAGGGATCTACTGGGCTGGGCTTGACCATGTGGCGAACTTGCAAGTGGCTAAAACCAACGCTGAGTATGCAAGAAGGATAGAAGAAGAAAACAAGAGACAAACTCAGCTATGGGAGGAGAGACAGGAAAGATTAAGAAGAGATGAAGCTGCCAGAAAGGCATATGAGAAGAAAAAGAAGGCAAAATGATGACGAGAAGAAGAGAAGAAGAGAAGAAGATCTTGATCAAGATGAAAGAAGGAGACAAAAGGAGATGAAGTGTTGTTTGTCCAACCCTTCGTGTATTTTATATGTAAATACATACAATGTAAGTCTTCTGTAATAATGCTATAATTTTTTTGAGACAATTACATACTCTGATACACCTTGTAAACAGTTGTGTTAAGTACAAGAATGATATGGTCAATAAAAAGACTGATTATGCACATACATTCTATGTCAATACACTATCTGTATGTATCTTTGTTATTTGCATCTTTGTATGATTTAAGTTTTGGCATCATCAAAAAGGGGGAAATTGTTAGGAATTTTATTGTTTAGATTTTGATGAATGCCATGTAAAACTTAGAATAGAAAGTTGGCTCCCAATTCTTGCTCAAATGTATTGTAACAATTAGAGTCGGCCAAGCCGAGTCAAGTCGCCTACGCTCCAACTTGCAAGAAGACAACTCAAGGCTTGAAGGAAAACTCTGCTTTGTGAGACAATGAGTACAACAAAGAAGAGCAGACAGAACTCGATCAAGAAGCGGTGAGATGCAAATGAGTGGAACATCACAAGTCAACTCAAGAGAAGCCAAGTCTCAAGTCGTGTGACAAGAGTCATCCAATGATTGGAAGTCGACTCTAAGTCACCTGGGGAAAGCGAGGAAATGCAATCAAGTCGAGATAATCGAAAAAGAACCGTTGCACGTAAATCAAGAGATTTACTTAAACAAGTAATATCTCCATACTACCTTTCTTGGAGTGCTCACCCCGAGCGTGCAAAGAAATGAACCAATGGGAAGCACTACACCGTGTCGAACTCACGAAAAGGTGATAAAACATTTCATACGAGGAAATGGCAATTCCAAGAAGTGCAAACTAACGATCGCAAAGTGATTTTCAAAAATGAGCCTATCTCTTCAACGGGCAAAATTTTTGAAAGTTCACTATAAAAGGCCGAGGAGTTTGATTGAGAAAATGATGCGTGGATGCGTGAATGACACACACGTGAGATATACGAGCCTATCAAAACTGAAACATTCTCAATCCTCAAGCCTACATCTCGAAGTACATCAATCCAACACTTACCCGTGAAGGAAAGAGAACTTCAATCAGTTGAAGAGGAAACTATCGAAAACAAGGGGTCTACATTCCAAGAAGGATTGTAGAAAGGTTCAAGGCGAACCAAGTCTTAAGCGTTTGGAGGGCTTCGTGATCAAATCCAAAGTGCTTGAGCAAGTGAGTCAGTAGTAGCAAAGCAAATGCCCCTGTGAAGAAGCCGAGTCGCACGAGAAGCCACCGAGTGATCAAGGCGTCTCCAGATCGAGTCCCAAAGGATCAAGTCGGCAGATGTGATCAAGACTTGTATCCGGACTGTACCACTTTGTAAACCGATCATTACTTAGTGGATTCCTCCAGGGAGTTGGAGAAGAGAGGAGTAGAAGAATTACCCCATCTTCGAACCTCTATAAAAACTTTATTGTGTCATTTACATTTCAAAGACTTAAATTTCTCGCATTTTTAATTGCTTATATCTCACGATAAATTTGCTATCCATTTGATAATCTATAAGTACTAAATCAAGTCAGAAAAACTTGCTTAATCAAACTTAAGGGTGTTAAGTCTTCCAAAAAAAACAAAACCACAAATTGAGTCAAATTATAGCCAACAAAAGAGTTACTCTACTAATGTACTGGTTTGAAATCATAAGAGATTGACTCTCTTGAGTGACTAATTCGACATCCATCAAGGACACAAATGTGTAGAACTCAGAGATTTAAAAGGCCTAAATCGAAAATTTGGTAAGGTTTATTCAACCCCCCCCTTCTAAACCTTACACTTACACCCCTTGGGACCTACACTGCCCCTGCAGCCAAGTCTAAGAAGGCTCATGTCCCTGCAGCCGAGCCACAAGCACCTGCCCCCACAGCCGATCCAGAAGCCCCTGCCCATGCAGCCGAGACCGAGAAGGATACTTCTATGCCTTCTCCAGTTGTGAAGAAAAAGCACACAACTGCGTCCCATAAGCCAGCTGCTGCGAAAAAGAAAATGATGGTGGAGCCAGAAGCCACTACAGAGGAAGCCGAAGAGGATGAGATTCCTCTCGTTCAGACCAAGAGAAGACAAAGACCTTTTAAGAAGTCTGAGCTTGAAAAAGCTGAGTCAGGCACTCAGCTGGAGAATCCTGAAGAGACTGCTGCTGCTCAAGAGGAGCAGTCTCATGTGAAAGATGGTGGAGTTGTTACCACCATAGATGCCCAAAAGACTGTTGATGTCGATCAGCAGAGTATCGAACACCCAACTGGTCGTGAGACAGCTGTGGAGAAGGAGAAAGCTGAGACAACCAAGACTCTTGAAGAAAGAGCTATCTCATCCCTTCAGACAGATGCTAACGTACCTGAGCAGGAGTAAGCCCCACTTGCAACCATTCGGAAGATGGAGATGATGATGACGTGATTATGTATTCTCTAGTCTACCCGGATATTTAGCAGAGATTAAGGGAATGGAGAAGATGGAAGCTAGATTACTCCAGACAACAATTCTAACATCCTGAGTTCATCGAAAAAGAGGAAGAACTTCTAAGCTTCCTCAGAAATGTCACTGTTCATTATGCCCTCAATGAAGAATGCTGCTTGGATGCCTTCCCTGCTATTAAGGAGGATGAGAAGGAAAAGGCATTGGAGAAGGCCAGAGCCGCCGAAAAGTCCAAAATATGCATGTTCACTGGAAGCCATGAGCACCACATGGAGTCAACTGACAGCAGCGATCTCAAAGAGTTGGACCCAACTGCAGTAGTTGAAAAGGCTGAGTTCCAACAGGCCATCAAGGAATCATGAGCCATGCACGAGCAAAATCTTCAAGAAGGTCCAGCAGAGTCTTCCCAACTCTCTTTTTGATCTGCTCCTTTAGGAGTGGCACAAAAGATTGCAACGGACATTGCCTCCATCACATCCCTCGTGCAATCTCAAAATGGCTCTCAGGGGAATGACGATGAAGCTAGGGAAGGTGATGAAATGGGCACCCTAGCCAAGACAAACCCTAAAGGTGTTGAGACACCTGCCCAAACGACAGACTACTCAAAAGGACAAACAACTGTGTCTTAGGAGCAAAGTAACCCACAACCATTCACTCAGCTGGTGCACCAGTTGAGGGGGAAGCTCTCTCCACCACAGCTAGGTCGGAGGACGCTGTGGGAGACAAAACTTTGCAGTTAGTAGGCGAAGGAGAGCAATTAATGGATAAGCATAGTGAAGTTAATGAAGCTCAGACAGTTGAGACTGTCCCAGCTAAAACTTCCTCTGACCTGAAGACCGATGGCACTACTGATGCAACTAAGGCAAAGGATGGAATGGAGGCCATGGGAGTTGAGACTCCTGGCCATGAAAGTGCAATCCTAGGAGTTGAGACTCTGAAGGATGCCACCGAAGACCCTAAGGTAGTTGAGTCTGCCAAAGGATATCTATCAAAGGCCCCAAGACAGCTGAGTCTATCGAATGGAATATTGAAGGCCCTACAGCGGTTGAGACTGCTGGGGGTAATGAAGGTCTAAAGGAGGTTGAGACTTCCTTAGGTAAAGAACCTGAGCAAGAGAACATTCCTCAGATGGAGGGAGCTGGTGAAGAAGAAAAGATCAGCGCCCTTCATGATTCATAGGAAAACAATGATACAACATTTATGGAATCAGAAAATGAAGCCGAGTCCACACATATTGAAGATTCTACTCAGGACGAGGCTGATGATGTTCACAACTCACGGAGTACTATAAGTGTTAAAACAACTGAGACTCATCTTTGATGATGAACCAACCCCTATGGTTACATCACACTCCGATGACGCTGATAAAACAACTGAGGACAAGTTAACTCAAAAGGAAACTCTTACTGATGCCAACGAAGCTGTTATCACAACTGAGTAGACCAACACAAATGCTCCAACTGGAACTAAGTCACCGAAAAGGCTACCACAATCGCCAAGAGACTCAAGCGCTCAACAAGAGTTCCCACAACAAGCGTTGATTGCTGACGACGCTGGATCATCCGAGGTAAATAGAGCTGATGCACAAAGACGAGAGAAGGGAAAGGCTCCACTACATGGACCAACGGGAATCCTTCTCATTCCGATGACATGTTTACTGAGATATTCCATTTTGATGCCGAGTTACCCCCTCTGGATGCCGATCTGTTCGAGAACAAGAGAAGTACTCTGTACAGGAATAGCCAATAATTCCAACTGATTCCATTGTGCCGATAGGTTTTGACTTTGATGTCTTGTGGCCTGAAGAAGAGTCAGCTTCCACAACCAAGTTTCAAAATGCGTTCAAAGAAATATGTGCTGAAATTGAGAAGATGGAATGCCACCTTGCATCGTTGGACCTCAGATTGGACAACCGTGATGCAAACATCAGCAGAGATATTCAAGGTGTTGTCCTACGGATCAGAGAATAGGCTGCGCAGACTACTACTAAGCGCTTAGAGCAAGTCCGCTACTTCAAATCATTCTTTGCAGAGCTACTCGTATGGAGCGTGGACAATGCACAAGTTCAGCAGAGGCAGAAAGAGTTTATGATGAGAATTGAAGATTCCCATAAGTCAGACATGGAGCTACTCAAGCTGCAACATAAGAGCGAGATTGCCAGACTTGAGGATATCATGATGTAGGTCCCAAGGGGTGTGAGTAAGGTTTAGAGGAGGGGGTTGAATAAACCTTACCAAATTTTTGATTTAGTACTTTTAAAGAAATTACAGAGTTAACACAAATAGCTAAGTCCTTTAGGGACATCTAAGTTGGTTATTCACCAGAGTTAGTCACTCAACAGACTCGATAGAGCTATTGATAGAATAACTCAGTTGTTTAACCTGAAACTTAACTTGGTTGTATTGGTTTCTCAGCGGAAGACGTAACACCCTTTGATTTGTTTGAAACTTGTTTTAACACTTGATATTACTCAGTTTGGATAGCAAATCAGCAGATATAAAGTAGATATGCAGAAATATGAATGTGCTGAAAAATAAATGACGCTGTTAATTTTTATAGATGTTCGAAGATGGACTAATTCTTGTAATCCTCTCTTCTCCAACTCCTGGAGGAATCCACTAAGTAATGATCGCTTACAAAGTGGTGAACAGATCTAGAGACACGACCTTTGGTCACACAAATGCTTCTCGTCCGACTCGAACTTCTTCACCGGCAAAATTGCTTGCTACTTCTACTCACTTTCTCAAGCTCTTGGATTTGATCACGAAGCCCTCCAATAACTTGATACTGATTTGACCTTGAACCTTCCTACAATCCTCCTTGGAAAGTAGACCCTTTTGATTATTCAAAAGTTTCCTCTTCAACAGTTTGAAGTTGTCTTTCCTTCACAGCTTTGTGTTGGATTGATTTCCTTCGAGTTTTAGGCTTGAGGATTTGCTTGAATATCTTTGAGAATATTTGTAGGTTACAGTTTAAATATTGCTTGCTTGTTCGTGGTTCAGGTAACCTTTTCTCAATCAATTTCCTTAGCCTTTTATAGTGAACTTTCAAAAATCTGCTCGTTGAAGAGATAGGCTGATTTTCAAAAGACATTTGTGTTCGTTGGCTTGTCTTTTCTTGGTCTTCAATCTTGAGATGTAGACCTTTCCTCGTATTAATTGAATGTACAGCTTTTCAGGTTCTGACACAAGGTGCAGTGCTTCAAAATAGTTTGCACGCATTCAAAACATAAGGAAGCAATATGATGGTCCTCTACCCGGAATGGATCACCCTACAATCAAGCCCCTGAGAGACATTGCCATGCCTCGATCTTTGGGTCCAACCCAGATCCCTAGAGGAGTTTCAAACTCTACAGGCAGAAGGCTATTTCGAAGATTTGACTCTACCGCAAGCCTGGGTTTTGTACTGGGAGAAAGGTCTTAAGATATGCAAATCAACTGATAAGCAGTAGAGTTCCAATAGTTACTCAGCTGGAAAATCAAAAACTCCAGTACAGTATACTCCCAGAGGAGGAGGAGCTGAGTCAGGGAGAGAAAGGGGAAGAGGCAGAGGTTCTCGACTTCAGCAGATCTGGAGAACGTCAAATATATTGATCCGCAGAAGAAAGGGATCACATAGTGGGCTGGATATGATCATCTTGCCAACCTGGAAGTTGCACGCAAGAATGTAGAAGTAGTGAGAAGACATGAAGCTGAAAATGAACGAACAACTCGAGAATGGGTGAAAAGGCAGCGTAGGGAAGACTCTGCTGCGAGGCGAGCATATGAGAAGAAGAAGAAAGATAAAGAGAAAAGGAAGATCAGGAGAGCTGATGAAGACAAGAGGAGAGCTGATGACGAAGAGAGAAGAAGGAAGCAGCCAAGGCGTTGAAGACGACTGCAACCCCTTCGCGTATTTTACTTAGCTATAAATACATAGCTGTAAGTTTTCCCTATAATATAGCTCTGATAATTTTCTTGTAATATTTGCTCTAATATCTTCTTTGTAACCTAGCTCTGATACACGTTGTAATACAATACTTGTATAAGCTTTGTTACATATTGTAAACAGCTTTTTAAAGGACAAGAATGCTATGATCAATAAAACTGATTATTCAAAGCATACATTCTTTGTTACTGCACTGCTTATGTTTGCGGTTTATTTTTGTTTAAGTTTTGACATCATCAAAAAGGGGAAATTGTTAGGAAATTTATTTGTTAGATTTTGATGATACCATGTAAAACTTAGACTAGGAAGTTGTCACCCCATTTTCCTTTTAATTCTATGTTGTAATAGATAGGACTGAAAGAGCTGAGTGAAGTCAGCTAAGTCAAAGAATACAAGAAGTCAACTGTAGACTAGAGTGAAGACTCTGTTGTGTGTCAGCTGAGTATGGCCAAGAAAGAAGACAAGGACTCTGTGAAGTATGAGTAAGTGTCAGTCAAGTCAGTGAAAGGATCCAAGTCTAACAGTTGATGTGGCAGTTGAGTCATTCTCATGATTGGAGCAGTCTAAATTTAAAAGAGGTAAAGGCAGCAGTCAAGTCAAGATAACTGACATTGAACTGTTGGAAGGAAGTCAAGAATGTTACTCGATATAGTAATATGTCCAAGCTGCCAGGTCTTAAAGTATTTGGCCTAGAAACATTCAAAGGAATAAACCAATGGGAAACACCGAAGCAGATGTCAGACCCTGTAAAGCTGCAAAGCCATTTAATACGAGGAAGGGTCAACATCACGAGTGCTGCAGACCAAGAAAAGATAAGCCAACGAAAAAGAAGTGTCATTTGAAAATAGCCTATCTCTTCACCGGACAAATTTTCAAATGAGCACTTTAAAAGGCTGAGGAAGCATTTGAGAAAAGGTTACCTGAACCTAACACGAACAAATCAAGCAATTATCAAGAAAGCATAACCTGCAATATTCTCAAGCTTACCTAGAAAATTCCTCAAGCCTAAAACTCGAAGGAACTCGATCCAACACACGCTATGAAGGAAAGATTACTTCAACCAGTTGAAGAGAAAACATTTAAAGAACAAAAAGGGTCTACTCTCCAAGTTGAAGGAGCTGTAGAAAGATTCAAGGTCGAACCAGGAGATTCAAGTTTGTTGGAGGGCTGTGTGATCAAATCCAAAGACTTGAAGGGAGCTAAAGTAGTAAGGCAACTGTCTTGTGAAGAAGCTAAGTCGTAGGAGAAGCCACCTGTGTGATCAATGCTGTCTCTAGATTGAAAACTACTTTGTAACTTGATCTGTTACCTAGTGGATTCCTCCAGGAGTTGGAGAAGAGTGGAGTAGAGTAATTACCCCATCCTCGAACCACTATAAATTACTTGTGTCATTTTCTTTCAGCATTTACTTTCTTGCTTATATTTTCCATATCTGCTGTTATTTTTTCTACCTAACTGATAATAACAAGTGCTAACACAAGTGTTAAAAACGAGCTTTAATCAAACAAAGGGTGTTACGTCTTCCACTGTTAAAAACCAAATCAACTAAAAGTTTAGTGTTAGCTGACACAACCAAGTTATACTATCAACATCCCAGTCGAGTCTGTTGAGTGGGTAACTTAGCTGAAGATAACCAACCTAGCTGTCACGCAAGGACACAACTGATTTGAGTCAACTCTGTTGAAATTCTTAAAAAAGACTAAAATTGAAAATTTGGTAATGTTTATTCAACCCCCCCTTCTAAACTTTACACCACACCCCTTGGGACCTAAAAGGAATGTTGAATTTGATCTCAATACTGCAAGTGTACAGTGTAGTTTATAGGATAATAGCAAGCAAGGTCGTATTCCTCAGGGATTGAATACGAAACACTTAGGCTATAGTAACATCATATTCCAATTTTATTGAAGCGACCGAAAATCACAAGTTTTATAAATCCTAAATGAACAAGTAAAAATAAAAGAAGTAAATATGTAAAAATCGGAACTCCACAAGTCTTTTCAACAATATATGAAAGCAACCCTAGGCACATATTCTCAACATGCTTCTTCAATACTAAGTTCATTCAATGTTTATCAAAATCAATTCACGTGTTTCTATGTGTTCAATTCCTAAAATTAGTTTATTCCCCCTCCCGGGTGGCACATAAACAGTAGATTAATAATAATTGAGGTCTCCCGATGCATCACAATGATTATTAACTCCCAACAGATCTTTGAATTGAATGACTCCCCATAAATAGATGTTGTCTCCGTCGCATTAACCTTTTTATGTCCAATTCGATTTTCTTCTTGTTAGAAATTACCTCCCGATTATGGACTAACAAGTATGACATTCAAATTATTGATCAGATAATCAGCAAGAATTAAGCACTCGAATTCATATAATAGAACACATGAATCAATTAAGAAAACAATTAATCAAAATTTAACATGAATCCATAGTTTTGATTATGCCCTAGGATCCGAAAGATTAGCCCAACATATTTGACAACAAATTCATAGACAAAGTTGAAATCAAATAATTTGACATCGTTTAAATACAAACAAGAGATCTAAACTATGAAAGAAAACCCCTTCTTGCCAGGATTAATCTGCATTCCAAGCCTTCGAAACTCTTGCGCTGGGTATTTGAGCATGTTGCGAAAAATAAGCCTGTGAGATTTTGTGCCTTAAACTGCTTTTATATCATGCACTCTTATTTTTTCTTAAGTGTGTCATTGATGATTGTTAGAACTCTAATACTTGCTTTGGTATCTTCATTGAAGCCATGTGTGTGTGTGTGTAATTTTTGAAAATGATTTAGGGCCATGTTTATTTAGTCTACTTAGCTTAAAAAGCCTAACTATGAACTCATGATTCCCTAGTTAGCCACTTTGAGCCTTAATTTTTATTGTTAGCCACATTTTGATCTTTAAAATTGAAAGATGATTTTTATCCTGAAAAATACTTGAGCTTATAGAAGATGAATAGTTTGGGGGAGATGTGGTGAAATTGTGAAAAAGAGAGAAAATTGGCAAAAGAAAGAGGGATGAGCAGTGCTTAGGTAAATGAGAGAATAATGAAACTCAAAAAAGAAAGAAAATTTCTGAGAAAAAGGAAAGAAAAATCGAGCAAGAGCAAAGAGAAAGAAGAGAAAGAAAAGAAGAAAAATTTCTGAAAATTTTGAGAAAAATTGAAAGATTAAGGCAGAAGAAAAGAAAAAAGGCAAAAGGTCTAAGAAGAAAAAAATAGAAAAAGGGTGGAGTTGAGTTGAAAAAAAAAATTGAAAGAATGATTTTTAGATGAAATGAGTTGGTGATTGCAAGTCTGTGTGCTTTAGTTCTATTTGCTCAAGTCAAGTCACTTAATCCATATTTTTCCTACCCTTACCAAAGAACCTACATGACAACCAAATGAAAAGTCCTTTTTGATTCTTAAGTTGTGCACACTAAAGTGGTAGAGATGTTAGACGATTTGCAAGCATATGGTAGTTTTACATTCACTGAATTGAGTTGAGCGTAAACACATCCTATTTACTTTGAGAGTTGAGTGATACACTATTCCTTGTAAGTCGCAATGTCAAGTACCCGAAAGAGTATTGATTATGCCGAACTTGTGTTGATGATTTCTTGATAATGAATTGCATGGTTTGCTTGAATATGGAGTTAAATGAGATTGAATGTTTATAGTGTTCTTGTGTGTTCTTTGTACCCCTTGAATCTTGATATTATTTTTCTTAATTTGCTCGAGGACGAGCAATGGTTTAAGTTTTGGGATTTTGATATGTGTATAATATACGTGCATTTAAGGGCTTATTGTGTTATTTAATTGATGCATGTGCACGCATATTTAGTGTATTTTACTTGGTTTCCTTAGAAGGGCATGATACTGCATATTCTTATAACTTTTTACAAGAAACTGAGCTTAAATAGAAAGATATCAGCTAGAAGGCCCAGACCAGATTGACGAGTGGGAAGAAAAGATCAAAGAGACGAAGAAAACAGACCAAAGCAAGTCACACGGTCAGCCCGTGTGGTGCCACACGATCGTGTGAAGATTACACAACCATGTGAAGTGTTTGGGCGAAAACAGAGACATAGACATGTTACACGGTCAGACCGTGTGGGATGATACGGACCGTGTGACTCGTTTTTGACAGATTTTGCTGTCATTTTCTCGTTAGAACTCTACCAGTAATCTCTCATATCACCTATATAAAGGGACCAAGGCTTGCACGGAAAAAGATATATCATACCATTCATACAACATATAATAAGATTACACAAATCATAGGTCTTCTGAGAGAGGAGGGCTAGGTTACGAAGAACACCACAAGGCTTTTCACATCTACCAAACAAGTAAAAGACATCTCCTCAACATTTATCACATTATTCACAAAAATATTTCATCTCATAAAATCAAATGCTCATAGTAAAATCATGCGGAAGCTTTTTGTACTTTTTCAAATTCTAATCCTAATTCACACAAAAAACAATAAATTTGCTAAAGCGATAAATGTGTTAGAATAAAAATAACAAAAAATTGATTTTTTTTTTTTAATTTCTATGCAAACTTTTATGCTCTACATGCAATCTTAAATGCAATGCATCATGCAACAGTACTTATTTACGCATTATTGACAAACCCCCAAACTTAAAATATTCCTTGTCCCGAACATATGGGAAAATTATCAAAAGAAAGTGGAATGCGTAAAAAGTACTTATCAAATCACTGTGGTGGTGGAGGTGGAGGGTAGTGGCCTTGTGAAATATGCCACTGATCCATACGAGACATCATCTCGTATGTGTACTGCTGCTGCTGGGTGATGGCGTCAAATCTCTGTAAATACTCAGTGTGATATGCATTAGCTGTCGCCGTAAAAGGATAAATATCATCTATTAATTTACCCACATCGACTTTCATCCTTTCAAGCCTATCACTAATGGTCCATGGCCGGTTACCCCCTTGTCTAGAGGATTCCAGCATATCCCTTTCCTGCAAAGGCTCATCTTACTTCTCCTGAGCAGCAGTCCCCTGATCACCTCTCATCAACCAATTACTCCTATTTCTGATAGAAGTAGCATCCGGGTTTGGGAGCCTAACTCCAGTCGATCGGCATGATTCAACCAATAATTACGCCCATCAAATTGAATCATTTTCATGGCGGATAAAACAGTCATATCAATCAATTTTGGACCATCGGCTTCTGCATACCGCTCGAAGCTAATATTGAAGTGCTCGGCTATCAGAGTAATAAGCCCACCAATACAAATTTATCCCCTTTCTTACTTCCTCACTCTATCAAATTGCCAGGCTATCATAGCCCCGATATTTGGCACAACCTCCATCCCCGAAGTCATACAAAATAATAAACAACTCGTCTATCTACAAGCCCCCTTTGCTATCTTCCATCGCGAACACCGTGTAAGTCCAAGCGGCTACGATAATCTAGAAGGGGGTTGAATAAATTATCTCCATCTTTTCGATTTTACCCTCTTTTTCGAACCGAATGCTCAAAGACAATAACGAAGGTGCGGAATGTAAACAACACACGTCGATTTATAGAGGTTTAACCCACCTAGGGCCTAATCCTCTACCACCCCAAAGATATCCGGATGGATTTCAAAAAGAAAAAAGATTTTATTAATTACCAAAATTAATACAACACCAACTTACAACAACACCTTGAAGAGCACTACACTCTTCTTCAACACCACCTTTGAGATTACCACAATCTCTTCTTGAAGATTACCACAATCTCCAATGGCACCTTGTGAAGATTACCACAATCTTCA
Organism: Rehmannia glutinosa; assembly: GCA_016081115.2. Taxonomy (NCBI): domain Eukaryota; kingdom Viridiplantae; phylum Streptophyta; class Magnoliopsida; order Lamiales; family Orobanchaceae; genus Rehmannia; species Rehmannia glutinosa. Next base: position 52,543 of record JABTTQ020002196.1, on the reverse strand, counting down.
ACCTTGAAGAATACCAAATTCTTCAACACCTCAACAAGAAGATTACCACAATCTTCTTACACCTAACACCTAGATCACCCAAGTGTGTTCTTACCACAAGAACACTCACAAGGATATCTTGTGTTGAATGATAACCCAAAAATTCAAGATTACAACTCGATAATGAATTATACAATTAAGTGCAAGTGTAATCAAGAATAGCCTAGACCTCAAGGATGTGAAAGTGATAAGCTAGGCAAATTACAACAAGAATAATGACAATAGAAGACCAAGTGTTTGCTTGAGAATATCTTGTTGTGTTGTGTTGTTCTCTCTTGTTGTTGTGCTTCAAATCTTCCTCTATTTATAAGAGATGATTGATACTTGATAGGCTCCTCTTGGAATCTGATATCTACAAAAAAATTGCAATTAAAATCAAGATTATAGCTGTTAGAAATCAATTCCACAATTTAGGGAAAAGTTGTCTGCTGCACAACGGTTCGAATTTTGCTGTCAAACATTAGGGCGACAGGTCGCGCACTAATAAGAGAAAGAAAGATTACACAACAAATTAACACTGGTTGACCGGTCCAGGGGGGTCCGACCGGTCGACCATGGGTCCGACCGGTCGCCCCCATAGGGACCGGTCACCCTCAACAAATTTGAGATACAGGATGTTACAGAATCTCTTGGTCTGGCCGCCCTTTGCGCGACCGGCCGACCTCCCAGGGTTTTTCAAAACGCCTTGTTTCTGTTTCAAAACCAATCTTTCAGACACGAGACAAGAATGTTGTCCAATATTTTATCGAAAATGACCTTCAAGAAATACTCCGAAAAATTAGTAAAAATATTTTAAACCGATCGGGAGTATTTTGGACAACATTAGAAATATAGTTTTGATATAAAAAGCATTGTTTTGGTATAAAAACAAAATCATCAAAATCATGGTAAAACCATTTATCAAACAATACCCTTTTTGATGATTACAAACCAAAACAATTTTAACGAGATCGTTTTTGAACACAAAACAATTTTACCGGTTAAAAAGAACTATCCGTTGTGAGCGACAACATTCCACGCAATATAATCACAAGAATGGGAGTATAGATTTTCAAAAACATTTAGCGAAAGCTCCCCCTATCAATATGCACAACTAGAGTAATGTAAAAGCAATCAACCACAAGCTAAAAGCTTAGCTTTTACATATTGATCTTATGTTCAAGAGCTTATAAGCTCCCCCTGTCAACAAAACATCATTAGACAAGTATATGAGTCCATCATACAATAATTGGACTAAGTATAATGCACAACTTATGACTTTAGGAAGTCATAGCTTATAGCTTCTTTTGTTTGGCTTAACTTAGCTTCTATGAGCTAATAAGCTTATAACCTGTTTCTCCCCCTTTGGAATCATCAAAAAGAATGTTAGCACGATAAATGCATCATATATTCATATCAAAGTGCGCAAGTAAACCGATGTATCGAGCTATTTGAACATTGAAGCTTTTAAACCAAATAAGAGGGAAGAGTCGAATCATACGACTTGTAGAAGCTTATGAAAGATCATTTGATAAACAAAACATGATCTCTATAAATATATAAGACTTTTGAAATCGAGAGAATCATGTAGGTGATGAATTTTTCATTGAAACGTTTTATCGAACACTTGGCGGACGTCAAAAATTGAAAAAGATAAATATAGCCCTTGTAAATAAAATCAAGCCAAGTTTTTCATCACCAAATGCAATTTAATAAATATCATTCATCAACAATTAATAAGCTCATCACAAACATAAATAATTTGCATCAAGAAATAGACATTTAAACCAAGTTCTCAAGGGTTCAACCCAATTGAGCTAAAGAGAGTGAAATTCTTACCATTCGATCGGTAAAGACGAGCAATGATTATGATAGTCGAGCTAGACAATCCCCAAAATATATAATTTATGCAACAAAACACATTTGAAGTGAAATGTGTGTGAAAATGACAAAGGGGACGAAAATAGAGTTGAAAGGCCAAAATGCCAACGTCTGGAAAACAGAAACAATTTAAGCCAAAAACAGGCATAGGGTGACCGGTCCTAGGTGAGGGCGACCGGTCGACTGGGTGGGCGTCCGGTTGCCCTCACCCCAGTCAGCCCACTGTCTCCTGTTTTATATAAAATCCGAATTTTGATCCAAAAATCCGATTTTTCGCCCCTAAGTTTTAAAAACGTGCAAAGTGCAAACGTAGACCTCATTCAATATACATTATGTCATAATCAAGCTCGAAATGAGGTAAAATACTCGGCGGTGAGCGATTAAAAAGTCCGCGAGTTATCCTTGAGATGGAATTAAACACATCTCAAGTTTTTGTTAAAAATTCAATTCCTTTTAAACAATCAAATCTCAATATGTTTAGTTCAATTATGACGAACTATATTTTGAATACGGAAAACCGTATAAAAAATACCGGACTTGTTATCCCGAAAACTAAGAACGTTTTAAAACTGTGGATATACAAGTCATAAGAAGAAGTGCCTTTCAAATATTTGAAAATTTCTTTTAACAACACTTTAATCAGATTCATTGGGATAGTTTTTGAAGTCGAGCATATAGACATAAGGCATATGGAATGTTGAGTCTATAGGAATAATACAAGAAAAACATACCTTGAACTTGTTTGTCGGCCGATATGCCTTTCTCAACCTTTGTCAATCTTTAGCCATAGAGGTTGAGATGGTTCTTCTTTCTTCAATGCTTAACTCCTTCAAGAGTTCGTTCGAAATATAACCATCTTCTTGGCATTGTTGAACTTGAATTCCAATGATCAAATTTGAGCTTCCCTTATCATGATCATCTTAGGTTCACCTTGCATTGACTTGGAAAAATATCTTGCACAAATATTCATTAGTAGCACCAAAAATATTATCAACATAAATTTGCACAAGTAAACAACCTTGCCCTTTTTCAAAACAAGAAGTGTAGTATCAACTTTACCTTTTGTAAAATTATTTTCCAAAAATAGCTAAGTCTATCAAACCATATACGGGGTACTTGTATCAACCGTACAAGGCCTTTTTATAAAAATCATTTGGCCTAAAAATTTTTAAACTCCGATAGACTTCTATTTGAATAAAACCATTTAGAAAATTGGATTTAACATCCATTTAGTAAAGCTTGAAATTTTCTCAAAACAAGAATGGGCAAGTAAAGTGCAAATAACTTCTAAATGTGCTATGAGTGCAAATATTACATCAAAATCATTACCTTATTCTTGACAATATCATTGAGCTACTAACCTTGTCTTGTTCATCAAACTTGTTGCGAAATATCACAAATTTCTGCAAAATCTTAACAAAGAAACTTGCACAAGAGCATAGTAATATAAAATGATAGAGACACTATAGCAAGTAACACATACTATGCTTAAAGAAAATCATCAAGAATATACTACACCATATGAGTTCAAATAAGCTTATAGAAAGTTATATAAGGTCTCTTTTGAAATATGAAAATACGAGAGCACATAGTTGAGACCTCAATCACAAGAATCATATGAACAAGAGCTTTGACATAAGCATCCAAGAATAATGGCATTTATATGTGCAAAAGAAAAATGCATAACTAGAAGGTCAATATTTTTATCAAAACAAAATATAATCCTTTAAAAATCTTGGATAAAACAAGCTATGTTAAATAATGCCTTCTCAAAAATCAAAACATCCTCTTAATGGCACTTGTATAAAATACTATGAAACAACTTGAAAGACAAGCACATAGGCATATGACAAAAATCTATCGAGTCTATAGGATGAATACCAATGATGAGCATATCTCGATAGCTCATGTTACTGTGGACATATTATGACGTAGATGGCCATTTGTGATGATATATGAATCCTACACAATTCTTAAACAAGACTTGCACAAAACACAAATGATACAAGTGTAGGCTAAAGATAATAAGATATATCACAAGTATGCTTATGCCATAAAAATCCATAGGAGATTATAAAACACAATAGTTAAAGCAAATGCACAAGAGTTTTAAAAACATCATGCAAGGTCTTCTTTTAAAAAAATTTAAAACCACAAATATATATATTGATGAACTAAATTTTAAAATTTTGAAAACTAATATTGCAATAAAGACACAAATGCAAAGAAAATAAAATGCATATTTAAATAGGGAGATACGGTTTACCAATTTCGCCATTTCCATGGGTTGTGCCGTTCCCATTGTTGATGATATCTTCCCCTTTGAAAATCATCTTGTTGATGATGGCTTCTCCAATTGCTCCATTTCCAAGCATTGTAGCCTTACCATTTTCGAAAGTGTCTTTCTCTTGGAAAGTCATCTTGTTGATGATGTCTTTGCCATTTCCATGGATTGTGTTCTTCCCATTTTTGATTATATCATCTTCTTGGAAATTGACTTTGTTGAAAATGTTTTCTCCTTATTTGATCAAATGAAATGGTCATTTGATGTTTTCTTGATGGTATGAATTTTCTTCGATTATTATTCCGCCGGGTACCTAATATGACATTGTTTTGTGGTACCCTCAAGTGTTTGGGTCCTTTGGGATTAGTCTTGAGACTTTTAGGTCTCCAACAATAATTAGAGCTATTCTAACCCGACAAGTATTTACCGTATGACCCTTCTTACCGCAATAAAAGCAAGTAATATTACTAACATGCATAGGAACTCGATTCTTTTTCATATGCTTGACAATATTAGACTCATGATCAAGTTCACTATTCAAATTATCACAACCATTATCATTTACAACATTGGGCAATTCATTGGTACTCAAGTTGGATTTTGATAAATCATTTTTCATGCAATTAATATCCTCAACAAGAGTACTATTTTGTTTTTCAAGGTTTCTAACCTTGTCAAGTGTGGTGGTGTGAGCACATGATAGTGATTCATAGGAAGTAAATAAACTATCCTTTTCATTTTTCAAAATATTGAATTCCTTTTTCAAATTTTTGTACTTAACAAGTAAATTTTGGAATTCATTTTGAAGATCATCAAAATCATTTTGCAAATCACTATAATCATTTTGAATAACAATATCATAGGAAGTATAGGGTTTAAGACATACCTTGTTTTCTTCTTCGATGCCCATAAAACATTGTTCGACTACTTCATAATTGGAAGTTGTAAAAGACTTGTTCCTTAGATTTGAACTTGTTTCCCTTTGAGAAGTAGATGCTTTTGTTTGACTCCTTTCATTTGCAAATACTCCATAGATGGCTTCTAATTTTTGCCATACTTCATGTGCCGATCAAATTCCTACAATATGTTCATATTCCAAATTAGTAAATGAACAATACAAAATATTGAGAGCTTTATCGTTTAAGGAAATGATTTTATTCTCTTCATTATTGAGCTCTTTGAAGCCTTTGGAGGTGTGTGGTGTGTCTTTCATCGGAATGGATTCTCTATTTATGACGATGTTCCAAATATCGAACCCGCAATCTTGTAAATAACATTCCATTCTTTCTTTCCAAAATATAAAATTTTTGGAATCAAATAGTGGTGGCTTGGTGGTGGAGGTGCCGGATAGATGAGCTTCATTCGTAGCCGACGATCGTTTCTCTTCACTCGCGATATGAAATGAGCTTGCCAAAGAGTTTGGCTCTGATACCACTTGTAAGTCCAAACGGCTACGATAATCTAGAAGGGGGGTGAATAGATTATCTCCATCTTTTCGATTTTACCCTTTTTTCAAACCGAATGCTTAAAGACAATAATGAAGGTGCGGAATGTAAACAACACACGTCGATTTATAGAGGTTCAACCCACCTAGGGCCTAATCCTCTACCACCCCAGTATATCCGGGATGGATTTCAAAAAGAAAAAAGATTTTATTAATTACCAAAATTAATACAACACCAACTTACAACAACACCTTGAAGAGCACCACACTCTTCTTCAACACCACCTTTGAGATTACCACAATCTCTTCTTGAAGATTACCACAATCTCCAACGGCACCTTGTGAAGATTACCACAATCTTCAACCTTAAATAATACCAAATTCTTCAACACCTCAACAAGAAAATTACCACAATCTTCTTACACCAAACACCTAGATCACCAAGTGTGTTCTTACCACAAAAACACTCACAAGGATATCTTGTGTTGAATGATAACCCAAAAATTCAAGATTACAAATCGATAATGAATTATACAATTAAGTGCAAGTGTAATCAAGAATAGCCTAGACCTCAAGGATGTGAAAGTGATAAGCTAGACAAATTACAACAAGAATAATGACAATAGAAGACCAAGTGTTTGCTTGAGAATATCTTGTTGTGTTGTGTTGTTCTCTCTTGTTGTTGTGCTTCAAATCTTCCTCTATTTATAGGAGATGATTGATACTTGATAGGCTCCTCTTGGAATCTGATATCTACAAAAAAATTGCAATTAAAATCAAGATTATAGCTGTTAGAAATCAATTCTACAATTTAGGGAAAAGTCGTCACTCTTTACAAATGGTTAGAATTTTGCTGTCAAACATTAGGGCGACCGGTCGCGCAATAATAAGAGAAAGAAAGATTACACAGCAAATTAACACTGGTTGACCGGTCCAGGGGGGGTCTGACCGGTCGACCATGGGTCCGACCGGTCGCTCCCCATAGGGACCGGTCACCCCTCAACAAATTTGAGATACAGGATGTTCTGTAATCTCTTCAGGTACCGGTCGCCCTTTGCGCGACCGGTCGAACTCCAGGGGTTTTAAACATATTTTAAACCGATCGGAAGTATTTTAGACAACATTAGAAATATAGTTTTGATGAACGAACACATTGTCACAAAATCAATAAGTGTGTTGTCCAATATTGTCGAAAATAAACTAGAAGAAATACTCCAGAAAATATTAAAACCATTTTAAATCATTTAGGAGTATTTGAACAACCTTTAAAAGCATTGTTTTGGTATAAAAACAAAATCATCAAAACCATGATAAAACCATTTATCAAACATACCGTTTATGCTAAAGTACGTTGTACATAATGAATACGGGGTTCCGAAGGCTAGACACCTTTGATGTACCCTGCGTATAAATCCATTTACCCGTTATCTCCATCTAATATCTATCCTTATTAAAATCTTCATGTTCTTCCACCCCATAAACCGGAGTTCTATAAATCCCATTCAAATCATCAATTGATGACTCCTTCGGCTCATTGGCTAAACGGAATCTAATCCCATCAAATTCCATTTTTGGACTACTAAATCAAAACTACTTAAGAATTCAAGCGTATAAATTGAATATGTAGTCCAATGCCCATTCAACAATTCATGCCAATCTATACAACCACACATAGCACGAAAATCTTCTAACAAACCTAAATTAGCGAGTAGTTTTATTGGGATACTTTGTCGAAATCCATGGTTGAAAATAAAAGCACCGCCCATCTAGTCCGGTGTGTTTCATCCGCCATGACCATGTAGGAGAACTCGGGTTGGTCGACCGCATACTCTATTTGGGGTTCGGGCTCGGGCTCCATGTTGGTTCCCTTCTCCTCATTATATTCCTCCTAGTTCCTCTTTTTCCCCTCTAGAAGCAATAAAAATCAAATTTTGAAGTTTTAAAAATCTGAAATTTGTAGATATAAAATTCCAAAACTTGAAGGAGAACTTGTGAAAATTGAGAAATTGGAAGAATTTAGTGATATGTTTCTTCAGAAGATGAATAATTTGTGTTTGTGGTGTAAGATTTGAAGTGAATTTTGAAGAGATTTGGAGATGTGTTTGAGTATTTGGGAGAGTATTTTCGAGTTGTAAGGTTTGGGTAGGAGAAAATGAGATAGAAATTGAGTGTTTGAGGTTAAAAAGGGATAAAATTCCGCATGGGCGTTTCGCACGGCCCGACCGTGCGGTCTTGGGCTACTGTCTGCTGCTTCAATCCACACGACCCGACCATGTTACTGTCTCTGTATCTGGGTCGCACGGTCCGTGTGTCTTGGTTCACATGGTGGTGTGACGTATTTTTCCATTTTTTAATATAAAACCCAGAGTTTGCCAGGAAATAATTTGGGTTGTCTCCCATCAAGCGCTAAGTTTTACGTCTTTAGACAGACTTTAGATTTCTAGTTTCGCTGTCATTGAATTGTGTCGTTTTAAAATCTTTGAGCCCTCGTATTTTGTACGATCTATCAGACGAATGGCATTAATGTAGGTCCCAAGGGGTGATGTGTAAAGTTTAAAAGGGGGGATTGAATAAACTTTACCAACTTTTCAATTTTAGTCCTTTTAAACAATTTCAGAGTTAACTCAACTCAGCTAAGTCCTTGAGAGACAACTAGGTTGTCTTACACAACAAAAGTTACCCACTCAACAGACTCGACTGAGCTGTTGGTAGTATAACTTAGCTGTTTTTAGCTAACACTTAGAAATGCAGTTGACTTGGTTTTACCAGCGGAAGACTTTCATCCTTAGAGTTTTTAGTATGTTTTTCAACCCTTGTTTTGGCAATGTTATCAGCAGACTTAAGCAATTTAACTTATCTGTAGATATGAAAGCAATACGAGAAATTAAGTGCTCTGAAAAGTAAATAGACACAAGCAGATTATAGTAGTTCAGGAATGGGGTAATTATTCTAGTCCACTCTTCTCCAACTCTTGGAGGAATCCACTAGGTAACTTGACTTGGTTACAAAGTAGTTAACAGTTCGAGTCAGCTTTGATTACACATCCTGCTACTCTTGGGACCCAACTTCTTCACAAGACGGCTGTCCTGCTACTTCAGCTTCCTTCAAATCTTTGGACTTGATCACGTAGCCCTCCAACAGGTTCAAAGCTCTGGTTCGATGGAACCTCACTACTTGTACTTCAACCTTGGAGAGTAGATCTCTTTGTTCTTGAAAACAAAATTTTCTCTTCAACTCATGAAATTGTCTTTCCTTCACTGAGTGTGTTGGATCGATTTCCTTCGAGTTTAGGCTTGAGGATATTTTTGTAAGCTTGAGAGATGTTTGCAGGTAATTACTTGAATGATTGTATGCTTGATAGTCTGTTAAGTTCGTGACATTCTCTCAAATGACTCCTCAGCCTTTTATAGTGCACGTTTGAAAATATGTTCGTTGAAGAGAGACACATTTTTCAAACAACACTTTGTTGGTTATTGGATTGACTTGTCTTGCAGCATTGATGAAAACCGTACCTTGAATTTAATGTTGTTTAGCCTTTCCTTAAACTCTGCAGAATTCAGGAGCATCCCATTGGTTCCTTATTTTTTGCACTTTTTCAGCAAAACAATTATATTGTTGGCAGCCTGACACATGTCTATTTCCAGTAAAACCTTGACTTGTTTTGACAACGGATCTCTTTCAGCTTTCTCGAGTCATGTCTGCTATATACCCCTTTGACATTCAATTCCAATCATTTTAGAGTGACTTTGTTGTCAGTCAGCTGACTGAGACAACTTTTCTGTCACTTGACTGATTCTTCACTTCATTTCACTCAACTGCCACACAGCTGGGTCTTCACTTCAATCTTCAGTCGAGTCTTATAATCTTCAACTTGGCTATATTCGACTCAGCTCATACAGCCCTATTTATTACAAGTTGAATTACATTTGAAATGGGGTGCCAACTTCCTAATCCAAGTTTTAAATGGTATCATCAAAATCTATATATAAATTTTCCCAACAATTATACTGTTCTCTGGGATTAAGTTCAGTATCGCTTGAGAATTTGCACTATTGGATGTTGGCCTCCCTTTGCGGTAGTGATCTGGGCTACTTGTGTTTCCAAAGATTTCAGTCTTGCATTTACGTTTGTGTTCAACTGAGTGACTTGTTCCTCAATCCTGTCTATCTTTGCTTCATCCTTATTCAGTCTTGCTCTAGTTTCTTCGATAATCGAGGGTATCATCTCTTCCACACATGCTTTCTTGTCACTTGACTCCGCTCTGCCTTGATTACCCACATTAAATCTCAAAGGTGGCTGCAAAACATTTTTGTTATTCGCATATGAAAAGTTCTCCTAGTTTTGCAGCCCCGGATGATAGTAAATGGGTATCTGATTATTTCTATAGTTGTTGTTGAAGTTCCTTTGTTGTCCCACAAAATTAACTTCCTCTTCAACAACTGCAGGATATCTAGGAGTCACTTGCTGCATCGCATCCAATTTCATGTTCAGCACGTATACTTGTTCAGTAAGCATGAAATCTTTCTTATCCTGAGCCTCTACCACACGTCGGACATTGGATCTCTCGGATGGCCACTGGTAACTATTATTTGCCATCTCCACTAATAATTCTAGTGCCTCATCTGGATATTTCCCTAGCAGGGCACCTCCAGATGCAACATCTGTAATAGTTCTCTTGTTGCCACTTAAACCATTATAAAAATACTGAACTTGTTGGTAATCGGGATACCCATGCTAAGGGCACTTCCTCAACAATTATCTTAATCTATCCCATGCCTCATATAATGGCTCTGAATCTAACTGCCTAAACTGGGTGATTTCAGATTGCAACTGCAGCGTTTTACTGGGGGGAAAATATTTTGCTAGAAACCGCTAACTTAGTTTAGCCCAATCTGCTGTGGGCGATGTCAGAGTGCATAACCATCCCTTAGCCTTATCGCGCAGAGAGAATGCGGAAAGGCAGCATCAAATGATGTCTTTAGAAATACCATTCATCTTGACAGTATTGCAGACTTCTAAAAATTACGCCAGATGCGCGTTTGGATCTTCAATGGCTCTTTTCCCAAACTAATTCTGTGAAACCATCTGGATTAATGCTATTTTTAGTTCAAAGTTGTTTGCATTGATCGGCAGATGGGCCACACCCCTATAAGTTCGACTAACATCCGACTGAAAGTAGTCCCTAACTGCTCTTCTCGCGGGCCTTTCCACAATCCGGTCTTGTCCATCCGCCTCAGTTGAGTGTTCATCATTGTTCCTATTATTCACGCCATTCTAATTATTCCCATCCTCCATTGCTTTAGATCTTTTCCTTAGTTGTTTCACTGTCTTCTCGATTTCCAAATTAATAGGTATTGGTTGGGTAGATTTGGAACGCGTGATCATGCACTATCTGTACTTAACAAAAACAATGCTAGAACCAAAACAATGAAATTTATTTACAAAAATAAAAAATCGAAAGTAAGAAAAAATATTTACAAAAAAAATCGAAAAAAAATATGTATTTACAAAAATTTTGTTTCAATTAAGATTGAACTACTTATTACTATATCTAAGTTGAATCTTTCAATCCCCGGCAACAGCGCCAAAACCTTGTTCGCCAAAAATTTGATCTCAATATTGCAAGTCTACTGTGTAGTTTATAGGATAATGGCAAACAAGGTCGTATTCCTCAGGGATTGAATACCAAACACTTAGGCTATAGTAACATCGTATTCCAATTTTATTGAAGCGACTGAAAATCACAAGTTTTAGAAATCCTAAATTAACAAAAGAAGTAAATTTGTAAAAACCGGAACTCCACTAGTCTTTTCAACAAATACGAAAGCAACCCTAGGCACATAATCTCAACACGCTTCTTCAATATTAAATCCAATCAGTGTTTATCAAAACCAATTCATGTGTTTTTATGAGTTCCATTCCTAATTAGTTTATTCTCCCTTTCGGGTGGTGCATAAACAATATATTAATAATAGTCGAGGTCTCCCGATGCATCACAACGATTATTAACTCCCAACAGATATTTGAATTGAATGACTCCCCACAAACAAATGTAGTCTCCCGATGCATTACCCTGTTTATGTCTGAATTCAATTTTCGTCTTGTTAGAACTCACCTCCCGGATTATGGACTAACAAGTATGACATGCAAATTATTGATTAGATAATCAACAAGAATTAACCACTCGAATTCATATAATAGAACACATAAACTAATTAAGAATATAATCAATCAAGATTTAGTATGAATCCACAATTTTGATTATTCTCTAGGATCCGAAAGATTAGCCCAACATATTTGATAACAAATTCATAGACAAAGTTGAAATCAAATGGTTTGTTATCGTTTAAGGCCTTCGAAACTCTTGTCAGGTTGAATCCTCCTACCAAGCCTTCGAAACTCTTGTGCTTCCGTAGATGTGAAAGGCCTTGTGGTGTTCTTCGTAACCTAGCCCTCCTCTCTCAAAAGACCTTTGATTTGTGTAATTCTGTGTATTATATGTTGCATAAGTGGTATGATATATCTCTTTTCGTGCAAACTTTGGTCCCTTTATATATGTGCTGTGAGAGATTACTGGTGAGTTCTGATGGGAAACGGACAACAAAATCTGTCAAAAACGAGTCGCACGGTCCATGTCATCCCACATAGTCTGAACGTGTAACACGTCTATGTCTCTGTTTTTGCCCCATCACATGGTCGTGTAATCTTCACATGGTTGCCCACACGGTCGTATGGCCCCACACGGGCTGACTGTGTGACTTGCTTTTGTCCATTTTCTTCGTCTCTTCGATCTTCTCTTTGCACTCATCGATCTTGTTCGGGCCTTCCAACCGATATCTTTCCATTTAAGCTCCGTTTCCTGTTATAAGTTACAAGAGTACCCAGTATCATTCCCTTCTAAAGAAACCAAGTAAAATACACTAAATATGCGTGCGAATGCATTAATTATATAACAAAATAAGCCCTTAAATGCACGTATATTTTACACACATCAAATGTACTTCAATTGAGATAAAAGATAACCTTGTGAAGAAGAAGCAACCTCAATATCAAGAAAGTAATGGAGCGGATCCAAATCTTTCATTGCAAATGAATAAGCTAATGTAGACTTCAAAGTTTCTATGCCATCAAGATCATCACCAGTAATAATCATATCACCAACATATAATGAAATGCAAAATACGACCTGTTGTAGTACACTTGACAAACAAGTTTGAATCATGATCACTTGGTCGAAAACCAAGGGAGGTAACCAGAGAAGTGAACTTATCATACCACGCTCTAGAGGTTTTCTTAAGGCCATAAAGAGCATTGACAAACTTACAGACCTCGCTTGACTAATGAGCAACGCCAGGAGGATGCTACATGTACACTCCGTCAACAAGTCCACCATTCAAAAAGGCATGTTTTACATCCATCTGAGATATACCTCATAGACGAACCGAGGCATTTGCAAGAAGGGTACGAATAGTTGTCATTTTTGTAACAGGTACAAAAGTCTCCTCATAATCAATCCCATACTCATGAGTATAACCCTTAGCAACCAATCGGGCTTTGTATCTTTCAATATACTTATCATATTTGGTTTTTATCTTGTAAACCCAATGACATCCAATGGCGTGTTTCCCTAGTGGTAAAGGTACCGAGTCCCAAGTATGAGTATGATGCAAAGCAGCAAGTCCCTAAGCCACAACATCGTGCCAAAGTTGATCACAAATCGGCTCTCTATAGGATAAAGGCTGAGTACGATGAACAGAGGCCAAAAAGGAGACGTAAGATCCAAAATAACAAGAGTAAAGGAAATCTGGTAACTTAGTAGACTTACAAACACTAGTGGATTGTCGAGGAGCAACATCAGGATCCGTAGTTGGAGGAGCTGAAGGGACAATATCAGTAGCAAGAGAATCAGTCACATCAGAAGTCAAGGTACCAAACCTACAGAACCATCAGTAATGGATTCGTCCTCATGAAAAGGATCAATATGAATGAGGTCGAACTTAGATATATTATGGGAGCCAGCTGGGACAAAAAAGAAAGGAATATGTTCCAAAAACATAACATGACGCGAAACATATAATATTTGGCTAGCTGGATCAAAACAATAAACCTTTCTGTCCTTCCCCATAACCAAGAAAAATGCATAAAACATACCGCAACTTCAGCTTATTATGTACAACTTGAGGTCGAAGAACAAAGCAAGTGGAACCAAACACTCATAAAGATAAGTAATCAGGAGCATTATAGAACTTATCAAAGGGTGTCAAACCCGAATGATGTGAATTAGGAATTCTATTATAGGTAGCAGTGAGAACTGCTTCCCCCAAAACATACTAGGAACACTAGCAGACAACAAAAGTGACCTAACAATTTCTACAAGATCGCTATGTTTTCGCTCTGCAATACCATTTTGCTCAGGGGTGTCCGCACAAGATGTTTTTCATACTATACAATTAGAAGCAAGTAATGTAAGAAAAGCATTGGAAGAATATTTCTCACCCAAGTCACAATGAAAACACTTTATGGTGGCTGAATGCTGGGTTTTCACAAATGCTCTAAAATGGCAAAATATGTTAAAGAAATCATAATGTTGCTTCATACGATAAACCCAACAATAGCGTGTATAATCATCAATAAACGAAACATAATATCGCGACCCACCCTTTGTATTGATAGGGGAAGGTCCCCATACATTAGAATGAACAAGATCAAAGGGTGCACGAGAAATAGAACACTTTTATTAAATGGTAAAGAAGAAATTTTGCTAGTTTGCAACCACTACAATCCGAAATATTATGAGATTTCAATTCTCACAAGACACCAATATAAACCAAAAACTATAAACGAGACGCAGGCACATGACCTTATAAATGAGAATGCCATTAGTAAAAAGCAAAAGACGAACAATTCAAATGAAAAGATGACATATCCACACCAAAGGCTTTAGCTTCCAGTACATTAAGTTGATCCAAAACATAAAGTCCCCTTTACTTACAACCTATCCCAATTAGCTTCTGAGACTACGAGTCCTGTATAGAACAAGTGGAACGAGTGAATGAGACTAAACAACCAGATGCACATAATTGGCTAACTGAAACTATACTCAAGGTGAGGTTAAGAACATAATAAAATCCGGAACAGAGAAACAACACGTGACAATGGAGCCAATTCCTGCTAGTGGCATTGGAGTACCATCAACAGTTAGAACTGACATAAACAGATTATGAGACAAAGAGACAAAAAATGACATACTAGGTGACATATGATAGGAAACTCCAAAATCTAAGATCCACAATAGTGAAGGCGTACCTAAAGAACTTGAAGGAGACAAACCTATATTTGATGAGGGAGACATGGCATGGGACTGTTAAGCAATGTAGTTTTGAAACTGCTCAAAGAGATACAGATCCAACAATGGCGTGATGACTACATTTCTTGGATGAGGTGGTCTAGGGAACCACTGGGATGGTGATGGTGGCTACTGTGGAGGACGTGGATGTCGTTGTTGCTGGAACCTCGACTGTTGCTACTGGGATCTCGACTGTTGTGGTTTACCTATATTCAATAACAAGGGACACTAAGCCTTCTAATGGTTCTTTTGGTGGAAAAAAGCACATTCATCAGAGGGTATCATCGAATTCACATGATTGGGATTATTATTAATTGGTTTTTATGGTGCGGCAAAAACTGATGCAATAGATGATGAAACAATCCCCTTATCAACATGAGTTTGAAGCTGTATCTCTTTGACTAAAAAGTTCATTAACCACTGAATCCACAAAAGGTAATGGGCTACGATGCAGAATATTACTACGCAGCCCCTCAAAGTCAGAACGAAGAGCCATAAAAAATTACACCAATTGTTGTTTTAATCAACGTGTAATATAGGGTGAAAAGCTCGCAAATCTGCAGATTCAGTAAGCGAGAATTGATATCACAAATCAGACATCACGGAATAAAAATCTTGAATACTCATATCCTTCAGCTTCAAAACACGAATATCAGCCTCATATTGATACTGTTACGCAAAGTTGGACTATGTATACAACCGTACCAGATGGTCCCAAACTTCTCTTGCAGTCTCATACTTTGCCAACTGAACCCCTACAAATTGCGAAACTGAATTGTTGATCCAAGTAATAACATTTGAATTATCTGTTTCCCAAACCTCGAACAAATCCACACCATCCAAACCAGTTTTCGTAGGTGTAACCTTTGTTCTAGTAACATAACCTCACATAGATTTACCTCGTAATCTTTTTTCATGACATAACTCTAGTATGAATAGTTTTTCCCATCTAATTGCACACTAATTGCCTGGAGCGAGTCACCCTACGAGCAGCCATGCCGAACGAAATAAAGAAAAACATCAAATCTAAACCCAAAAGCGAATGAAAAAAACCAATTCGGAACGCAAAAATGAAGCAAAAAATGAACCAAATCAGAACTAACAAAAAGACGAACAAAATATTTTTTCTGGGGCGCTACCAAATCGGAACTAACAAAAATTGAGATTAAGAACAAGCAAATCGGAACTAACAAAAAGTTGTGGTTGAGATTAAAACTTTAGCTGTTGATACCATGTTGAAATTAAAGAATCCATAAAAATTGAGAGAAAAATAAAGACTTGTAATCTTATAGCGCGAAACCAAAAGTGAATTACAAAATAGAGAAAGAGACTTATATAAGGCAAACTAGGGAGCATTAATCCTATAAGGACTAAAACTAAATAAGGAATCCAAATAATATAATACTATATTTTAACATTTATCTATACCTCCTCTCTCTAGAAATTGCATAAAGTTGATTTTGGAGAATTGATTTTCTTTAGAAAGCATCTATATTCATTATTCTGTATCATATACAAAAACAAGTTTTTGCACCAAAATCCATCCAAGTATAAATTTATATCATCTAAATATATCTCCCTATAAATTGCCACCAATACTTTTTATTTTCTTAATTTTTGCTTAAAAATATTCCTTCAAGAATGTCAAATATTTAGGGTGCGATTGGATATACTTTCATTTTGAAAATTTTCATTTTGCTAGAGAATAGTAGTGAAAAAATTTTGGGGAGAAAAAAGATGAATTTTGAGAGTGTGATTGGATGTGAGATGAAAAAGTAATGATGAAAGTTGATTTGATGTGAAAATAGTAAAATAATGATTGTATGTGATTGATAATTAGAAATGTGTGAGTGAATGAATAGTGAAATTTGTGGGATAATATGTAGTAATGATTAGTTTTTTGTGAAAAATGTGTAGATGTGATTGGTGAAAGAAAAAGTGAGAAAAAGTGAAAGTAGGAGAATAATATATTTTCTGAAAATTTTCATAAACAATCGCATGTTTGGTCAAAAAAAAATTTCTAGCGGAACAAAAATTGATTCTCGCTCTCATCCAATCGCAGCCTTAATGCCACGAGACGAAAATAGAAGAAGGACGTCGGGCATAAAATGCCAAAACATGAACACATGGGGTGCAGCCAATGTTGCCATTGATAAGCGACCTTTGCTTGCATTAATACTAAGATATAAACTCTCCCAACCACCTCATCATCTACTTAAAAACGAATCAAAGAAAAATTTAATTTGTAACACTTCACACCATACAGGAGCAGAAATGACGTACAATTTAATTTAATTTCAAGTCAGACGTTGTTATTGTTGTGTGATAGAATTGACAGTTCAGAGCTATATTTTCAATAGAACCTTCTATAATTCGCCACGCGGATTCAAATATATTAAATAGATCGAAAGTGTGTTAAAATGGAAGTGGATCCTATGCATTTTCATTCCATAAATTTTGTGTAAAAAAAAAAGACACAGGGATAAAAAAATGTGTGAAAATAAAAAAGTTGGTCTCTCACATTTTTTTGTTATGTCCTTGTGTATTTCCTCTCCCAAATTTACACAAAATTTACAGAATTGTAATGTAGAGGATCCGGGTCCATGTTTAAACATAGTACTGAAGTTATTCCTCATCTCAAGTTAATATGTGTAGGTGTATCCAATTAGAACAGGTTTTAAATGTCTTGAAGATCATTAAGTTATTCTCGTATCCTAAAGTTTTAATGGGTATTATAGAGTATTTTATAAGGTTTCAGATACGATATAAATGTCTGTAGGAAATTTATAATCGAAACAGTACCATCCGGTGGGGCAAATAGAGGAATGGGCTAGAGGTTTGGGGAAACTTTGGGGCTGGGAAACAATATAAAGGAGCAACCTTATTAGCTTGGTTGGACTTGGCACATATGAATGCACATGGTTGAGTACGATTGATTTGACAGTATCTTGTTATGAACTATGATCAAACTGAAAAATCCTAAATTGCAAACTATTTATTTAGATAACTATAACAATTAATAACTAAAAAGAAAAGGTCAAATCCTAAAGTTCTATAATTATAAAATTCTTCTCTCATTGGGCAATCTACAATATAAATAATAAATAAATTCAACTCATAAGTAAATAAAACACATGCTCTCATAAGTGTTTTTACTTGATCTTAGGTATATTGAATAATTTAGATACCAATGGTATTTTGGGAATAAGTGAAATATTAAAGTAGCCCTCAATACCAAATTTGCACCAACTTAAAACTTGTCGGACCAGGATTGCACGAATCCAAAATTTGCGGTACAAAAATTGTAAAAAAGCAAAACATACAGGCACAATTCCAAAAGTTATAGGCCTATAATTGGAACATCCTTACATATGGAGGACTAATTTTGCATTTCCCCCCTCTATTCTAGTTACAAAAATAATTTTCAAAAACACAAAACTCATTTCAGGAAATGGAACGATATTATAAGATTTTCATGCACTTGTTTCTTAGGATACCACGAGTACATTTCTCATCCACGGTTAGATAATCGGTGGCCAAAATTTGGCAGAGTTTTTGTAAAGTTCAATGTAAAAGGTGATAATTTATTAATTTTGCTTACAAGTTGATGAGTACTGTAAAAAGACCATATAACCCCCAAAGGATTATCTAATACCTAGCACACCATAAGGGCTCGATAAGTCCAAATTGGACCCCGTAGAGCGAGCCGAGGGGACGAGCACATGTACCAAGAGGGTCACTAGGGGGCTCGCGACCCAAGGCGAGGTGGGTCCTAAGTCAACCATAGCTAAGCCATGGCATCATTCATAGGAGGCCCGCGACCCCAGGCGAGGTGCCGTCGGGTCGGACCCTATTTTATACAGGATCCATATTCTCTAAAGGATCCAAACCCGACCCGAAGTGATGATCCGGGTTGACCCATGATCATGACCGTATATTCCTTGATGGTGGCGTCTAGGCCTAGGAGATCAAGACACGTGGAGCAAGTATGTACGGCCTAGCCAAACCAAAACTATAAATACAACAGATTGCAACCATTTTCAGGTATTCACTATTCTACTAATCACCTCGCTCCTCAGTTCACTTTGACCTTAAGATCTGTACTGACTTAAGCATCGAAGGGTCTTAGCTGGGAACCTTCCCGGCTAACCTAACGTTTGTTCTGTTACAGGTCATCTGAACGAAGTACTAAAGCTCGAGTCTAGGGACGCGACCCGAAGTGCATCTGGTTTATTTGTACCTAAATCAGTTGGCACCGTCTGTGGGAAACTAGGCCGAACTGAGAATGAACGAGACTCCAGAGAAAGTGAAAGGTGTTCCGCCTCGTGGGCTGAACATGGAAGAGACACCCATAAGGGAGAAGGAGACCCTATCTCGGGGAGCCACCCCGTCGTTGCAAATCCAGAGGCAAGGCCAGAAGGAAGCGGAGGACCCGATGATCAATATGCAATAAAGTGACTTAAAAAAGTTAATAGAAAGAAGGATGGAGGAAAAAGCAAGGAAGGGAAAAGCACCTATGGACTCCCCTCCAAGGGAGTTACCTAGGGTAAACGAGGTCGAGATCGGTGATGAAGACAGGAGGTTAGAGGATGCTGAAGAGGTGGCCAGTCGATCGGCACCACGAGCGAAACAATCGATAGTGGACTTGGGCTAGCCACCTAAAAAGATAGATATTAATGAGCTTAGCGAGCAGATTGAGCATGCTACTCGAAAGCTGGATAATTTGAAGCGGAGAAGGCGATCCATCCGCTCTGCAAAAGAGAGGATCCCCCTTTTCCCCGGATATCCTTGCGGAGGTAGTCACCACGCAATTCAAGTTGCCCGATCTCCTTAAGTACGATGGAAATGCGGATCCCCAAGAGCACCTTACCGCGTTCGATCATGTGATGCAACTCTGCGGGCAGTCGGACGCCATGAATGCTAGGATTTTCATCACCACACTAAAAGGAAAAACTCAGGAATGGTTCACTGCGCTCCCTAGGGGAACCATCGTGTCTTATGAACAGTTGGCAAGAAAATTCCTCTATCAGTTCGCAAGTCAGAAGCGAGCTCGGAGGTCAGCGACCCATCTTTTTACCATAAGACAGGCGGAGGGTGAGCCTTTCTGAGGCTTCATCAACAGGTTTGATGATGAAGCTCTCGATGTGCAGGACATGAGCATCGACATGATGACTAATATACTAGTCCATGGACTAAAGAAGGGGGCACTAGCTTCGGCTTTAGCACGAGACCCCCCGTCAGATAAAGAAGAATTGATGGGCATGACCCAACGATATATCCAGGAAGAGGATATGAACGAGCTAAAAGATCATGAATGGTCTGTGGCAAACCCGGAGATTTGAGCAAGAAAAGATCCTAGAGAGGGACCTCGATTCAGGTCTGAGAAAGGCCAAGAGAGAGCCCGAGATCAGGTTCGTCAACGAGCAACACGGTTGAGTAGGTATACCACACTGAATGTCCCCCGAGTACATGCATTAATGCCGATAGAAGGAAACAAACATGTTGAAATGGCCAAGAAAGATGAGAGCGACGCCAGGGAAGAGAGACAATTGAAAGTATTGGTCATTTTCACAAAGATCATCGCCATGACACAGAGGAGTGTTTTCAACTCAGAGATGAAATAGAAAGGCTTATCCAACAAGGATATTTGAAAAATTTAGTGAGGATAAAAGGAAATGAGATGGACGATAGGAGGCATGAAAAACAAGCGAGGCCCAGGTCACCACCAAGGCATAAATCGCGTGGGAGGTCTGAAGCCCGTTTCCCAGCAAGGGAAAGGCTAGATAACCACGTGAGCGATCCATGGCAAGGCGAGATAAGCAAGATGAGAATTTACCATGCAGGGGAGTGATACATATGATCGCGGGAGGCCCAAGTGGAGGCGATTCGCAGAGTGATAGAAGAAAAAGTATGCAAACTCTAACTCACACTCCCAAGCGACCTTTGAGTATCCTGAACATACAAAAGGTAGCTCCTATCACTTTTGACAATCGCGACTTAGTTGGAATTGAAGCGAACCAAAATGATCCCATGGTGATCACAGTGGATATTGCAAATTTTGCGGTGAAAAAAACTTTGATAGACAATGGTAGCTCGGTGGATGTGATTTTCCTACATGTTCTCAGAAAAATGGAATTGGAGGTGGCAACGTTGCAGCCTGTCAACACACCTCTAACTGGATTTGGAGGAAGCAAGGTGATCCCATTGGGAACCATCGATCTTCCAACTACGCTCGGGACCTTGCCATGCAGAAAGATGGTGATGATTAAGTACTTGGTGGTTGATGCTCCATTTACCTACAATGTCATCTTAGGGAGGCCTAGCCTGAATCGTTTCCAGGCGATTGTATCTATGTACCATTTGAAGCTAAAATTCCCAACTTCGGGTGGAATTGGGGAGGTTCGAGGAGACTAGAAGAGTGCACGAGAGTGCTATAATTTATCATTAAAGAAGAAAAAGGATCGCGAGAGGTTTGAACCATCAAACAGATCACCCAGGAAGAGGAAGCGGGGATGAGTAAGAAAGATAAAGAGTTGTACAAAAAGGCAAGGACTATAGAATATAGAATTGAGCCAATGGATCAATATAAAAGGGTGCAGCTAAATCCAACCAACTCCGAGAAGTTCACGCGCATAGGGTCGCAGATGGATCCGAGCTTGGAGATTTTGACTATCCAATTCTTGAAAGAGAACACAGATATATTTGCGTGGAAGCCATCAGATTTTCAAGGCATTAGCCTAGAGGTAGTTGTACATTGCTTGAATGTCGACCCGGAGGTAAAACCTATTAAGTAGAAGAAGCGAAGCTTTGGGGGCGAGAGGAACCGCATCATAGAAAGCGAGGTAAATAAGCTCCTCGAAGTGGGACATGTTGTTGAAATTTAGTTCACTGAGTGGCTTTCCAATGTTGTGATTGTTCCAAAAACAACGGATAAATGGAGTATTGCACGGACTTCACAGACCTAAATAAAGCATGCCCAAAAGATCCTTATCCGCTACCTCGGATCGACCTCTTGGTAGATTCAACAGCTGGATGTGCTTTGTTGAGCATGATGGATGCATACCAAGGCTATCACCAAATATTCATGGCCGAGGAGGATCGGGATAAAACCTCATTTATTACCGACAAAGGGGTATATTGTTATATGGTGATGCCATTCGGGTTGAAAAACGCTGGAGCAACGTACCAACGATTAGTCAACCTCATGCTTAAAACAGAGATTGGGAAGACGATGGAGGTGTATGTGGATGATATGCTAGTGAAAATTGAAAGGCAAGAGGATCACCTAGAACACCTAAAGCGAGCTTTCAGTATCATGCGAACTTATGGGATGAAATTAAATCTGACGAAGTGCACCTTTGGGGTGCAAGGTGGAAAATTTCTTGGATTCATGGTTAATGAAAGGGGCATCGAGGCGAACCCAGAAAAGATAAAAACGATCTTGGAGATGATTTCGCCGAGAATAGTTAATGAGGTCTAGCAGCTAAAAGGGAAGCTAGCCTCGCTTAACAGGTTCATTTCGAGGTCCGCTGACTAAAATCTAGCCTTCTTTAATACTCTAAGAAACAAGAAATATTTCAAGTGTACAGATGAATGCGAAAAGGCTTTTGAGGAACTAAAGTCATACCTAAGTTCGCCACCTTTATTATCCAAGCCTGAAAAAGGCAAGCCATTATACCTGCACCTAGCAGTTTCTAAGCGAGCAGTTAGCTCGGTCTTAGTGAAAGAGGAAGAAGGGGTGCATAAGCCGGTCTACTATGTCAGCAAATTATTGCAAGGAGCAGAGGAGAGGTATTTAGAAACAGAGAAATTAGCTTTGGCCCTAGTAGTGGCGGCAAGGAAGCTACGTCCATACTTTCAATCTCATCAGATCATTGTTCTCACCAACCAGCCCTTTAAGCAAATCTTGGGACGAACAGAGTTATCCGGTTGCCTAGTAAAATGGTCTGTGGAGCTGGGAGAGTTTGATATCAAGTATCAGTGCAAAACGGCGAACAAAGCTCAAGTATTAGCTGATTTCGTCAATGAAGCTGTGATTCTGGAACCAGCGACCCAAGTCGAGGTGTAGTGGCTCCTACATGTCGATGGTTTGCCTATAGTCGTAGGTGGAGGAGCTGGAATTTTATTGCAAGGATCGAAGTCATTCGAAGTGGAAGTGGATTTAAAACTTAACTTCACAGTGACAAATAACGAGGCTGAGTACGAAGCATTAATTGTGGGGACGAAGATGGCGCACAAATGTAATGTTAAAAACCTTGTCGCATATACGGATTCCCAGTTAGTGTAAGTCCAAGCGGCTACGATAATCTAGAGGGGGGGTGAATAGATTATATCTTTTCGATTTTGCCCTCTTTTTAAAACCGAATGCTCAAAAACAATAATAAAGGTGCGGAATGTAAACAACACACGTCGATTTAAAGAGGTTCAACCCACCTAGGGCCTAATCCTCTACCACCCCAGTATATCCGGGATGGATTTCAAAAAGAAAAAGAATTTTATTAATTACCAAAATTAATACAAATTCAACTTACAACACCTTGAAGAGCACCACACTCTTCTTGCACCTATCACCTAGATCATCCAAGTGTGTTCTTACCATAAGAACACTCACAAAGATATCTTGTGTTTGAATGATAACCAAAAATCAAGATTACAACTCAATAATGAATAATACAATTTGAGTGCAAAGTGTAATCAAGAATAGCATAGACCTCAAGGATGTGAAAGTGATAAGCTAGGCAAATTTACAGCAAGAATAATAACAATGAAGGACCAAATATTTGCTTGAAGTGTATCTTGTTGTGTTGTATCTCAATTGTTGTATTGGTTGTTCCAAAACTTCCTCTATTTTATAGGAGATGATTGATCAAGCATAGGCTCCTCTTGGGGATTGAAAATCTCTGAAAAAATACAATTAAAATCAAGAATATAGTCATAGAAATCAATCCGACAATTTAAGGAAATGTGTCCGTCAAACTCAAACGGTCATATATTTGTCTTTGTCAATACACAGGCGACCGTGCATCACGAAATAAGAGAATTAAGAACACTTTGAAATTTTCAACAGGGGCGGCCGGTCGACATAGCTTCGACCGGTTGACCCTGTTTCAACCGGTCCCCTCAAGCAAAAAACAAGACAAGAAGTTCTGGAACAAAAATGAACTCCCAGGTACCGGTCGACCGGGGGGCGTCCGGTCGACGGCACCGGTCGACCCGACTTTTAGGCGGCCACCTCGACTGACAAATTTTACATCCGTCTCATTTTCTGTTTCTAAAAACATCTTCAGTAATGCGGGTTGCCCTATAGGGCGTCGGTCGACCAAGAGACATGTTGTCCAATTTTTGTCGAAAATAAAACTCAAGAAATACTCCAAAAATTTAGTAAAAACATTTTAAACCAATCGGGAGTATTTAGACAACATTTAGAAATCTTGTTTTAGGAGTAAAAACCCATTGACATAAAATCATTAAAAGTGTTGTCCATTATTATCAAAAATAAACTTGAGAAAATACTCCTGAAAATATTAAAACCATTTTAAATCATTTAGGAGTATTTGGACAACCTTTAAAAATATTGTTTTGGTGACAAAATAAAATCATCAAAATTAAGATAAAAACATGTATCAAACAATCTCCCCCTTTTTGATGATTACAAACCAAAACAATTTTTACACAAACTAAGAGAGCAATTTTAGAAATGATTTTCCGGTAAAAACATTTGACTATTTGGAAGCAACCAAAATTTCCAAAAATATTAAAGCAACCAAGTAGGGAGTAAATATATTCAATAATAAGCACAAGCTCCCCCTATCAACAAGCATATCAAGAATAATGTAAAAGCAATTTTCCATAAGCTAAAAGCTTTAGCTTTTACAATTTGTTCAAGAGCTTATAAGCTCCCCCTGTCACAAAACATCATTAAACAATTATAAAAGTCCATCAAGCAACAATTTGACTAAAAACGAATCACAACTTATGGCTTTTATGAGCCATAGCTTATAGCTTTTATGATAAGCTTTTATTAGCTTCTTTGAGCTAATGAGCCAATATCATGTTCCTCCCCCTTTGGAATCATCAAAAAGAATGTTAGGATGATAAAAACATCATATAAATATATCAAAGTGCGCAAACGAGACGGTTTATCAACCATCGAGCAATTTATACTTAAAGTCCAAGGAAAATGGGAGAATTTTAACATAAGAGATCCATAAGCTCATAGTGAGCTAAAAACATGATTTCAAAAAGATTTTAAGACATTTTGAAGCAAGAGAATCATGTAGAAGTTGAAAGTTTCATTGCGACATTTCATCGAACACCTTGTGTGCGCGAAAAATAAAAGAGATTGTATATAGTCCTTGAGAAAGTTTCAAGCCAAAAATCATCAATCAACCTCATTCCAAAGCTCAATAAGATCATATGCAACATATGCAACATTTGTACATCAAATAAGAGGCTCACCAAAGAGATTCTCAAGGGTTCAACCCAATTGAGACAATATAAGCCCAAAAAAGAATCAAGGCATTACAAATGCCAAAAATTAGAGCATCCATCAAGTGATACAACCAATACAAGTATGATATATCAAATGTCCCAACATATCCATCTAAGCATAATGATCAAAGCATTAAGAGAAGCACTTTTACCATCAAGTACTTCATACCAATTATCAAACAATATGTTAAATTAGAGTATTTTTACCATCAAATACTCCACCAATACCATGATCACCAACAAGTCATAATCAACTTGTAATTTTCACCCTTTCAATAAGACAAGCAAATTTTATTAGTACGAGAGATTTTTACAAAAGTTCATAAAAAAACAAAGCAACGAAAATGCTAGAAAGTAAAGGGGGTGGGGACATCATTTCTCATCCGAGGAGAAGCAAGTTCCGGGAATAAGATCTTTGATGAATTTCTTCAATTTGCCAATTGACTTTTTCAAACTAGAATTTTCCTTTTTCACAACCCGGAGCTCTTTTCTAAGAGAGGCCACATCTCTAAATGTTTCTCTTTCCACTTTGGCCATTCTCTCTTTGAGATTTAGATCTTCAACATCCGACTCGTCTTCATCTCCTTCCTCCCTAATTTCTTGTTCATTTACCACATTCTCTTCTTCATTTTCCTCTTCATTCCCCACATTCTCTTCTTCATCATCTCTTTGTTCGTCAAACTCACCTCTTCCAATATTTTCAACCTCATTGTCATTAAAGAAATCATCCCGAGGTTGTTGTTGATGTCGGGCACGTCCCCTAGCGGCTTTGGTAGGAACCCGTGGTAAATGTCGTTGCATTCTTACCATTTGTAGAATGTTGGCATTATCAAAATCATTGTGACGAATTTCGGTATTCATTTCATTTTCCGGTATCCCGATAGGTATAGAGTCGGCAAATCAAATTACCCAAGGTATATTTTTCTTGGTAAGCTTTCTAGATTCCAACAAGCAATATACAAAAATTGCCCCATAATTTACTCTTTCTCCTCGAACAATCTTATAGGTGAGAAAGAGTTCGAGATTACTCGGAAGTTTTATTTCCTTTCCACACACACAATAGGAGCAAATGATAGATATAATCCGATAATTTGGCGGCATTGCCGAGTATGTCACTTCGGGATATACTCCTAAAAAGGTTTTCACATCATCTAGTGAAACACCGAAAATGTTATCATCCCAATGAGCGCAATCCACATTGACCACTCCATCATTTGGCACGTTAAAGTGATTACAAATATCGGCCAATGTCCATGAAAAATGCCTACCATTAACAAAAGTGTGAAGTTCCAACGGATTATCTACCGTAGCATCAACAATCCACATATTTGCATAAAAAAGTTTTATAAGTTCGTCATCATAATGCAAACACGGATTATCCCAAAGTAAAACCCATCCTTGAATTTCAAAATAAGCTCTAATATCCGGAAATTCATCATGAAATGCTTGAAATCGAACCATACGAGTGCACGCAATTTTCTTATCATTCAATCCAATATTCTCATAATGTTCCTCCGCAAGTTTATTTTAAAATCGAAATCTATTAGCTCTAGAGGGAGGCTCGTAGAGGAGTGATAACTTACTAGAGTCCCAATGAATGCTTGATTTTGAAACCCCGGCTCTTAATTCGACAATCTCCTCTTCCGTAAGCCGATTTTGATAGTCTCCTTGTAGAGTATCATCTTGTTGGGGATTGGAAGAAGATTCTCCCCTTTGCCTCCTTCTCCTCTTTTGAGGATTTCGTTCGGTAGAATTTCTTGGAGGAGCCATATATGTGAAGTTCTTGCAAAAAGAAGTGAATTAGCAAGAAAGATTACAAGGATTGATGAAGAATTGAAGATTGTAGAAGAAAAGGGGGAAATTCGCAGTTATAGGGTTTGAAGAGATTTTCTGCGTCTGTAATAAAATGAAGGAAGAACGTTTTTAAACTGAGAAATTGCTCTGGGCGACCGATCGAGGTAGGGTGCGACGCCGACGTCGGCGTGCGACGGCCGTCGCCCCTGCTTTGACCGTCCCAAAGGCAATTTTTTTCTTTTTCGAAATTTTCAAAATCGATTTTTCACCCCAAAAGTTTTAAAACTTTGCAAAAAGATAATTTTGGATCAAGTCCCACAAATACGGGTTTCGGGAAAATATATATTCGAGAAAATCGAGACTTAACAAGTAGTGCCCTTTTAAGAGAATATTTGCAAAATCATTTAGGGGCACTTAAGGGATTAAAAAGAAATATCTTGAAAGATATGTGCATAAATATCGAGTTTTAAGAAAAATACGAGTGAATGTACCTCGATAGTTTAAGAAACTTGATGACGAAATAGCCAACGAGTATGAGATATAAATATCCTACACAATTCTTAAACAAAATTTGCACAAAAACACAAGTGTAGGCAAGTGATAGGAGATATCAAGATAAATGCTTATGCTTATGAGAATACATAGAAGATAATAAACTACATGGATTTAATATAATGCTCAAGAGTTTTAGAAATATCATGCAAGGTCTTCTTCTTTTAAAAATTTTGAAACTCACAAATATATTAAAGACCTAAATTAAACAATAAATGCTTGAAAACTCATTTTGCAATTAAGACACAATTAAAAACATGCATAGAATTAAAATAAAATGCATATATAAATGGAGAGATACGGTTTACCAATTACGCCGTTTCCATGGGTTGTGTCTTTCCCATTGTTGATGATATCTTCCCATTGAGAAGTCACTTTGTTGATGATGACTTCTTTGATTACTCCATTTCCAAGGTTTGTTGCCTTCCCATTGTTGATGATCTCTTCTTCTTTGAGAATCATCTTGTTGATGATGTCTTTGCCATTTCCAAGGATTATGTTCTTCCCAATTTTGATTATATCCTTTTCTTGAAAATTGGCTTTGTCGAAAATAATTTCTCCTTCTTTGATCAAATGAAACGGTCATTTGATGTCTTCTTGGCGGTATGAATTTTCTTCAATCATTATTTCGCCGGGTACCTAATAACACATTATTTTGTGGTGCCCTTATGTGTTTGGGTCCTTTAGGATTAGTCTTGAGACTTTTAGGTCTCCAACAATAATTAGAGCTATTTCTAGCCCGACAAGTATTTACCGTATGACCCTTTTTACCGCAATAAAAGCATGTAATAATTTTAGGAGCATAATGACCAACGTGCATAGTGACTTGATTTTTTTTTATATGATTAACAACATTAGGCTTATGATCAAGTCCTTTATCAAGATTATGAACATCAACAATATTGGTCAATTTATTAGTACTCAGGTTAGATTTTAATAAATCCTTTTTCATGCAATCAATATTCTCAACAAGAGTACTTTTTTCTTTTTCATGGTTTCTCACCTTATCTAGTGTGGTGGTGTGAGCACATGATAGTGATTCATAGGAAGTAAATAAACTATCCTTATCATTTTTCAAAATATTGAATTCCTTTTTCAAATTTTTGTATATAACAAGTAAGCTTTGGAATTCATTTTGAAGTTCATCATAATCATTTTGCAAATCACTATAATCATTTTGAATGACAATATCATAGGAAGTAGAAGGTTTAAGACATACCTCGTTTTCTTCATTGATGCCCATAAAACAATATTCAACTTCTTCATAATTGGAAGTTGTAAGAGGCTTGTTTCTTAGATTTGGACTTGTATCCCTTTGAGAAGTAGATGCTTTTGTTTGACTCCTTTCATTTGCAAATACTCCATAGATGGCTTCTAATTTTTGCCATACTTCATGTGCCGATTTTATTCCTACAATATGTTCATATTCCAAATTAGTAAATGAACAATACAAAATATTAAGAGCTTTACCGTTTAAGGAGATGATTTTCTTCTCTTCATCATTGAGCTTTTTGAAGCCTTTTGAGGTGTGTGGTGTATCTTTCATCGGAATGGATTCTCCGTTTATAACGGTGTTCCAAATGTCGAACCCGCAACCTTGTAAGTAGCATTCCATTCTTTCTTTCCAAAAATAAAATTTTTGGAATCAAATAGTGGTGGCTTGGTGGTGGAGGTGCCGGAAAGATGAGCTTCGTTAAGTTCAGCGACGATCGTTTCTCTTCACTCGCGATGTGAAACGAGCTTGCCAAAGAGTTTGGCTTTGATACCACTTGTAAGTCCAAGCGGCTACGATAATCTAGAGGGGGGTGAATAGATTATCTCCATCTTTTCGATTTTGCCCTCTTTTTAAAACCGAATGCTCAAACACAATAATAAAGGTGCGGAATGTAAACAACACACGTCGATTTAAAGAGGTTCATCCCACCTAGGGCCTAATCCTCTACCACCCCAGTATATCCGGGATGGATTTCAAAAAGAAAAAGAATTTTATTAATTACCAAAATTAATACAAATTCAACTTACAACACCTTGAAGAGCACCACACTCTTCTTGCACCTATCACCTAGATCATCCAAGTGTGTTCTTACCACAAGAACACTCACAAGGATATCTTGTGTTTGAATGATAACCAAAAATCAAGATTACAACTCAATAATGAATAATACAATTTGAGTGCAAAGTGTAATCAAGAATAGCCTAGACCTCAAGGATGTGAAAGTGATAAGCTAGGCAAATTTACAACAAGAATAATAACAATGAAGGACCAAGTATTTGCTTGAAGTGTATCTTGTTGTGTTGTATCTCAATTGTTGTATTGGTTGCTCCAAAACTTCCTCTATTTATAGGAGATGATTGATCAAGCATAGACTCCTCTTGGGGATTGAAAATCTACTGAAAAAATACAATTAAAATCAATAATATAGCTGTTAGAAATCAATCCCACAATTTAAGGAAATGTGTCTCATTGTCAAACGGTCATATTTTTTCTTTGTCAATACAGGCGACGATGCGGTCGCATAAAAAGAAGAAATTAAGAACACTTTGAAATTTTCAACAGGCGACCGGGTCGACATAGGCTTGGCCAGGTCGACCCTGTTTCAACCGGTCCCCTCAAGCAAAAAACAAGACAGGAAGTTAGGGACAAAAATGAACTCCCAGGTACCGGTCGACCGGGGGGCGACCGGTCGACAACACCGGTCGACCCCTTGGGCGACCGGTCGACCTGACCAATTTTACATCCGTCTCATTTTCTGTTTCTAAAAACATCTTCAGGTACGGGTTGCCCTATAGGGCGACCGGTCGACCAAGAGATAGAAATGTTGTCCAATTTTTGTCGAAAATAAAACTCAAGAAATACTCCGAAAATTTAGTAAAAACATTTTAAACCAATCGAGAGTATTTAGACAACATTTAGAAATCTTGTTTTAGGAGTAAAAACCCATTGACATAAAATCATTAAAAGTGTTGTCCATTATTATCAAAAATAAACTTGAGGAAATACTCCGGAAAATATTAAAACCATTTTAAATCATTTAGGAGTATTTGGACAACCTTTAAAAACATTGTTTTGGTGACAAAATAAAATCATCAAAATTAAGATAAAAACATGTATCAAACAGTTAGTTGCAATGTAGATGGAAGGGTCTTTTGAAGCAAAGGATAAGTCTATGTCTAAGTATCTGGCTCGAGCTAAGAAATTGGTGGATAATTTTGAGAGTTTTCAGCTACATCAGGTTCCTAGAGAGGAGAACGATAGAGCAGACGCCTTGGCCCATTTTGCCAGCGCGGTATCAGGAATTAGTTCGAGGAAAGTGATTGTTCTGGTAGCGAAACAATCTGAAGTGACATCGGAAAGCGGACATGTGGATCAGTATTCAGAGAAAACCCTAACTCTCAGCATCGGGTCAGAGGTATTTTGGTTTGAGGGAATCAGGGAATTTTTGAAAAATGGAACCCTTCCAGAGGATAAAAGCGAGGCGAGAAGGATACAAACTAGAGCGCCCAGATTTCAGATAATTGGAGAGGATGTGTATAAGAGATCATATGGGGGGCTATGTTAAAATGCTTACTTCCGGAAAACGCGCAATACGTAATGAGGGAGATCCATCAGGGAAATTGTGGAAACCACGCTGGAGGTCGCTCCCTTGCTCAGAAAATTTTAAGGAAAGGGTACTTTTGACCTACTGTCATGAAGGACGCTTTGGAGTTTGCTAACAAATGTGAGAAGTGCCAGTTCCACTCCAACTTAACACATTAACTAGCGATGTCTCTAGAAACAATACCTATCGCCAGCCCATTTGATCAATGGGGGATTGATATTCTAGGACCTTTTCCTGTGGCAAAGGTACAAAATAAGTTCGTCATAGTAGTTGTGGAATACTTCACGAAGTGGTCGAGACTGAGGCCATGGCAAAACTCGGAGAGCAAGAGGTCATGGATTTTATTTGGAAAAATTATTAGATTTGGATTGCCTAAGACCCTAATTTCGGATAATGGAATGCAGTTCCAAGGAAAGAAAATTCGAGCGTGGTGCGATGAGGTGAAAATTCAGCAAAATTTCACGGCGGTTGGAAAATCCACAAGCAAATGGTCAAACTGAGGTGGAGAATAGAATTATTTTGCAGCATTTGTAAACCAGGTTGGGGGTCGTGAAGACGTATTGGGTAGAAGAGCTCCCAGGGGTTCTATGGGCCTATCAAACTACGCCAAGGACGTCAACAGGAGAAACACTTTTCGGTTTGGTTTATGGTTGTGAAGCCATCATTCGGGTGGAAATTGGGGAATCTTCTCACAGGGTCGCCCATCTCGACCCTATACTGAATGAGGAAGCTCGGATACTAGATTTGGAAATAATTGAAGAAAAAAGGGATAGGGCCCTAGTTCAGATACATGCAGCAAATGGTAGGATGCAAGCTGCTTATGATAAGCGAGTGCACGAAATGAATTTCCAAGTAGGAGACCTAGTGTTGAAGAAGGTCGAAGTGTCAAGGCACGTTGGAAAATTGTAAGCAAATTGGGAAGGTCCTTTCAAGGTAATAAGGGTTTTGAAAAGGGGCACATACCGCTTGGAAAATTCGGAAGGAAAAGAGCTCCATAGGCCATGGAATATTCACAATCTGCGCAAGTTCTATACTTAGGTAATAAACTTGTAAGTTGTAACCCTCTTTTGTGACACATATTAAAATTAGTACTGGGGAGGAGTTTTTCCCCCTTTATTTACAATGAAATAACGAGCAGTAAGGAAAAAAATGACCCCAACGAGATAAGTAGAGCGACCTAAAAAGTTCGCTCAAAATTAAAAGCCTTAAAACGATCTGAAAAAGATCGTGGCAAGAAGCAACCTGAACAGTTCGTTCAAAATTAACGCCATAAAACGATCTGAAAAAGATCGTGGCAAGAAGCGACCTGAGAGTTCGCTCAAAATTAACGCCATAAAACGATCTGAAAAAGATCGTGGAAAGAAAAGACCTAAGAGTTCGCTCAAAATTAAAAGCCATAAACGATCTAAAAAAGATCGTGGTAAGAAGCGACCTGAAAAGTTCGCTCAAGATTAACGCCATAAAATGATCTGAAAAAGATCATGGCAAGAAGCGACCTGAAAAGTTCGCTCAAAATTAACAAAACCCTAAAAGATCTGGAAAAGATCGTGGCAAGAAGCGACTGAAAAGTTCGCTCAAGATTAACGCCATAAAACGATCTAAAAAAGATCGTCCCAAGAAGCGACCCAAAAAGTTCGCTCAAAATTAAAAGCCATAAACGATCTAAAAAAGATCATGGCAAGAAGCGACCTGAAAAGTTCGCTCAAGATTAACTCCATAAAATGATCTGAAAAAGATCGTGGCAAGAAGCGACCTAAAAAGTTCGGTCAAAATTAAAGTTACAAAGTGAAATGGCAAAGATAATGGCAATAAAGCGAAATAAATCACATAGGATCAAGGGTGAAAACATAAGCACCCAATAACGAAGCGAGTGTTCAGCACATGGAAACAGAGTCCGAAGGCATATGTACCTCAAGGACATCATATTGTTTACAAAAATTACAAAAGATGACAACCTAGAAAGTTTAAATTACAAAACGAGGTTTGTCAGTTAACAAAAATAGAGAAGCATGCTTTAAGCTTCCTCATCATCATTTCCATTATTATCATCAACCCCAGGAGGACGATCCGAGGTAGCCATATGAGATCGCACAAATCCGAAAACTCATCTACCTCATCGACCTCCTCAGAGCCTATGGTAGCATCCACATTGACATCGGCTCCAGGGTCATCTTCGTCATCTTGAAAAGGGTCCAGCATGTTAAGGTCGAACTCCTCCTTATAAGCCCCTTTTTGAACACTTTGATCTCGACATTTCTTAAAGCCATCAAAAAGGTAGACCACTGCGTGACGAGCCACCAAGGTCTCGAAGGACTGTGAACCAAGGAAAGCTTCAACACCAATGAGGCAAGCTCTATGAGTAGTAGATTTAAAATCTTTTGAAGCAACAAATTCTTTGTGGCCCTGAGAGCGACCAAGGTCGAAGGACTCCTGGCATTCTAGTTCGTGCGTTTTCTTCAATTTTTCAAGATCTTCACGAGCTTTGATGAGCTGGGAGGATATGTCTTGAACTTTGGTTTGCAAAGCGGAGTTTTCTTGGGAAAGCTCGTTAAAGGCATCAGCAATAGGTTTTTCTTTCTCGGCCTTGGTTCGCCTCGCCTCGGCTGTCAAGCGATCTAAGTCCTTTCGTTGTTCATCGTAGAAAGTCTTCCAGCTAATAGCACGTAGGGACATATGATGCAACATCGCATTGTTCTATAAAGAGAAAACAAGGTGTTAGAAAGAAAAGGGGATAAGTTCGATAAAATTATAGTAAAAAAGCGAACCACTAACCATAAAATTATTATGAGCTTTGAGTTCCTCTAAACGAGTAAAATCTGTAGAGGCGACTGCGAATTGATCGGTGGCAAGAAGGGTATGCTTATAAAGCTCAAATGAGTCTTCGCCGGCGTGAGTCTCAAGAACCAAACTATGCCCATTAATGAACTACTTTGGAACTTTCCAAGGCAAAGAAGCCTCAAAAGGTGTTGAAAGAACTTGTGGAGTGCGATCCCGTTCGGCGGCGCGTAAATTAGTCAACTGGGTCTCGCACCTCTCTAACCAGACGAGCTCCTCCTCCAAATCCGACCCGCTAGAGACTTCTATGTAAGGATCAATAAGAAACCTCTTAATGGAAGTAGACTCTCGGGGATCGCGATCTCGCGAGATCGAGCTCCTCCCCTTGTGAGATTTTTCTTGCTATTTCTCCTTATGGGATCTCTCTTTGTGGCTCTTACTCTTATCTTTGGGCTTGGAGGATTCGACAGCCTCATGGGTGGCCACTTGGCAGGAAGGAGTACCATGGGACGAAGGTAAATTAACTTCATGGCTGGTGGCTCGCCCAGATGAAGGATCCCCATGTAGTTCGAAAGGGATCCCTTCCAAGGGAGTAATAGGTTGGGAGCTGGAGGCACCTCGAGCCTCGAACTTCGGAACAGGGGGGACGATCTCTTCGTCGAGATAGTAAAGCCTCTTTCTGTTCTTTCATTTGTTTCTTTATTAAAGCATTGTGAACTGCCATATCTGCAAGATAGAAAAATGGACCAGAGATTAATTAAGCAAAGCAAATGGGAAGAGTAAGTGCATAATTAAAGACATTACCTAAAGTTAAGTTCGTTGGCTTTGGTGCGGTGCTAAGGTTAGCAAGAGAAAGAGCATCCTCAGTAATAAGCTTCCCAGCCACGAACCAATTTTTGGCACGTTTATTTTTTACAAAGTCCTCATCCCAGGTCACAGGATCGAGTTCGCGAGGACGAGGTCGAGTGACCTTCCATTCTAAAGGAACAGTCCAAGGATTTTCTCTAAGGGCTAGAACAAAAATAAATTTTTGCTTCCAAGGCCATACAGAGGAGGGGATGAGGTGAAGTAACTTACGATTGGGCCTAGGAAATATAGAAAAAACCCTTCTCACTAGTAGTGGGAGATGAGTTCGAGGAGTTCAAAGCCCAAAAATGAGGAAATGAGGGGTCATTTCGGAAAAATTGCATCAAAATAGCGAAGCCCACGATATGCCTATAGGCATTGGGAATTAAGTGGGCTGGAGACACACACAAGAAATTCAAAATATCCACTACAGGCTGAGGTACGGGGAACCTTAAGCCAACCTCCAAGCTAGCAAGATGAAAGGCTAAGCAGTGAGGTGGGGGATCGTCTATCCTATCACTTTTGCCGGGGATAATTATTTTATAAGTGTCGGGGATGAAATGTTTTTGGGCAATCTCACTTAGCTCGGATCACCGAACAATAGATCGAAGGAGAGCCCATGGGGCGATGGCTCAATGTCGTGGTCGCCTATGGGTTCATCTCGCTCAAAGCCATTACCGATTGATTCATAGGTTTCTTCTACACAATGAGCCTAACTTTATAGCTCTAACGGGATCAACGTTTAAAATTTTGTGGGGCCCAGCTACATTATTTAAGTTAATACTCAACCCCTGGGCTAGAGCTAGAATCTTTCGAACTCGAACTCGAAGTGTTCGAGCTGGAGTCCGAAGAAACAAGGGTTCGGTCCGATGAGTTCATACCTTCTAGAAAGGCGAAGAGAAAAAAGAAGGAATTTTTTTTTTAAAATCAAAAGAAAATACAGACGAAGGGAGACGAAAGGGCTACCTCGAAGAGCGAACCGAAGGAGGGAGAAGGCTTCGTTGTCGGAGCAACTTGTGAACCACAGCGACCCCAAGAACTATTTACCGTGAGCGAAGAAGGTAGTAACAAATGAAGGTTAAAACCCTTGCCCTTATATATATAGGAAAAAGCGAGAAGATCTAACGGTTAATATGAAATGACCGTTCGAATTCAATGGTTTAGATTAATAGTTACTTTTATTAATTTAATAAAAATAACTAGGGGAGTAATGATGAGTACTGTAAAAAGACCATATAACCCCCAAAGAATTATCCAATACCTAGTTCACCATAAGGGCTCGATAAGTCCAAATCGAACCCCATAGAGCGAGCCGAGGGGACGAGAACATGTACCAAGAGGGTCACTAGGGGGTCGCGTGCTAACTCTTTTAATGAGGCTCGCGACCCAAGGCGAGGTGGCTCCTAAGTCAACCACAGCTAAGCCATGGCATCATTCATAGGAGGCCCGCGACCCCAGGCGAGGTGTCGTCGGGTCGGACCCTATTTTATACAGGATCCATATTCTCTAAAGGATCTAAAACCAACCCGAAGTGATGATCCAGGTTGACCCATGATCATGACCATATATTCCTTGATGGTGACATCTAGGCCCAAGAGATCAAGACACGTGGAGCTAGCATGTACGACCTTGCCAAACCAAAACTATAAATACTACAGATTGCAACCATTTTCAGGTATTCACTATTCTACTAATCACCTCGCTCCTCAGTTCACTTTGACCTTAAGATCTGTACTGACTTAAGCATCGGAGGGTCTTAGCTAGGAACCCTCCTGGTTGGCCTAACGTTTGTTCTGTTACAGGTCAGTACTAAGGCTCGAGTCTAGGGATGTGACCCGAAGTGCATCTGGTTTATTTGTACCTAAATCACAAGTTTTCTTAAATTATCGACATTTGCATAGAATCCAACATGTAACACTATTTTTTTGAAGGTTTCCTTAAATAGCTATATATGGAGAAAAGATAGAACCCAAGATCAATTTACTTTGCATGTTAGATCAACAGGTAATGGGGAAAGCATGTTTGAAAGATATAACAGCCTAAAAGGTTTATATACAAGTTTCCATATTCACCTTTCTGCAGGTTCAAAGGAGTTGCCAGTCATCGAAGTCACCTGCCACAAGTTTTGTGAATGAGATTCCATGGTCGACAACTTTGAATGAAAAGTTTGAAAAGAAAGGTTAATTACAAAACTCACCCATGAGGTTTAGTAAAATTACAAAAAAAATATCTTTTAAAATTACAAATACCCCCTTCACAATTGCTTTTATGTTATAAGTTGCGTCCTCAAGATAGGGATATTTCTTTAGTAAGTATAGACTACAAGGGGGATATTTGTAATTTTGAAGATAACTGGAGTTTTATGTAATTAGGCTAAACCTCAGAGTAGTTTTTATAATTTACCCAACCAAAAAGAAGGTTGAAAAAACTACAATAGGAAAGTGTGCATACTCTTGTCACTGCAATAAAACCCAATTGACAATGATGAATCAATCGACTCCAGAGGAATATGCCTAGCAACACTGCAAGTCAAGCACCAATAAGTTGAGTTATGCAGCCATTTTAGGACTAAGTAGATTGTTGGGTATCTATCCGCCTCAATTAAAAGATAATACACAAAGTAAAACAAATTACAGACTCAATATAAGCTAATTAAGTACAAGCCAAACTAGCCTCACCAGATCCAAAAGATTCTCACAAAGAAAACCCCAGAATACAAGGTATCGAATCAAACCCTAGCCCAGAAAACCCTAGATTTCTCCCAACCCAAGTTCGTACACAAAGTTTGTGAACTAAGGATAAGAACACTCAGAAAAACAAAAACCACTCTAGGTTTTCACAGAAATCCGATGAGAGATCGGAGTTCTGCTAGAGAGAGAGATCGAAGAGAAGGTTCGAGAGAGAGACCAGAGCTTAGAGAGAAAGAGTGAATCACACAAATTATAAAATTAGGGTTTCGGTAGGTAAGCTTCAATAGGTAAGAAATTAATGCCCAGATCAAGTGTAGAACCAAGGGCTAAGATCATACCTCAGGATCCACGGACTGAGTTCGGGCCCCACGATCCAAAATTGTGACCCAATTTTCAACAAGTATTGGGTCAAGTGGATGGGCTGCATAGTGGGCTGCTTATTGTGGGCTTCAATTATTATATAATGGGCCAACTAAAATGGGCCAATAAATACAACATCCTTTGGCTTATTTTGATTCACTAAGACAATTTAAAGGTTTCCAATCATCATCATCGCCTTTGCCTACTTAGCACTTAGCTATAAAGGACTTTTGTTACAACAATACTAAAGCACCCTATAACAAGTAAAGGATCTCAACAAGCACACAACAAGTCAAGTTCCCCCATTGAACTAATATAAGCACACAAAAAATATCAGTCAAACAATTTTGGGTTAATAGAAAACACACAGTAACTGTTGAACCCAACAAGGAAAAGTTATAACAAGGGTAACTAATCACCAGTAAAGTTTTAAACTTAGATAAGTGTAAACACGTAGCACGCATATTCGCTGGGTTGTATTCAGAAGCCACTTTTTCAAAATTAACCAAACCTTTTGAAATAATATCACTTATGAAGTGATAACGAACATCAACGTGTTTGGTTCTGTCATGAAAAAGTAGGTTTTTACAAAGCTGAATACCTGATTGAGAATCTGAAAATACTACAACTTTTTCTTTCAAAAAACCAATTTCTGAAATAAGACCTTTAAGCCATAAGGCTTCTTTTAAAGCTTCAGTTACATCAACATATTATGATTCTGTTGTAGACAGAGCCTCAATATGTTGTAACTGAGATTTCCAACTAGTATATGAACCACAGGTGTAAAAACATAAGAAGTTGTAGATTTTCGATTGTCTTTATCATTAGCATAATTTGAGTCCTTATAGCCTTTCAAAATTACACCATTTTCACACTTAGAAAATTTTAAGCAATAATCTGTAGAATGTCTCAAATATCTCAACAACCATTTTAAAGCATTCCAATGCACCATACCGAGAATTAGACATAAATCTACTAAGGCAAGAAACAACATAAGCAATATCGTGGCTAAGTACTTACCATCAAATAGATCACGAACCAAGACATTAGCATAAGAATGTTTTGCATGGACCAATTTCGTTTCACTCTTGGAGACTCGACTCTTACTTAACAAGAAATGAGATGCAATAGGAACATTTACTGATTTTGCGTAATTCATAGAAAACTTTTGCGAGAATTTTTTTCAATATATGAAGATTAATGTAGATAAATCACGAGTTATTTCTATCCCTATCAAATTTCATACCTGAATTTTCTTAGCATCATCTAAGAATTTCATGTCAAATTTAGCACTAAAACAGTTTCTCACATAATCAACAGTCTTAATACATAGGCCAATCAATAGCATATCATCAACATAAATCATCAGTAACACAGGGGACTTAACATCAAGTTTAAAATACAATCAAATTGACTTCTGCAGAATTTTAAATCAAGCACGCACTGGTCAAATTTTTTATTCCATTGTCTAGAAGACTGTTTTAAACCACATAAAGACTTTTTCAACAAACACACATAGTTGGGCTTGGATTTGTCTTCAAAACCCTCCCTCAGGTTGTTTCATGAAGATTTTCTCATCCAAGTCACCATGTAAGAAAACAGTTTTAACATCAAGTTGCTTTAGTTCCCAGTTAAACTGAGCAACTAAAGCTAGCATAATTCTCACAATCACAAACTTCACAACAGGAGCAAATATTTCAGTATAGTCAATGCCTTCTTTCTGAGTAAAACCTTTGGCTACAAGTCTAGCCTTACACCTAACACCTTCAGATTCTTGTTTAACCATAAAAAACCATTTACTATCAACAATAGAATAGTTTGCAGATTTAGGAACAAGCACCCAAGTGTTAGTAACATGCAAAGAAGTCATTTCATCTTGTATAGCATTCAACTATTTCACAGAGTTAGCAGAATTCATTTCTTAAGAAAAGTTTTTTGGCTTAGAGTTTTCAATTGACTTAAACACAGAAAACATATATGAAGTCATGTGAAAATAAGCAAACCTATTTAGGACTCTAATATTTCTTCTTGTTCTATCTCTGGTTAACACACAATCTTTAAATCATCATTATGCACATTTTCATCAACATGATCAATATCAACAAGAGAGAATTCATCATGCACATGCAATTCATCATTCACATTCTCAATATCATTATGCACATTCTCAGCATTCACAGGATCATGCTCAATATCAATAATATCATAACCATCATTCACAGAACAAGAAGGTAAGTTAGAAAGCTCCATCTTATTAGGAACATAAGGGTTTTGAGTTTCAGAAACAGGTTTAGAAACTTCAAGACAAGGAAATTCATTTTCATTAAAAACCACATCCCTACTAATAATCACTTTGAAACCATTCGGACTTAGACCACAATTTGTACCATTTAACCCCATTAGTGATGTGAGACCCCACATTTGAATGACGAAGTAAATATAAAGATGATAAATATTTGTGTTATTTGGAAATAAATAAAATTGATTTATTTTAAATTGTTGGAATAATTCATTATACTTGGGTCCATTTGTGAAATATGTATTGTGGTTAATTGTAGAAAGGATCATCTAACAGAGAATTATTGAAAATCGAGGAACAAATAAATTGTTCGGATGTAAGTATTTTTGTTTTATCTAGGAATTATGCAAGATCAATTAGTTAGCATAGAGTATACATAATTAGGACTTTAGGATTGTTTAATTAATTGTTAGTTACAATTTTACCTGTTGGAATAATTAAATTTTAGAAACATACCTGAAGGGTTATTGGTATCATCAATTATTATCTAGACTGAGATTAATTAATTATTAGGCCAGGATTTTATTAGGTTTTATATTAATAGACCATTAGCTTTTTTACTTAAAATAACTATTCCAACTCATTAGTAAAAATCATATTAGTTCAGTCAATTCATTACTCCATTTAGTTTTCAACTATTTAGCCCATGACCCACCTAATTAGCCCAAGCCCATCTAATGGCTTTGAAAAGCCGTTCAACCTCTTAATCTTATCCATTATCTGCAGATAAGAATATTCTCTCACAGTAGAAGGTAGGATTCTCTCTTGCCTCTCTCTCTCTTTTATTTTTCTGTTGCTTTCCCCATCGCTTCTTGGTTGCGCCGGCGCCACCACTAGGGAGAAGAAATATGATTTCTTCCTTCTTTATGGTCCTGTATATGTTTATTCTCCTTCCTTTTTAGTTTTAGTGTTTGCGTTTACACATATAAATGCACACGTACCAGTCACCACCACTATCTTGCGGCCATGACATCGCCACCATCGAACCACCGCTGCGCGTAGCCTCCATCGTCATCAAGGAATCCAGTTATTGTGGTATGACACTTTCGAGCAAAGTGGTGTTAAAGTGGGTAAAAAAGATTAATTAACAAAAAAAAAATTCTATTTGAAATTGATGAAGTTGAAATTGTTCATTACGTGTTGGGTTTGTCCTTTACACCTACTGTGCGTATTTTTTTTTCTCTTGTTACATTTATTTTGTATAAGATTGGGAATTGTTGGAAACCTAACTGAGAAATTAGAATTAGACTGGCAAATGACTTTGTTCGACTTAAATCTCTTCACACAGGAACTCTTAGGGCTAATAGTCTATGTGTGTGTATATATATATATATATATATATATAATATTCGAAAAAAAACTAATTTTTGAGATATCTTAATTAAAAGCCATAAATTTGTTGTTGCAAGACTATAAAAAATAAAAAGAGGAAAATAAAATATTAATTAATATAATCTGCTCTTAATCAATATGTACTTTATGATATTGGTTGGCTTCATAATTTACGAATTATGAAATGTCATAATCTAGCTAGAGCCTAGAGACTAAAGGACAACTAATCCAGAGGCTAAAGGACAACTTTGAAATAAGAATATTATATTAGATTAACAAGTCATATTTTAATTAAACCCATTACTAGACATTCTGTAATTATATATGCAACATAGGTGGTTATCTCAAATCATGGATAATAACTTACCTTACCACAAAGTAATGCTAAAATAAAAGTACTAAAATAGTAATATACGTATAAATGAAATGGTAATGCTAAATAATAGTACTAAATGTTAATAATAATAATAATAATAATAATAATAATAATAATAATAATAATAAATAGTAAGAGATAA
The DNA here is from genome assembly GCA_016081115.2 of Rehmannia glutinosa. Taxonomy (NCBI): domain Eukaryota; kingdom Viridiplantae; phylum Streptophyta; class Magnoliopsida; order Lamiales; family Orobanchaceae; genus Rehmannia; species Rehmannia glutinosa. The sequence goes on along the minus strand of JABTTQ020002196.1, from coordinate 10,314 downwards.
TATATATAATTGTTGGGTTTTATTGTAGGAAACCTTAGGGGATGTATGGATGTGTTTCCAAGTCCAATTTCCAGTTTCTAGTGTTGGAAAATGAATTTTCAAACTTTATTGGTTTTTGTGTAAGAATTGAGAATATGTTTGGTTTGTTGCCTGAATTTCTCTTTGAAAATGAGAATATGTTTGGTTATAGTCTTTTAAATTTATTTTTGACATAGGTTTACGTGATTGTAGTGTATTTTTACCTAGGTTTGCGTAATTGAAATGAAAAAATTGTTTGGTTGTCTTTTCAAAAGAATATTTTCCATAAAAAGTGAAAACTGGAAATGACTTCATTTCAACTGAAAAACTTTTGAAACAAACATAAACCCATTTTCCGGAATAGTTGGAAAGTGGAAAAAGGGGGTTGGAAATACAAGCATACATGACCTTAGAATCTGGGATAAGGAACTTGTGATAAATTTGGTGATCATAGTAAAGGTGGGCAAAATTTAAGTTTTCTAAAGAAAATTAGGTTAGCTTATAATTTTATAAATTTCACGACATTAGATGTTTCATGAACTCCACGGCATTAAGCAATTTCATGATTTTATAATATACACCATTTTCACAAAAGTTCACCAAGATAATTTAGTTTGTTAAAGAAAACATAAATTGTATAATTCATGGTTTGAATTTACATTTTCATTTGCATTATAACTATTTCTTTTTGTGAGAATATTTGCATTATAACTCTTGTAACTGCTTGATTTGGCCTTTGGAAAAATAAATATCATTTTGACAAAAATATTAACTATTTGAGTCTGTTGAGGTGTGGGTATGGTAGACAATGGATCGAACAGGTTGCCTGTGGTCCTTGTTTGACTACCCAAATGCCTAATCCCATTCTTGGGTCGGGCCGGAGATGGCAATAAAATTGGGTCGTAGAACGGTATATTCATGAATATGACGATCTTTGGGCAAAAGCCCAGACCAAAGATATGTCGAGCCTACAGGGAAGGATAAGGTAACAGGGCTTCGACCAAATATAGTTGGAAGTAATAAGGAGGACGAACAGGGTCAGTGTCCAATCAACACTCATCCTACGTTTCTTATTTCGGGCTGATGAACTAATTGATTAATTATTTATATTAAAACAACTTTATTTTTAAAACGAGATATCCGCTAGTTATTTTAAAAATTGGGATATCTATTGTGTTATTGAAAGACAAAACTTCTATTGTACTTGACTAACTGTTGTGCAATGTGTCTTGCATAACTGCTAGCATAAAAAATATAATAATATGTCGTTATTGAATTGCAATATGTTATTGATCATTGTGATAAATAAATCTTATGCGCGCCTTTATCATGCATACATGAATATCTCTTGGCACGCTAAGTACTTTTTTTTCAAGCAAAAAGAAATATGTTCATTTTTAATTAAACAAATATTGTATTCCTCTACCCCAACCCACTGAGCTCGTTTAGCTCATCCCATGGTTTTATAAACTTTATAGAGACAAAATAGTTTGAGATCGATGAGACTGGCATCAGACTTCCAGATCAGGATTGACCCAACCTAGCAGTTTCCTTGTGACAGACTTATTTGTCAGCGTTTGAATAATGTAACTATGTTATTTTGTAAATAGAGGTTACTCGAAATTCTATTTTAATTTTACAATTTTTTAGACTTCCGTTGTATTTATAGTTTTTAGTTGCTTGTACTTTGGGTAATAGTTATTGTCGAGTCTAGGTTTTTCGAATAATTGGGGTTGTACCCCATCGAAAATTATCATAATTTCTTGTATTATGAAATTAGAGCGTGACTAGAGATGTCAATAAGGGCCGTCCGTCCCTACCCGCCTCTAGCCCCCAAGAGGCCCTAACCCTTAAGGGCTAGGGCTAAAAAGCCCCCCGAACTTATAAGGGCTTGAAAAATCTAAGCCACCCCTAGCCCCGTAGAGGGCTTAGGGTCGAGCAGGACGGCCTATGTTTTTTTTTTTTACATTTTTGATGAAGTTATTTCGTCTAAATTAAAACATTGCATCACGATGGAAAAATTAACTTGCGAATTTCTTATCTTATAAAAATAATGTCATGTAATTCTTAGATTCCAGTTGTATTAAAATATTCAAAATTTGTCATTTTTATTTTAGTAATCACATAGTCTATACCAAATATATTTTAGTTCTTTATAATTATTAACGTACTAAATAATCATTACCAATTACATACCAACTTTAATTTTGTATTTACCAAATTATTTAGTAAGACTAGATTATAAATGAGATCAAAGATCAAATTTGATAATTTGTTAAAATAAATGGTAATTGATAAATGAGATCAAATAAGAGAGTAATATTATTACAAGCATAAAATTTGAATATAAATATATAAAATACAAAAAACTTATCAGCAAAAAAGCCCTAAGGGCCAGCCCTACCCTAGCCCTAGACGGCCCTAGGGCCAATTAGGGCCGGGATAAAAATCCCTCATGTTATAAGGGCCTATGAAATATAGGCCCAGCCCTTAAATTTTTAGGGTCGGGCTAGGGTCGGCCCTCAGGGCCCGGCCCTTATTGACATCTCTAAGCGTGACAAGGGTATCTTACAAAAACACATTTCATGGACCTAAGATCAAGTTTATCAAGTTTTTGATGCACAAATGCAGAACAACAAAAAAATTCAAGTTTGAAAAATCCACAGATTTTCCAGACCATAAAAATTCTGGATATTTCCCCCCTTAAAGGTACATATTGGGATCTAGTAATCACATAGACTAATGTATGAACAACCTCACCCCATAACCTTTTGGAAAGTCCAGATGTATTTAACATACTTCTCACCCTTCCAAAAGGGTTTTGTTCATCCTTTTAGCAACACCATTTTGCTGAGGTGTGCAAGGCACTGATTTGTGTCTTACAATCCCAGAATTAACACAAAATTGATCAATGAGTTGGTTACACAATTCCAACCCATTGTCAGTTCTCAGATATTTAATCTTTTTACCAATTTGATTTTCTATCAAGATTTTCCAGTTTTGAAGTTTCTCAAAAACATCCGACTTATTTTTCATAAGAAATATAAACACTTTTCTTGAGAAATCATCAATCACATATTAAAAAATATTTATTCCCATCATGAGTGAGAACACTAGAATGACCCAAAACATTAGCATGTATATATTCAAGTATGTCAGAGCAAAAGGATTGTTTGGGATAAAAGGAAGTGGGAAGCTAACTTTTTGTTGTTTGCTATACACACAAGAGTCACGAAAGGCATATAAGTCAATTTATCATTGCCAAAATAGCTTTCTTTATGGAAAATCTCAAGACCTTTAGAACTAATTTGACCTAGCCTTTTATGCTAGAGTTCAGTTTTTCATCCTTCCACAATTCACTTTGTTCATCGAGGTTTGCATACAAAAAAACAGACTCAGCACAACAAACATACAAATTTATTTTCTTTTCAGCTTTAGCAATTACATTGGACTTTCATTATTTTCATAACACCATTTCCCCTCTTCCCTCATAACCATCAAGTTCAAGCATAACACATGAGATCAAGTTATTAGACAAATCAGGAATATGTCTGACATCATTTAGATTTAACACATAACCAGAATCAAGTTTTAAACATGTTGTACCAACACTAAGTACTTGACACCTTTTATCATTTGCCTTAGAAACGGACCCATTTTGCACATCAGCATCAGTAGAAAACAAACGTTTAAAAGGTGACATATGGAATGTGCATGCAGAATCAATTAGCCATTATGCCTCACAGAAAGCATTTGAAAGCACAACATCCACAGAATCATGCAACTCATGCACCATAAACACATCACCCATATGATCATTAGCAGTAGTCAAGTTCACAGAGTCATTGATTTGGTTCTTGTTTTATTATTATTCTGGTTATTTCTTGGTTTAGTACACTCCTTAATATAATGACCATGCACAACATAGTTATAACAATTCTTGTTATTCCTAGGTCTAGACTTTGATCTCCCTATGCTTTTACTTCTCTTTCAACCAGATTTGTTATTATTGTTATTGTTATTCCCATTTTTCCTGTTTTGATTTCTACCCCTTACATGCATAACTTTCCCTGACCCCCAATCATTCCCCTTAGAGATTTTCAGATCAAGTTCATTACTCTTAAGGTCATTAATCACAATGTCTAAGCTAATAGAATCTCTGCCATACTTAATAGCAGACTTAACATCGGCATAGGTATCATGAATATCATTTAGCAACACAATAGGAGTATAATTTTCAATGTTTTCATCACAAGTAAGTTTGATATCTTGTATCAATTTTGTAAAAATATCCAAGTTCTCATCCATATCTTTTCTCAAATCTAGTTTTAATCTGAAAAGTTTTTCAAGTAGAATGAGTTTGAAAGGTAAAGAAGTTTCAGTAAAGAGTTCTTCCAATTTATTCCACAATTCCTTGGCACAAGACAACTTGCCAATTTTTCTTAAAACAAAATTAGAAAGATTTAGGATAATGGATGAGTAAGAAAATTCATCAAGTTCAGACTTGATTTCAGCAGTATCTTTATCAGTATATTTTTGTTCAATAGCTTTAAAATATTTTTGTTGAATCAAGATACCTTTCATTTTCTGTTGCCAGATAGAAAAATCAGTTTTCCCATTAAAAAGTTCCATATTCACATATAGTACACAAAGTATATCACACATAATTCTGCACAGATTCAAGAAGCACTTCAATTAAGCAATTATCACAAATAGATAGCAGAAGCAATCACAGATGGACCACACAGAGTCCAATCCAATATGTCAACAAAAAATAAAAGATCATTGATCTAAAAGGTGGATCCCCCTTGCACCTCAGGATTCCACTGCACTCAAGGTACATGATCAATAGGCTTAATGCTTAGGGTTTTCCTAATGAACTATATAACAAAACAAGATAGAGAGAAAGGGAGAAGAGAGTCCTTATTACCAGAAGCTAGTTCTAGGTTTCTCACCAACCAAAATATCGCCAGGGAGTAGGAAATCACCAAGATAGCTCAAGAACCTAAAGCACCAACCCACCACGAGGCGGATAGGTGCTCTGATACCATTGATGGGTATCTATCCGCCTCAATAAAAGAATAATGCACCAAGTAAAACAAATCAAAGACTCAATATAAGCCTATTAAGTACAAATATACTCTAGACTCGAAATTAAAAGTAAAACCAGCCAGAAAAAAAGAATAAATCGAATATTTGGACAACAACCCTTAAAATCGAATATTGTAAAAGATCTGGCTTAGGTACTGGAAAACCCTAACACAATGTCACCGAGAATCACCCAGAGAGCACAAGATGGTACCTACATAGTCAAGCCAACACTAGCCTCACCAGATCCACAAGATCCTCACAAAGAAATCCCCAGAACACAAAGTATCGAACCAAACCCTAGCCTAGAAAACCCTAGATTTCACCCAACCAAAGTTTGTACACAAAGTTTGTGAACTAAGGATGAAAACACTTAGAACAACATAAATCACTCAAGGTTTTCAAAGAAATCCGATGAGAGATCGGAGTTCTGCTAGAGAGAGAGAGATCAGAGAGAAGGTTCGAGAGAGAGAGAGAGAGAGAGAGAGAGAGAGAGAGAGAGAGAGAGAGAGAGAGAGAGACCAGAGTTTAGAGAGAGAGTGAAACACACATATTATAAAATTAGAGTTTCAGTAGGTAAGCTTAAATAGGTAAGAAGCGAACGACTCAGATCAAGTGTAGAACCAAAGGCCAATATCAGACCTCAGGATCCGCAGATTGATTTTTGGTCCCGCGATCCGAAACTGTGACCGAGTTTCAACAGGTATTGGGTCAAGTAGATGGGTTGTAGTGGGTTGCTTGTTGTACCACTACAAGAAATGTGGCTTTTTGCGACGAAGGTATTAGTGACGACAAATTGTTGACACTAAAACACGACGTTTTGTGACGACCAGTGTTGTAAAAATCGGCTGGCGCCGCCGCCAGCACTGCCAGCGCCCTTAGTCGATCCGATTTTGCCCAAATCGCCCCAAAAAATCGTTTTGGTCAAAAATCAGCCTAGGCGGGCTAGGCGGCACCAAATCAGAGCTAGGCGCTCTCCTAGGCGGCCAAAAAATCGGACTGGCGCCGCTTTAAGCGGGCTAAAGCGGAAATATCGGCCAAAAATCGGCCAAAAATGAAAAAAATGAAAAAAATAAATAAAAAATAGTGTTGTTCCTAGGCGGCCGCCTAGGCGCCCTAGGCGCTGGTCAGCCGCCCGACTAGCGCCTAGCGATTTCTGCAACCCTGATGACGACAGGCCGTCGCAAATAACTTTACCAGTAATTGACAAAACAATTTGTTGCTATTACCTATAGTGACGAGTTAGGAAAGTTGTCCATACAAATAGTTAATTATTTGCGACAACATTGTTGTCACTAAATAATTTCATCTCTAAAATAGTTAATTAATCTTTCGTAATGACAAAATCGCCGCTATAAGATCAATATTAGCCACAACATCGTTGTTGTCGTTAATAAGTTGCACTTAAAATTAACAATGTATTTGTGACGACACTATTATCGTCACTAATATCTCTTAATTCTTACTTTTTCGCTTCCTCTTCATGTTTTGGTGCCTAAACCTTAATTTTCCCCCCACTTTTTTTTCTTTTTCCCCACGTTTTCCCTTTCTACTCTTCTCCCGCCGTGTGCGGCTACACCCTAATTTCCCCCTTTTTTTTCCTCACTATTTCCCTTTCTCCTCTTCCCTCGCGAGTAGCTGCCACATCCTCCCGCTGATCGCCACCATCTCTTCCCACAGATCGTCGCCATCCATCTCTTCCCGTAGTAATATAGACAAATCGTGGCCACCTCTCGCAAGTGCAAATCAACCTCCGGGGAGAATGATGATGTCCTCTTCGATCGATTAAAGGTATTCATCTGATGTCAACTCTATTTCTCAATTGAAACTGACATCATTCTTGTGGGTCCATTTATTTGACACTATGGTTGCTTTCTATTGTTGTTGCAGCAAAAGTGCAAATTTTGTTCCTAGAACCTTAAATTTGTTTCTTATAATTCATAATATGTTTATTGAAATGTGTACATCCCTTCTTGGTGAAATATATTTATTTAATAATTTCTCATCTGTGTTACTCCTTCAGTATGCCTTATTACTACTACTATTATTATTATTATTATTATTATTATTATTATTATTATTTTTATTATTCATTTTTAATTTTTAATTTTTGGAATCACATAGGCTAGTAAATTTGTTACTGAAGTGGATGCCTTTTGAGCTGTGAGATAAATTCCATGTATACGTTTTCCAAATGCTTGTCTTTTTATGAGTTACATTAATTTATGGATAATTACAGTGTAGTTATCTCCTTGTATTGATTCTTTATCCTTTTTTCACACTTCCACTATTTTTATTTTGTTGATTTAGTCCCTGTAGGTCCCAAGGGGTGAGTAGTAAGGTTTAAAAAAGGGGGGAGGGGGTTGAATAAATATTACTAAATTTTCAATTTAGTCATTTTAAACATTTTCAGAGTTAACACAAATCAGCTTAGTCCTTGAGGGACAGCTAGGTTGGCTTACTCAGCAAAGTTACCCACTCAACAGACTCGACTGAGCTGTTGATAGTATAACTCAGCTGGTATCAGCTAACACTTAAGATAACAATTGATTTGGTTTTTGTTCAGTAGAAGACTTTTCACCTTTGTTGTTCAACACTTGTTTTAGCAAATGTTATTATCAGTTGAGTTTAGCAATTATAACTTATCAGCAGATATAAAACATATGCAAAAAATGAAAGTGTTGTAAGTAAATAAGATACAAGTAATATTTATAGTGGTTCGGAGATGGGGTAATTCCTTTAATCCACTCTTCTTCAACTCCTGGAGGAATCCACTAAGTAACAAGATCTTAGTTACAAAGCAGTCAATAGTCCGAGTCAGCCTTGATCACACAGTTGGTTGCTCCTAGGACTCAGCTTCTTCACAAAATAACTGTCTTGCTACTTTAGCTCATTTGAACTCTTGAAATTGATCACACAGCCTTCCAACGAGCCCAAAGCTTCTGGTTCGAACTTGAACCTTACTACTTCTCCTTCAACCTTGGAGAGTAGACCTCTTTTGTTCTTCAAACAAATTTCCTCTTCAACTTGATGAAGTAATCTTTCCTTCACTGAGTGTGTCAGATTGAGTTCCTTCGATTTTAAGCTTGAGGATGTCTTTGAAAGCTTGAGAGTATTTGCAGGTTTTTGCTTGTTTGCCTATATGATTGTAATGAACTTGGTAACCTTCTCTCACTTGCTTCCTAGCCTTTTATAGTGCAGATTCAAAATTATGTCCGTTAAAGAGATAGACATACATTTCAAATCTCATTCGGAGGTTGTTGGCTTGTCTTGTCCTTGCAACATTAATGAGGATCGTACCATGAATTCAATGCTCTGCAGCCTTTCCTTAGTCTCTGCAGGTTTTCAGGTACATCCCATTGGTTCCTTACCTTTTGCACTCTTTCAGCAAAACAGCTTTATTGCTTACAGCCTGACACATATCTATTTCTAGCAAAACCTTGACTTGTGAAGGATCTCTTGTCTACTGCATACCCCTTTGACATTCGATTCCAATCATTGTGGAATGACTTATCTGTCAGTCAGCTGACTGAGATAGCTTTTCTATCACTTGGTTGATCCTTCACTTGGCTTCACACAACTGACACACAGCTGGGTCTTCTCTTCGATCATCAGTCGACTCTTGTAATCTTGAATTTAGCTGACTCCAACTCAGCTGATGCACCCCTATCCATTACAAGTTGAATTTCATAGAAAATGGGGTGCCAACTTCCTAATCTAAGTTTTACATGGTATCATCAAAATTTAAACATAAATTTTCCTAACAATTTCCCATTTTTTGATGATGCCAAAACTTAAATAAATACAACAAAGTAAGTAGTGCAGTAATAAAGAATGTATATGTAGATATGTCAATTTTATTGATTATATCATTCTTATACTTTACAAACGCACTTTACAAAGCTATTATAAAGTATACCCTATACACTGTATCAGAGCTATACTATCTATACAACTGTATCAGAGTCTAAACTCAAAATATACAACAGGTATTAGAGCTATATGGTATTGCAAGAATACTTACAAATTTTGTATTTACGGCTAAGTAAAATACACTGAAGGGGTTTCACCCGTCTTCATCGCCTCGGTTGCTTCCTTCTTCTCTCTTCATCATCAGCTCTTCTTCAGCTCTCCTCCTCTTCCCATCTTCTTCATCTTTCTTTTTCTTCTCATAGGCTCGTTTAGCAGCAGGGCCTCCCTTCTCTGCTTTTCTTCCCATTCACGTATGAGCCTTTGATTTTCAGCTTCATGCCTTCTTCTATCCTCTTCATTCTTTCGCTCCACTTCAATATTAGCAAGAGTGTCGTACCAGGCCTAGTCGTTGACTCCTTTCTTCTGTGGATCAACATATCTTACATCATTGTGTCTTAGTTGTGGTGGAGTACCTCTGTCTCTTCCACCACTTCCAAACCTTCCCCTTCCTCGATATGACAGCTCTCCTGCCTCGGGAGTGTATAGTCGATTAATCTCGAACTCTGCTGCATCTCAGTAGATTTGCATAGGTCGAGCCTTTTCTCCTAATACAAGTCCCACGCCTGTGGTAGAGTCATGTTCTTGAAGTAACCTTTAGCAGCTAGAGTTTGAAACTCCTCTAGTGATCTAGGTTCAGATCCTGCATCAGGCATCGTGATTTCTCGAGGGGGTCTTACAGCTGGGGAATCTTCCAACAAACCAGCCGGGGGGCTTTCAAACTTGCTTTTATGTCTTTGATTCTTTCGGAGTGCTTCTCAGCTACCTTCTTGAATTCAACTTCAATGGTTTTTCTTGATCGTTTGATCGCTTTCTACGGACAACTCTTTCGGTAGTTGGTGAGAATTGAGGTTGTAACTTCACTCTGCTGTGGGGTCTTAGCAAACATGATTTTCAAGGGTGGCTTATTGATTTCACTGCCTTCCCCCTTGCTTGCTTTCCCTTTCTGTCCATCCTTTTCACTCCTTTGCTGTGATTTACTTTCTTCTTCCTCCTTTTTGGCATCATCACCAAGGGGTAAAGCCAGTTTAGGGAAAACTCCACTCAGAAGTAGATCAATATTACTATTCGTCATATCCTGCTTATCGTGAGTCGTGCAGTGTGCTGTTCGAAATTCAGATCTCAAAGCTATGGTCTCAGCTGCCATCAACTTTATTTTAGTTTGGAGCACCTTTATGTGATGTTCCATATTGGCCTCCATCCTTTGAATCTCTGATTTACGCTGAGCCTTGAGCAACT